>OY757010.1:217139233-217636733 GCA_963580285.1 Lucinisca nassula
GTTGACGGGGACGTTAAACCCCAAATCAAACAAACAAAACACTGCGTGCAGAAAACACTAAGAAAGAATAACTGAAACCTTCTAAATAAGCTTTTTAAAGCAAAATTAGTCTCATTTTTTGGTGGTCTTAATAGCGGAATTTTACTGTATTTTATCATATGACGTCGCGTCTGAGAGTGTAATAACGTCATGTAATATTTTCGATAATCCATTAGTGGATTAAATATGCAAATTAGCTAGATACGTCCCGTAACGTTACATGTACGACGTCGCGTTTACTAATGGCGGAATATTGACATTTTTGTAAACAATCGTGAATAAAATACGTTTTAAATGTCATATGATAAATAGAATTTTGCATTCGTGCTCGTGTATTATTGAATTTATTACACTCGTTGAGGAAAAGGGATAAAATGCGAGGCAAAGCCTCGCATTTTATCCCTTTTCTTCAACTCGTTTAATAAATTCAATAATACATGAACACACATGTAAGATCCTCTATCAACAATATGATCACTAACGAGCTCGTTGAGCTAACGATGCTTTGAACAACTGGACCCAGATCTTCAAGAATGTCTAACAGTGATGATCAGACCAGCATATACACCCAGCCCTGGAGATTAGCCTTGATATAAAGAAGCTACATGCGGTCAGTGAAGACTCAGGTCACTATGTGTTGGCTCGACTGCCCGAATGCGCGACTGCGTAGATACCCAGTCTGATCTGTGCCTTTATTTATCGCACAATATGAAACACATTTCTCGCGGGAGAGGTCGTAAAAAGCCATCACAAACGTTCATATTTTCAGCGAAATGCTTATATGATTTTATTTTTTTTCTTTCAGGATTTTCCTGTATGCACATCCCACAATTCCTTGTGTGACGTCAAATTCGACGTTTCTTCAATGCCGTTCATGGAGGCTGCAGACCCAATTTGTAAATGCCCCGGTACTGACTCCTGTCCGTCAGCAAAGGCTGACCCAAGACGAACATACACACAAGAAATCATTTCTTCAGGTAAATATCTAATGTTATATTTGCCAAAACTATCCGACTTTAAATAAAATCTGTAGAGTCTGAATGAACCGAATTTGGGCTTGTCACTTCCGATTTCATTACGTGAACAAGTCCGTGAAATGAACATCCCCTTACACCCCACTTTGTATATAGAAAACTGGGATTTACGGCGGTAAACATTATTTTTCTTACTTTTACTCCAAGACATAGGTTGTGGGTACCCGTTAGAACCGCCTCAATGAGGCGGTTCTAACGAGCACCCACAACCTATGTCTGTAGTATTTATAAGAGAAATATCACGGATTTTCATCCGAAAAGTAACCATTTTGGAGATGTGAAAAAATGTACTATGTCGCACGGGTGTGTTATCGTAATGTGCCGATGGTCTGATTTCATTACATGTAGTTTTTTTTTTTTTTTTTTCTTTTGTTTTGTTTTCAGTTAAAAAGAACCCTAATAACTGTCGGTAGTTGTAGGTCGATTATTTATCAATCGACCCAAAGTTACTAAGCATAGAAATTATTCGGTGCTCATTACGCAAACACGCCTATACATTGCCACCTTTATCGCCGAAAAAATGAAAATTTTATGATGAAAAACTGTGATATTTTTCTTATTTCTGCTCAAACTATAGATTGTGGATACTCTAACGAGTACCCACAATCTATATTTTAGAGCAGAAATAAGAAAAATAAGGTACACCCCCGAAAACCCCAGTTTTACTATATAAAAGTGGGGTTCAAGGGGGGTCAAAATTATATAGGCGTGTTTTCGTGATGTTAAGTCCATTTAACTATCGCCAATTTGTAGGAAATCCAGTTAACTTATTTAGAGAAAATAGCAACGTTACTTTTATAGCAGTGAAATCAGCCTGTTGTGCAATAATGGGCTGGAATCGTGGGTTGGGCTTGGCAAACAGTATAGACCCAGATCAGACGTCGATCAGGATCCACAGTGTTTGCTTATGGTACTGAAATTTAAGGGTCAGATGCCGCAAAACGGAGCGTCTGATCAGCGACTACACATTTTGTTTAAAACTGGAATTTTAGGGTTAAACGAAACAGCCTAAGTCTAAGTTCAGGACTATTTTCTCAGGTCAGAGAAAATCGACCCAGCAGTACTCTCATGTCTTTGATTATTATTACTCCTAGAGTCCTGTCTTGTTTAAAACGAACATCAACAATCTATATTGGAACTAATTAGCTACATATCGAAATCTCCATGACAAAAACAAATTGTCATTTTAATGCACAAACATGTGTATTTGGTCAAATAAGGGAGAAAGATCATTTAGATCACCATGAGCATACAGACAATTATAAAACATTTCATAGAGGATCTTACATGAGTGTTCGCACAAATGCAAGATTCTATTTATCATGTGACATTTAAAACGCATTTTACTCGCGATTGTTTTACAAAAAATGTCAATACTCCGCCATAAGTAAACGCGACGTCGTTTAGGACGGTGTACATGTAACATTACGAGACGTATCTAACTTATTTGCACACTAATCCACTAGTGGATTATCGACTTTATTACATGACGTTATAACATTCACCGAGTTGACGTCATATGATAAATAAAGCCTCTAAGATGGCTGTGGCTTGATGCTATGACTTTCACTGAACTAATCTGTCTAACAGTGTGTCGGCCAGCAGCCCTCGTCTTTGTTTCGTCAACGTGTTTGTGTCTGTGATAATGCATTGAGTCGGGAAACTAATATGCGAACCAAATATTTTTGTGTTTAATGTTGGGAATTGCACCAGTAAAGGGTCATAAAGCCAACCATAGCTCAGGTAGCTAATCCCAGCGCGCGTGCACACAACGTATCAACGTCGCTGCAACGTCAAGATGTTGCATCGACGTTGATGCGACGTTGGTAAAACGTCATGTGATCGCAGGGACATGCTGCCGACCGTTCTAAGGCTGCTTCAGGTGTTGTCCTTTCATTAATTCTTTGTTCTATTTTAACAAAACAGTTCTGCAATTTAAACTTTAATGTGTATTTGTTGTTAAGTGCTTTCTGGCAGCCTGATCACACGTTTTAAGAAGAAAGGGGGATGTTTTCGTTTGTTAGTCGTTTGTTGTTGTGTTCGTTCCCTGTAAACTTTGTTTTCTTACTCCTGTTGCCAAGGGCGGGAATGTAGTTCTCCCTGGATTTTTTTGTTAACCTGGAATCTTTCACCTAAATAAGATTGGAGATGTCCACTTCCAATTATAGGGATGTCATGTTTTATTTGTGGTTAGTTTTACAAAAATATATGTACTTTCAGCGAACAGTGTAGACCCAGATCAGACGCCGCATAGCACGGCGTCTGATCTGAGTCTACACTGTTTGCCAATGTCCCAAAAATGGTACGCTAAGCAAAATGGGTTAACTTTTTACAGGTAGGGAACAAAGTCGTGCACCCGAAAACAAAAATACATTTCTTAAATGGGCCCCGTCAAGCGATTTTGGTACTTATCGCCTATGCGAGCCGCGAAGGTTCAGGCGAGCCTGCGCATCCGCGCAGTCTCGCCAGAACCTCCGCTGCTCGCTCATACAAGCAGTGAATCAAGAGGAACCTTCAGACAAAAAGCCATATCCCTGGCCCCTCTGAATGGCTGGGCATGCGCAGTTAAAACTTGTCATGACGGAATGCTCGAAGACCCAAATTCGCTTGGCGGGGCTCATATCTTCTATCTGTCCGGCCAACGTTTACCAGGTTATATGCCCTGTCCTGTGAAGAATAAGATAGGCACATACATCGGCGGTGTCTTCACTGTATGCCATTGCTATATACCTCTGATGCACATATTACCGGCCCCGATAGCTCAGTTCGTAGAGTGTCCGCTCCGGGGAACGGGAGGTCACGGGTTCGATCCCGGGCCGCGACATACCAAAGTCGTTAAGAATGGTACTAGCTGCTCCTCGCTTGGCACTCGGATTTACAGGGTAGAGCTAGGACTGGTCGACCCAGTGTCAGGATAATGTGATTGGGTGTGGTATCATGTAATGTGTCTGTGACATGATACTTCAGTGAGGCAGCACTATAAAAGTGAGCATTGAGCTCCCTGTCGCAACCAGACACCGTCGTGATATGACTGAAAAATTGTTGAAAGCGACGTTAAACCCGAAATCACACACACACACACTCTGATGCACATCTTACTGGGCTGAAACACAGGTTGATTTGAATTTTCTCCGAGTGTATCTCTCCGCAGGTACATTTTCGATGTTATTGCTAAAATGTCCCCGAATGGTATTTCTATATGGCTTTTGGTTAGCATTTAGAAAATCCAGTGTATTTGTGTAAATATCAAACGGAAATACCAACCGCCAGGCAATAAATCTCTGCCACAAACTGAAAAGAACACTTGTTATTGGGCAAATTCGAATTCGTCAAATATTCGTTTTTCCAAGTAAAACAAATCTACATCGCGATTCAGCCTCCTCAAATGTCCCTATCTATTGTGTGACTGATATGAAAAACAAAAAACGAGAAAAAATAAAACGTTCGATCTTCGATTAGATTGGTAATTCTAACTTGTTTTATATGTATCAACAGAATAATGACCGAACATGATAGCTGAATAATAGTTCTTTAAGCCTTTTGATTTTGATTTTTACCTGGCCATTATTTTTTGAAAATATTGTACCAATAAAAATCAAAATTGAGTTCCTTTAAGAGCAATGAAAACATTCATAAGAAAGAAGATGGGTCATACAACGTAGTTTCGGCTAATAAAGCCTCATCAGTGACCCTGTAATGATCCGGCAAAGAAAGCCAGAGGAAACATACTGCAATTTTACGAATTTCGAATAGGCAGTCGATTCAAAGACTGATATAAATCAAAATGAGGACCAAATAATTAAAAACCTGTCTAGAATGTGAGTCTAAACCAATAATTTATTTCTGATTTCTCAGAATATTCACGCTGATCTCAAAGGACCAAAAGTAAAATACAAACTGCACTATGGTTGATGTACGGGGAGACGTTTTACATTCAGGTTTTTACAGATATATCCCGACTCTCTGTCCATCTTTCCTTTATCAACAAAGGATAATTTAACATGCAGAAAGAAAACAGAAAGGTAGCGCATCCATACCAAAAACTGTCAATTTAATTCTTAATTGGTCCAAAAATTCTTACTTTGCACAGATACATTAACCTGCACAATCCTTTGCGCAATTCTTACATCACAAAAACACGCCTATATAATGTTGACCCCCTTGAACCCCACTTTTATATAGTAAAACTGGGGTTTACAGGGGTAACCTTATTTTTCTTATTTCTGATTTAAAACATAGATTGTGGGTACTCGTTAGAACCGCCTCGATGAGGCGGTTCTAACGAGTACCCACAGTCTATTTTTTGAGCAGAAATAAGAAAAATATCGCAAATTTTCATCTTAAAATTCTCCTTTTTCCGCGGTAAAATTTACACTGTATTTGTATAGGCGTGTTTTCGTAATTAATTGTATCAGTACAATTCCAGAATCGTTTCGCATGTCCTGTTACTTCCTCTCTTGCGCAGGGCAATACCGGAACTTAACAGGTTCCTACTTTGCGTATAACATAAAAACCATCCACAATACCCTGTTGCCAACAATCCACTTAATAGGTGCTCACTAAACAAGATTTTTATTGGAAAAGGTAACTGAATGAAATAAAGGTTTGAACGATTCGGACGTGTACGAATTACTCGACTGTTTAAACGCTTTAAAATAAATTCGATGTATTTTCATCTTTTCCAGGGGAAACAATAACAACTACGTTAAGTTTAATTTGAACGATTCGGACGTGTACGTATTAACCCTTATCTTGCTGTTCACGACAACCCCTATATTTGCAAACAGTGTAGATCCAGATCAGATGGCTTCTGAAGAAGCCATCTGATCAGGATCTACATTGTTTGCCATTCAGATTGTGAATTTGTTGCAATAATTTGCATCAAGTAATCTGATTGGTTGATATTTGGCAGTGGGTGTGGCATATATGAATATTCAGCAGAACAAGGGTTAAGTTTAATTTGAACGATTCGGACGTGTACGTATTAACCGAATGTTTATTATGCGTTTTCATTTTTTTTTTCAGGAGAAACAATAACAACTACGTTAAGTTTCTGTAATATACTAGCGGTTCCAAAACGTCAGTGCAAGGAGAATGAAGTTGCCGTGACGTTACGTGGGATGGGGCCAATCATATACGAGATAGTTGGTGAAATAACGTGCCAATGTCCTAAACCTCTTGTGCTACACAAGGCCGTGCCAGACGGGCCTTTCTCTCTAAGGTCATATTCGTGTGGAAAGGTAAATGAAACATCATTACTACAGCAACAAGTTTGGCTTCAGATCAGATGGTTAAGCGAGACTCTTTCTAATGCTGCTGCAAATGTGAAGGAAGTCGATACGGAATCGGATCACGCTAGTAGCGTGATCAGAGATTCTACCCAGCAGGCAAATGACGTAATTATGACGTCAAATCAAAGTTTTAGCAACGTCATGACGTTTATGCAACGTCATATCAACGTCGGTGCAACGCCATGCACCGACGTTTATCTGACATTACCCTGGCGACGTGTGCATGCTGGGTATGTTTTAGGATAACTAATAGTAAATAGCAGAACTTTTTGTAGAAATGACCAATTTTAAGGTAACGTATCTAAATGTATTTAACATGGTCTGCTAAGCATAGGCATGTCAATGTAATGTACACATTGTCACTTGACCAATAATGAAAAATTGTAAAAAAAAAGTTGTTAATGAAGAAACTGAATAAAGAAATCGACAGTACAACGGTCTTACATCCTGCTAAAGCTGAATAGAAGTGAAGGCAATGACCAGGAATCGATACAATTAACCCACACATCGCACCAGAGTCACCAAAGGGAATGTAACACAAACATGGAAGAACTAGTCAAATGGAAACATCAATATTGGGACAGTTACTTTCCCACAAAATGGCCAAGTGGTTAACCAAAACAAAAAGATATAAGCTATACACACACTCAGTGACAAACCATAACAAAAATAAACCGGGACAGAAGAACCGCCTTGGAACGGTCAGTGAAAAGTGTTTCATTAGGGGTCGGGCTTAAATCGATTTTACGCGGCCGCAATCAGAAGGACTGGGGAGGCTGGGGTCGAACAACCCTTACCATAAATTCTAGATAACAAGGTATATCTACTCCGCAACGCCGCTCAGCTAGATGAATTGAAAGATACCGGAAGAGGTAGCGCGATGGCGTCCAATGTGTGAGATTGCGCTGGTTAATCTCCAATGTTCCGAGTGGGGAAGATGACATATGGTGTCCCCTTTGCTGCCAGTCTTTTTGTGTGTTTGCTGAGTTTTGTTGCATGAGAGTATTATTTTCTAATTCATTGTTTTTCAGCCGACCTGCAATGTGAACATGAGCAGCCCACCAGTCTGTGAGAGAATATCTGGTTCTAAATTTGGCTATGGACTAGAGTCTGAGCTTCCCTGCCAGTGTCCACTTGACTTTCACTGTATGGTGGATTCTAGCCAGCTACCTATCTTCGGAGGAGAAGTCGACTTTTATTGTCAGCCGGATATTTTCTAGACTAAATTATTTCCAAGTGTTTTCAATATTAATATTATCAAAATAGTACGCCTTCACTGATGTGCTTAACCCTTGTTCTGCTGATCCCGGATACGTCTTATCTTTCAAACAATGAAGATCCAGATCAGATGGCTTCTGAAGAAGCCATCTGATCAGGATCTACATTGTTTGCCATTCTGATTGTGAATTTGTTGCAATAATTTGCATCAAGTATTCTGATTGGTTGATAATCGGTAGTGAGTGTGGCATATATGAATATTCAGCAGGACAAGGGTGAACAGCTACTAGTCCTTTTTACAGTCAAGTCTATGCAATAAAGGACCGCCTACAAACATTTTACATAGTATGTGGTATGTTTTGTTTTTAACCCTTGTTCTGCTGAATATTTAAATACGTCACACCCACTACTGATTATCAGCCAATCAGATTACTTGACGCAAATTATTGCAACAAATGCATAAACTGGATGGCAAACAATGAAGATCCTGATCAGATGGCTTCTTCAGAAGCCATCTGATCTGGATCTACATTGTTTCAAAGATAAGGCATATCCGGGCTCAGCAGGACAAGGGTTAACAAACCATACTGCAAAAGATAAATTATTCTTCTCAACCAA
Source organism: Lucinisca nassula (assembly GCA_963580285.1). Classification (NCBI taxonomy): domain Eukaryota; kingdom Metazoa; phylum Mollusca; class Bivalvia; order Lucinida; family Lucinidae; genus Lucinisca; species Lucinisca nassula. The sequence continues at coordinate 217,147,434 of OY757010.1, forward strand.
AAAAGGAATCATTCTTCTCGAATAGTCAACTTGTTCTAAATTGGTGTTAACCAGCTTTACAAATGGACATATAAATTTGATCTTGTCAGTGAAAAGTCCTGTTTAAAATTACGCATTCTAAATGCAATGCAAGACAGAAGTCAGTTTCTTATTAAACCGGGCCCAGTCGATAAAAACTTATTGATACCATTACAAACTTCGATCCTTTGATATTGCAAATACGTTAATAATCGTTCTGAAAAAAATGAGACTGTTCACATTTGTATCAGCAAAATACCAGGGGCCAGTTGTTCAAAGCCTCGTTAGCTTAACAAGCTTTTTAGTGGTCATATTGTTAACTGTTCTAGCAAGTTCAATATCTAAAATTTAGGTATTTTTGCTGAAAAAAAGTGTGAGCAGCTTTTGCAAATGCAAAACCTTTTGCAAAGATAAAAGCTGCTCACATTTCGTCCGCAAAAATATTAGCATATTTGCCATAATAAATGATCAACGTTTAAACGAAACGTTAACTACCATTGTCGTTAGTTTTGAACAACTGGCCCCAGAACGCTAAAACAGTTAACAATTTGACCACTAACAAGCCCGTTAAGCTGACATTGTTTTGCATAACTGGACCCTGCTTTAATATACTGAAATACCAATTGCACAGTGTTGTTGTGACTATATTTCCAAAACATTATTTCCATAATGAAGAACAACATAATGTATGTTTCCGAAATTTTATGGTTGCTCAGAAATTTGCGATTCAGTCCCTGTCGTACACCCTAAATGGCCGAAGTAAAGGCGTCTGTGTGTTTATTTCGATTCGTTATTTCCCACCTGCCAATCCATGGACCTGTAACTGTGGTGTCGAAGTGGTCCGTTTCAACAACCTGTCAAATACATACAAACATGGCATTCATTGATATGTACGGAAAAAAGTTGTAAAACTTGAATTAACATAAATGAAATTTCATTCGACGTGTCACCAGTAACAATTCTGATAAGCAAGAAAAATGCCGTTATGCCTAACGGCATTATGGACGGGTTTTTCAGTACAGTTTTGACGTCAGAAAAGCTGCAAACTGCATGTGTAGCAAGAGTTGGCAGAAGGAAACAAAGCTCGCCTACAGGGGCTAAAGTTGAACAAATTATCTAAATAAAATTTCAGTTATGCAGGTTTTTTCCCAAAAATGATATTTTGTTTTGTAAAAGAGCTCAACAGACTGCAGCAATTCATACCCAACATTTGTGTGAAGTTAAATTTAAATCCATCTATAAATGTAGGCACTACAGCGCTGGAAAAGGTTTCTAAAATAGACAGTGTCCTTGACCTTGAGCCCAGAACCCTTAAAGTCGATATTGATTGAGATAATAATTTGTTATACCCAACATTTGGGTGAGTGTGTGCGTGCATGCATGCATGCGTGAGTGCATGTGTGTATGCATGCATGACTGCATGTATGCATGCATGTGTGTGCATGCATGCATGCATGTGTATGTGTTAATGTATGCATACATGCATGCATGAATGTGTGTGGGTTCATGCATGTGTGCAAGCATGCATGAGTGTGTTTGTGCATGCATGTGTGAGTGCATGCATGACTGCATGTATGCATGCATGTGTGTTTGCATGCATGCATGAGTGCATGCATGCATGTTTATGTGTGAATGTATGCATACATTCATGCATGAATGTGTGCGTGTTCATACATGTGTAAGTGTATGCAAGTGTGCATGCACGCATGAGTGTGCTTGTGCATGCGTGTGTGTGTGTGTGTGTGTGTGTGTGTGTGTGTGTGTGTGTGTGTGTGTGTGTGTGTGTGTGTGTGTGTGTGTGTGCTTGCATGCAAGCATGTCTGAGTGTGAGCATTTATGCATGTTTATGCCTGTGCATGTGTGTGTGTGTGTGTGTGTGTGTGTGTGTGTGTGTGTGTGTGTGTGTGTGTGTGTGTGTGTGTGTGTGTGCATGCTGTGTCTGTGCATGTATATATTAATGTGTGTGTGCATGTATGCACTCATGCATGCATGCTCGCACACACACACACAAACATGCATGCACAGGTACAGGCACAAACATGCATAAATGCATGCGTTTGTGCATGAATGTGTTTGTGCATGAAAGCGTGTGTGCATGCATGTGTGTATGTGCATGCATGCATCAGTTTGAGCCTGCATGCATGTGTGAATGTATGTTTGTATACATGTTTGCATGAGTGCTTGTGTGCATGTTTGCATGCATGTTTGCATACATACATAAGTCTGCATGCATGCATGAGTGTTGTGCATGCATGCACATGTGAGTGCATGCATGCATGTGTGAGTGCATGCATGCATGTTTGCATGCATGCATGCCTGTTTGAGTGTGTGTACATGCATGCATGAGTGTATGTGTGCATGCATGTGTGTTTTCATGCTTGCATGCATGGGTGTTTGCATTTAAGCATGTGTGTGTACATGCATGCATAAGTGCTTTTACATGTGTGTGCATGAATGTATGTATGTGTGTTTGCATGCATGCAAGTGCTTGCATGCATGTATGCAGGCAAGCGAGTGTGAGCATGCATGCATGTGTACATGCGTGCATGTACAAATTAGTGCACGTGTGCATGCATGTTTGCATACATGCATAAGTCTGAGCGTATGCATGCATGCATGTGTGTTCGCGTACGTAAGTGCATGAAAGTATGTATGTATGTATGTATGTATGTATGTATGTATGTATGTATGTATGTATGTATGTATGTATGTATGTATGTATGTATGTGCAGGACAAATGCAATATCCCGGCCCCTTACAACTGTGTTGTGCGTGGGTAATAATAACTATTTATGTGTGTTTATGAAGGAAAAGAAAAAAAGGGATTCCATTCCTCCACCGGGTTTGAACTCACGACCCTCTGATTCATAGTCGACAATGGTATTCGTAGCCCACAACTCTATCCTCCACACTGGCACTTGAAAAAAGGTTAACCAAACAGTAAACCTGAAAAGCTCAAGTTCGAAAAAAGACACTTTCTACCAAAACTTTGGTCATTGTTGCCATTAACGGATAATATCTGTTGCCATTAATGGATAATATACTCAGTCAAAAAAGTAACTATACCAACTTCCGGGTAAAACTCACTATATATCTGGCAGCCATTGAGCTATATTTGGCTGTAGGCATGTAAATCGGACGTTTAGCTAGAGAATTCTCAAACTTGCAATTGATCATACCTTTCTGCTCCAGAGTTTTCTCGCAATATGTGCCTAGTTAGATTTTGGTAGAAAATGGACATTGCGCATGCGCAGAAATCTCTTTTTATCTAAGATGGAAGACAATATCCTCTGAACATCGGATAACACTTTACTTTTACAATATCTCATGAGCTCGCATTATAAGCGAGGTTTTAATTTGTAAAATTCTCAAATTCTCTCCCTTTCAATTAAAAATATAGCAATTTTCGACCTGATGTAATTTTTATTCCTGTCAATAAATTTTTGCCATTTTTTCAAAAAACGCTTTGTTTCCACCATTGCTTGTCATCGTGATGCTAATAGATACAGAAAATTCATGTAACACGTAGCACTAGCGGTTGCGATTTTCTATGGAGTTCCCATTGAAAGCAGCATTTGCACACAACTTCTAAGAATTGGAGGTCAAAATGTGATAGCCTGTTACTCGTAGTTGATGCAACTAAAGTTCCAAATCTTTTGTGAATAGTCGCACATGGTATCTAAAGATATGTAACATGTATCAAGTTTTAGAAATTTTGAGTACAGGGACATTTTGTGATGTTAAAAATCATAGCCTGTTTTAATGATTTTCTCTGTGAAAATGACGCAGTGACCCCTTGGGTGTTTAAAGCAATAGTCTAAGATGATGTGTTTACGAAAACAAAAACGAATGGGGCTTTTGCACGGAAAAATGAGTCTTCTTACCAAAACAGAACAAACTTTGTGTAGTTTTTATCTGTAGTAGCTTTTGTAACAGAAACAATTTTACGTATAGGAACTTTTTTGACTGAGTATATATGAAAGGGGTGCCCCAAATAAGCAACATTCCTGAAAAAGATTGCTAAAGAATAACTGAAATATATCACTTTGAAAAAAGGTAAACCAAAATAAAACCTCGGACGACGCCCGCCCGCCAGCTTGATGCCCGCCCGCCCGGACAACGCTATTCTAAAGGACGGATTTGCTTTAAAAAAACGTCCAAAATCAGAAACAATTTATATTGCAACTGGACTCGTCCAAAGTTATAAGGAGGACGTTTCTGCTAGGTATTAGCAAAATAGAAGCGAAGGCAAAGATCTGGAACATATACAATTAGCCAACATCTCCCATCAGAGACACCAAACGGAAAGAAACACAAAGATGAAACAACTACACCCTAATGGAAACATCAATAGCGGAAAGCCAAAAGGACAGTCACTTTCCCAAACAATGGCCAAGTGGCTATCCAAAACAAAACAATGTGAGCGATACACGTGCTTAAAGACAAACAATAACAAAAATAAACCGCGGCAGAAGAACCGCCCTGGAACGGTCAGTGAAACGAATTCCACTGTGCGGGTGGGGGGCTTAAATCGATTTTACGCGGCCACAATCCTCGCCCTTACTTCCGTCGCGATTTGGACAAACAATTTGTTCAGTCCGCATTACGGCCTCCTAACTCATTAGTTTAACATCTCCGTGAACACAAAAATTCAAACAACCACAGAGATGAAACAACAATGAGGACTCGAGAAACCACTGAAATGCTGGAGCAAAAGAAGACCAACAGTTAGACTCTGATGGGCCCGACCAGAGACAGAGCATCAGGCACCAACCAACATTACATAAAATTAGATACTCTCTTATTCGCAGTAAGCCTTGACGCCGGAACCGTCGTAGAATCTGAGGCCTGACCCACCGGTGTGCAATTAAAGAGGGAAGCAAAGTTGTCAACTGTGATTGGATTCAGTCTGTCGTATTACATTTATGTGGTACCATATCTTTTTATATCGAAGAATGATTTTACGAAATTGGGTGCTGAAGTCATTGAATTTATATATATTTTTGAATTTATATTCTAAGTCACCATAAAATTCGGGTTCCGATAGACCGTGTTGCAGAAGAGATTTAAGTCAAAGATTGAATTTTGAATTTAATCGGAATGACGACATTAAAATTTTGAAAAGGCTTTGCGTAGTTTATGATACCGATAACCCTGACTTAGAAGTTAGGAGTTAACAATTAATTACGAGTGTTGAAGTCAGTTACAAGACTAGACACTCTGGTAACTGGAATTAATTGCAGGCCTTAAAATAATCTTAGTTATTTTACCTTATTAATATTCATGAGCTATTCTAGAATTCTGATTTGTCGAGAACATACCACGCGCAGTGCCATAAATTATCATATTCCCTTGCAATATTACCACTTACGTTACTGCTTAAAAGTAAAAGTGGATTCACTGAAAGAATCTCTAGAAGTCACGAGCAGAGCAATAAATTATCATATTCCCCTGCAATATTCTCTGACGTCACTGCTCAAAAGTAAACGTGCACTGAAAGAATCTCTAGAAGTCAGAATTCAGTATAAGAAATCATTTGTTGTCTTTGTGTGCGGGGAATATGACGATTTGTTCACCCTCGACAGGTAATATACTCTTAGGGCTTCGCCTCCGGGCGATACTACTTGATTGGGTGCACAAATCGTGATATTTCCCTCATATTTCTAAGGGGTAAATTTGACTCATCAGGTAATGCCAATATTTAATAAATCATCCAAATATCTACATGTCGAGTTGATAGATTCAATAAATTCATATTCTTTTCAACAGGACGGGGCAGAATAAAGTCTCTTTCATAACATAACGAGAACAAATCAGACAATAGGGGTGCGCAATTCGTACCCATCGGAATTCCCACAATTTGTCAAAATAATTAAGTACCAAATCTTTTATAAATATTGTCAAGTAGAAAGGGGAGAGCATCAGACAATTTCTGACATACTCTTCCAAAGGGAAAATGCATTTCCTACAATACATGCAAGATAGGGAGAATCTTCTCTATGGAATGTCCATTCACGATTGTGCAGTGCAAATCGTGGGAAAATCATACTAAATGCACGGAAAGTGTGGATTTTAGTTCATTTAAAATTTAATTCGAATTTAATAGACCAAAATAATTTCTCCCTGACTTTGTCGAAAGATTTATCATATGCTTTTTATGGCAGTAAGACATAAAGTTAATAATGGAGAAAGTTCACCTTGAATTTGCGATACGAAGTGAGTACAGTGCTCGCATGCAGTGAGCACAATGCTCACCAATACCCCCGGCTGAAGCCACCAATTATTCGCATTGACAAGTTAATGCATAAATACACTTCCTTAGTACCAAAAACCGTAAGGGTATAAACTGCACACCTACAGTTTCTTTGCTCAGTGTGTGAAAGGCGATGGTAAGTTAATCTCAGTCACCGTTTTAACTCTCCAACATATGGAAGAAATACATACGATTTCTAAAAACTTATCTTAAAACAATCTAAAGATGTCAAAGAGTTAGTGACATGAACATGGAAGCACAGTCGTAGAACTAAACAGGACGTGTATCAACAAACAAATCCAAGAAACTAATAAGAACCTATAAAAGTATGACTGCATTGGGGCGTTCAGCGGAGAAACTCATTGGCGATCCAACTCCGATTTTACCACAGTATTCTCGCCCTCAGTTCCACGAAGGAATCGTAGCTAAACAATGAGTGGTGTATGAATTATGAAATTCATGAATCAGGGTTGAGGACTCAACAACTTTCTCACGTCAGAGCAGAAGAGGAACCAACAGTTATATCATAGAGACCTGCCTCCACGACATGAAACATCTCTGGAGGCTTTTTTTGCTGGATGTTTTTTTCAGCAGACGACATTTTCTTTCTTATTTTCTAAAAAAACAGGAGTTGTCATTTCTTGCAAATTCTCTCCTATGAAAACAATCTGGATCAGATGTCGAATTTGCATGAAATGACAAATTCTGTTTCTGGATAAAAATCATAGAGAAACAACAATTTATCGTCTGATGAACTAGTCAAGAGAGTGGTGGCGGTTAAAACGAAAATCATAATTATAACAACAATTTGACACCTGTTGAATAAACCAATGGAGTGGTAAAGGTTAAAACGATTAAGGATGGAAAACAGAAGTGAAGGCAATGATCAGGAATCGATATAATTACCAAAGACATCAAAGCAGAATAAATCAGACAATAAGGAACGACACCCTAATTAAAAAGCCAGAATCACAGTTAACTTCCCAAACTAGAAGTAACGGCAATGCTCAGGAATCGACACTATTAACCCACAGATCCAATCAGAGACACAAATATCTAATAGCTAGACCTTAATGGAAACATCAAAATCGGAAAGCCAAAAGGACAGTTACTTTCCCACAAAATGGCCAATTGGCTGTCCAAAATAAAAAAATAATAAGCGACACACACAGCCAAAGACAAACCATAACAAAAATAAACCGCGACAGAAGAACCGCCTTGGAACAGTCGGTGAAACGAATTCCACTTGGTGGGAGTGAGGGGCTCAATTCGATTTTACGTGGCCGCAATCCTCGCCCTTACATCCGCCGCGATTTAGACAAATATTTTTTTCAGTCCGCATGAAGGCCTCCTAACCAACCAGCGCAACATCCAAGAGAACACAAAACCAAACAAGCAGATAGATGAAACAAAGACGAGGACTCGACAGCAAGGAACCACTGAATTGCTGGAGCAAAAGAAAACCAACAGTTGTACTCCCATGGGCCCTACCAGAGACAGAGCATCACATCATGACAATGATAGACCACGACAGAAGCACCTTCTTAAACCGGTCAGTAAAACTTTATGGGAGCCGTCACAAAGTACAAAGGCCACCTCATCGCCATGCAATCAAAAAGCGAAATAAATTTGCCAACAGCAAAAATATCGACAACCTGGCATCCTACCTGATTTATAATGTCTATGTTATCATCGGCCTGTTTTTTACTTGACAATAATGCAGGAAAATTGCTTTTTTTAGCTTATAAACCAAATCGACCTAAATCAGTCGCAATAATTCCAAAAACACTACTATACAATGAAGAAATGATAAACATTCTACCACCACCCACTACAAGACACTTTGCATCTTTTGCTGTGTAGTAAAATAAAATCTAAAAAGACCTATCATGTTTGGATCTTAAAATAAATTTACAAATACCTGTTTATAATATTTCTTTTGCCAAACTTCCTTTCTATCTACGGAGAGAAATTTATCCCAGTCTGGAGTGACATCACCATCACGTGCAGTGCGGAACAGGATTCCCTCAGCAATGTCGTAAAAGCCCCAGTTCTCATTCGGTGACTGCCAGCGCAAGTCAATACTCCATCTAACATCGTTTGAGACGTTTGCTAAACTGAAAGAAATAAGAAAAATATTGCGTAAAACACCAAATTTACCTCTGATACTTAATCGTCAGTTTGGCTGCACCCCAAAAAGCTTGAAATCAGAACAGGCGACGGACAAGAATCGACAATCAAAGCACACCCCGCCCCGAGCACAAATCACCTGACGCAGCCCAAGAGACAGGCCAACCGCAGATATCAGGTGAGGGACGCCTACCGTTCCACCGCGGACACCAAAAAAATGAATAACATATTCTGTTTCAGGAATCTTACAGCTTTTGTTTTAAGGCATATTTTTCAGTGATTAAAGAAACAATTCTGTGTTTGATAAAATGGCGAATACAGGTTATGCTGATGCTGGCCCAAAAACATCTTGTTCGTTTCAAAGAATCAGTTCTGTTTTGTGGTCGTTGTTTTCAAAGGGTTACATTATTCTAGAATCTCTAGAAAAACCCACAACAGAACAGTACAGAAATCGCAAGACAGATGTCCTCACACTTTCACATCTTGGATGTACAACAGAAAAAGGTCGATACACATGCTAATAAAGAGAATTAAAGAGAATGTGTGTGTGTGTGTGTGTGTGTGTGTGTGTGTGTGTGTGTGTGTGTGTGTGTGTGTGTGTGTGTGTGTGTGTGTGTGTGTGTGTGAATTCGGGTTTAACGTCGCTTTCAACAATTTTTCAGTCATATCACGACGTTGTCTGGTTGCTACAGGGTGCTCAATGGTCACTTTTATAGTGCTGCCTCACTGAAGATTATCCTGACACTGGGTCGACCAGTCCTAGCTCTACCCCGTAAATCTGAGTGCCAAGCGAGGAGCAGCTAGTACCATTTTTAACGACTTTGGTATGTCGCGGCCCGGGATCGAGCCCGTGGCCTCCCGTTCCCCGGAGCGGACACTCTACCAACTGAGCTATCGGGGCCGGTAATAAAGAGAATGAAATCTTTTCAACATGTTACATGAACATTGTTTAAGGGACCCGAAAACAAAATGAACTAGAACTGTCAGAGGATCTGACTATAGCCCCGCTATAGCCCTGTCAGAGGAGAAAGACTCATGAATTAAAGGTAAAGACTTGTGAGAGGGTTAAATCCCTAACAAGGTACCTACGCCTTATAGACTTTTCTCGTTATTAGATCTGAAAAACAGTCTAAGTTAAGAAATAAGTTTTGGATAATGAAAAAAGCACATGCACATCTTCAGACCTATATGAAAACACCTGTTAAGTTTCAAAAGGATTGACCTAGAACTGTAAGAGGAGTTGCGATCACAAGGTAGCTACTCCCTATACATTTTAACATTAGTAGATCTCAAAAATTGTCTAAGTTTAAAAAAGGTGAAATAAGTGAAAAAAAATTATTTAAGGATAATGAAAAAAGAATATGCACATCTTCAGACCTATATGAAAACACCTGTAAAGTTTCAAAAGGATTGACCTAGAACTGTAAGAGGAGTTGCGGTAACAAGGTAGCTACTCCCTATACATTTTAACATTAGTAGATCTCAAAAATTGTCTAAGTTAAAAAAGGTGAAATAAGTGAAAAAATTATTTAAGGATAATGAAAAACAAATATGCACATCTTCAGACCTATATGAAAACACCTGTAAAGTTTCAAAAGGATTGACCTAGAACTGTAAGAGGAGTTGCAGTAACAAGGTAGCTACTCCCTATACATTTTAACATTAGTAGATCTCAAAAATTGTCTAAGTTAAAAAAGGTGAAATAAGTGAAAAAAAATATTTAAGGATAATGAAAAAAGAATATGCACATCTTCAGACCTATATGAAAACACCTGTAAAGTTTAAAAAGGATTGACCTAGAACTGTAAGAGGAGTTGCGGTAACAAGGTACCCACTATCAAATATTACAGACAGACAGACAGACAGACTGACAGACAGACAGACGGAATTCCGGACAAGCCAAATCCAATATAGCCCCCACTTTTTCAAAGCGTGGCTATAAAGAAATAATGTGTACCTCCTGTGTGGAATAAGATTACTGAATAACAGAAAGCCTCCGTAAGGAATTGGAACTGTCACAACATCTTTCTTTATATCTACTCCTGGAAACAAAACAGAACCAAAATACTTGAGCTCTTTGATCTGCAATCATTGAGCCCATTTTAGTATTTAAAAACAGAGTGCTGTTCATGTGCGCTGAAAGGTGTTATTATTGAAGAGTCTCAAAACATAAATGACCGATACTTCTATAATCTTGATTTGAAAAGTCTTTGTTTCCGAAGGGAAGTTTTATAGCATTGACTGTATTCAGTCGTCTCATCTGTGTCTAAACTGTTTGCCTAGGTATCTGTAATTGTATACTGGGTAGAAACAGTTGTTACCGCATACGCTTCTCTAAAACACTATCATCCGTTATCGCTTACCCCATTAACCAAAGGGCTTGCAAAGAACTACACTACATATTGGGAAAGTAGTAATACGTTTAAGATATCATTAGTAGGCTTTTGTTATTCTATGCATCTTACTCTCAACACAATAATAATACCATTAATATTCTTACTCGTATTAACAACCTAGGTTCTTTAACAATAATTTTCTTGTAAACTATACAATCTTCCAAAGTAGAAGTAAAACAAAGATTAGGAATCGATACAATTAACTTACTCCACCCATCAAGGACTCCAAAGGGAAAGAAACACAAACAATAAGCGACCAGACCATAATGGAAACCTAAACAAAGGAAAGCCATAAGGACAGATACTTTCCCACAAAATGGCCATATTGCTATCCAAAATAAAAAGACACAAGTGATACACACAGTAAGTAACAAACACCAACATAAATATATCGCCACAGAAGAACCGCCTTGGAACGGTCAAACCGTACATTGCACGCATAATTAAAATGGTTAAAGTTGACCTTGGGTTATTACAAACCATTAGTATAAGCAACCAATGACCTTGCAGGTATAGAACGTACAGTGGCCGTTTTAGCAACGTCGTCCCAATATCGATGTAACGTCACGTCGGTGCTACTAAAATGCTATGTGCTCAGTATGTCTAGTACTGTTGTATGTGAGCGTTTAGAGTCGATATTATAAAATTAGTTAATTGAAGAAATTGTATTACCTAAAGTAGCTTCCATTTCTTTCTCGTCCAGTGAAATAAACCACGTGTCACTGGTACAACATGTGTGTTTAGCCATCTTACCAGTTTTCTGTCCATAACGAACCATCTAAAATTAAAACAAAATACAATAATATTCAACTTTAATGCCTAGCGTTCCGTTTTAGGGCATTGACAAAAAGTATAGACCCAGATCAGACACCGTAGAACGCGGCGTCTGATCTAAGTCTACACTGTTCGTTAAAGTATGTAATATTTTGTAAAACTCACTACACTGAAAACAAACCTGACAACCCTATACTTGAAAATGGACCACTCCAAACTCATTAGGTGGAATATTCCATTGTCATATATGGGTTAATGGCCAGTGTGCAAAACATTGCATTGAATGTAACGTCGATCTGTAAAGAGGTGTAGATTGCACTAGTTACAGCGATTGTGGAATGTGTTAATTATTTTATTTTTCAAGGAAACATTAACTCGCTATGATGAAGGGCAGTGTGCAAAACATTGCATTGAATGTAACGTCAATCTGTTAAGAGGTGTAGATTGCACTAGTTACAGCGATTGTGGAATGTGTTAATTATTTTATTTTCCATTGTCTTTCGTCTCTTTGTGGATTCCAAAGGTTTTCAAAATCAGACCAAATTGGAAGCCTGATAAGATTATGACAGTAGCCAGTTCAGATGTTTTTGGAGTCAGTTTAGATTGATGTGAATGAAATACATTTAAATTACATGCACACCTGGCATTAACAAAAACTCAATAACGCAAAGCAGAACTAAAAGTATGGAGAGTACGCGTCTTTCTGGATCAGACTAGCTAGTTCCGACCAAACAGGCCTCATCTGTGACCCTCAAATGTTTTCGAAACTCCACGATGGATTCAATGATCCCAAAGGTGAGTGAGTGTTTTAAGTTTTACATCCCACCAACAACTAAGGTCATACGGAGACGGGGCCTCGATTTAACGACTCATCCGAAAGTCTAGAGAAGCCCTGATCCCAAAGGTCAAGGAAACATAAACCCGCTATGATGAAGGGCAGAAAGACATTTTACGGCCGACATAAATTCCTTAACAACAGCTGTAGCGGCTATAAATATATTATATAAAAGGGTTATCCTTTGGAAGCAAGGAATGCACCGAAGAACGAAAAGTGTGGAGTGTATTTGTTTCTTTCTGGGCCAAACTACCTAGTTCAGTCAATTAGGACTCATCAGTGATGCCCACAAACGTTTTGAAAACTCCACAATGGAATCAATGATCCCAAATGCCAAACAATGTAAGCTTCACTATGATGGACAGGGAGACTTTACATTTCCTTTACATCAGCTGTAGTGATATTTATTATGTTCTATATATGGTTTATCCTTTGGAGTAAGTCTAGCTGTAAATTTCTGTGGATGTCTTGTTACATTTTGGCTGCAATGCGCGGGGTATTCTGAAGGATATGTTTCTAGTGTGAACATTCGCTGACCTATGTAAGATAAGAAGTTGTTTGATGTGTACGCTGTCAAACACGTGCCTCATGGAGCGGCTAATTGTCGTTACCTGTAAACAACCGTTTTCTGCATTGGCATCTAGAAAGGGAATCCAGGCAGTCGGAATGAGATGATCATAAGACTCCTCACTGAAATAGCCACTATCTGAAATTCATTACGCAAACACGCATATACAAATACATTGCCACTTTAAAAAAATGAAAATTTAGTGATGAAAAATGTGATATTTTTCTTATTTCTGCTCCAAATATAGATTATGGGCACTCGTTAGAACCGCCTCATCGAGGCGGTTCTAACGAGTACCCACAATCTATATTTTAGAGCAGAAATAAGAAAAATAAGGTATACCCCCGGAAACCCCAGTTTTACTATATAAAAGTGTGGTTCAAGGGGGCAAAATTATATAGGCGTGTTTTCGTGATGAATTGAATGTAACTGAGACTTGTTCTCGCCAAACAGTAGCTGATGTACAGTAAACCTCACTTTAAACAGAGAAACATGTTACTAAGATGGATAAATTTATTTTAACCATTATGGTCAGAAATAACTTGCGAGTGTGAAAACAATAAACGGGTTTCATTCTTTGTCACAGTGACAAATACACTCGATATGCGCAGTCTTAGGCCAGTTGTTCAAAACAAACGCATTGTTAGCAAGCATATCTTTAAAACTTTGATTAGTTAATATGGCAAATGTGCTTATAGTTTTGCTATAAAAGTTCGAGCAAAAGCTATTCACATTTTTATCAAACATACCAAAGTCACAGATATTATACTTGCTAGAACAGTTAATAATATTACCACGACCGAGCTCGTTAAGCTAACGAGGCTTTGCATGCATGCTAGTTAACCCAATCACGGTTGACAACTTTGCTTCCCTCTTTAATTGCACGCTGGTGGGACAGGCCTCAGATTCTATGACGGTGTAAGCGTAAATGCTTACTGAGAATTAAAGCGAATTTAATTTTGTGTAATGTTGGTTGGTGCCTGATTCTCTGTCTCTGGTCGGGCCCATCGGAGTCTAACTGTTGGCTTTCTTTTGCTCCAGCATTTCGGTGTTTTTTGCAGTAGAGTCCTCAACGTTGTTTTATCTCTGTGGTTGTTTGATTTTTGGGTTCTCGGAGATATTGCACTGATGAGTTAGGAGGGCTTCATGACGTGTAAGATCTGGAAACATCCAAAAGACGTGATACTGTGAATGTGCGGCAGATCCAGTGACGATAGTGATAATATCTTTATTAATTAGCTTTTCGCTTCCAATAAAGTCATTTTCGAAACATATATAAGCATGAAGATTTGACGTTGTACTCTGTGCGTAAGTGACGTCATCATTTCATATGTCTGCTTCCACGTTACATATGGCTGCATTCAAACGTCGCAACAAACGGTATGCAAATGGTATGCTTACCTTGATGCCATGGCACATCAAGTGCTTTGCTGTTTGGAGTCTTTGTGCGCATGTTCCAGACCGGATGACCGGCAATGTCGGGTCCGATCAACTGTTCCATCACATTCAATATCCGCGTATTACTCCACAGGCCTCGAAAACTCTAAAAGGCAAATTAATTGAAATACGGTTGTTTGTGGGTTAAAGCCCCGAGGTTATAAACTTTTATTTTTTCTCAACTCTCTTTAACATAAAGTATGTCCATTTTGTCTTTTCATTGTGCAGGAATTCTTGCAAAATCTTGAGTATGGTTTGGAATAATGAATTTAAAAAAAAAACGTATTATAGTAGATTGTGCCTAGCTATTTTGAGTTTACGATGAAACTAAGGTCAACCGTGCTCAAGGATTTTTATTATTGTTATTAAATTTGAGCCCGCTATGAGTACAGGAGCTATATAACATGCGCGACAGGGGAAGGCTCGTGTCAATCAGTGCATCCGAGCGTTTTTTGTTCACATAATGCTTAACTCTCCAGTTTAAGACAATTGCTTCTGTAGGCTCTACTAGCTTTCAGGCTGCTCTGTGGCATTGCATATCCGAGGAGCCCTGAATACTATACAGTTATTTCATGGCAGCTTGGGATATCGTCACAACTATTGCCCACGAGGTGCTGTGGGCGACCTGCTGCAATATTGCCCGAGGTTGCTAAGGAATAACTGTTTTAATACCCAATCCATCGAATGCACTTTATAAGGTTTTTCAAAGAGACATGATCCCTTGACCGCTTGAAAAAAACCTCTCAATCTTTTTTATGACTCAAATAATATGTAAGCACAACATATATAAAAATCATATTACTCATGTTTTCGCACGGTTCTTTATAACACCGTTTGTCTGTATACTACGCCTCAAAGATGGGTTCTAAAACACAAATATTATATAGACCAATGACCGTCTCGTAGACCTGGCCGATAGAAAAAAATATTGGGCGGGATACAGTTCTGGTTTAACTCATCTGAGCCCCGCCAAGAGAGTTTGTGTCTTCGAGCATTCCGTCATAACAAATTTTAACTGCGCATGCCCAGCCATTCAGAGGGGCCAGGGATATGGCTTTCTGTCTGAAGGTTCCTCTTGATTCACTGCTTGTATGAGCGAGCAGCGAAGGTTCTGGCGAGATTGTGCGGATGCGCAGGCTTGCCTGAACCTTCGCTGCTCGCATAGGCGATAAGTACCAAAATCGCTTGACGGGGCCCCATCTTATAACCAAACTCTAGATAGTAGATTGGATAATAAAATATTTTATTGCAAGGCTCAGTTGCAACACTTGCCTTGGGAATCTTCTGATGTTTGAACAAGATAATATTTGCTCCTTTAAATTCTTCTTCAAGTTTGGTTAGTCGCTGGAATAGTCCGGCTTCTTTGTGCAGATCTGAAATAATGCAGTTTTACAGGTTGCTATTAAACGGTTCGACACACTGCTTACTTGTGATATATAATGAAATTAGAAATGAGTCCAAGCGACATGGATGCCTCGCCAGGTACTTGTGACGCTGATGAAAGTGCTTACGCATTTCTGACGCGGACGGATTGACAGGTGTAACACTATATGTCCTTTCCACCATTCTTCTTGCACATTACGAAAACACGCCTATACAAATACATTATAACCTTTATCGCCGAAAAAAAAAATTAAGATGAAAAATTTCGATCGTGGCGGTTCTAACGAGCACCCACAATCTATATTTTAGAGAAGAAATAAAAAACAAATAAGGTATACCACTGCAAACGCCAGTTTACCAATATAAAAGTGGGGTTCAAGGGGGGGGGGGTCAAAATTATATAAGCCTTTTTTAAGTGATGAACATTTTAACACATGTTTAGTCTTGTGTTTATAGGAGGATGGGCCTACAATAACAATACAAAACTCACATGTTGCTCTACCCTTTCATTTTGTTTTATGTTATGACTTGACATAGTCATAACATAAAACAAAATGAAAGCGTAAACCTGGGTAGTGTAATAACCATTTATTTGTTTGTTTGCTTGTATAGAGTTTAACGGCCCTGTCAACACTATTTTAGGTCATTTTTGAGCCGGCCAGTTTCCCTATCCACACTTTCCTGGGCAGGCTTATATGTAAGCGGTTACCCAGTACAGTGCACATTCTTTCGCCAGAAACTGACAACTGCCATTCTTGAATCAGCGGAAGGGAGAGAATGACCGTAGAAAAGATTTCATGATCAATCTCCACGAAAGAATGTTGCCGACCCCGGCAGGTATGGAACCCGCGTCCTCCTGATCAACAGTCAGACGCGCATCCGACTAAGCTAAAGCTACCGAGGCTGGCGTAATAATCCTTTATATCAGTGCACGGTCGCTTAATTTATTAGTTCATGTTTCTTAATGGCAGAGTTGCAGAGTGGAGTTCTTTTCTCTGACCGTTCTAAGGCGGTTCTTCTGTCGCGGTTTACATGTATTTTTGTTATGTTTGTCTTTCAGTGTGTGTACCGCTAATACTTTTTTGTTTTGGATATCCAATTGACCATATTGTGGGAGTGTGACTGTCCTTTTGGCTTTCCGCTATTGGTGTTTCCAATACGGTCTAGTTATATCATGTTTGTGTTTCTTTCCCTTTGGTGTCTCTGATGGGAGCTGTGGGTTAATTGTATCGATTCCTGATCATTGCCTTCACTTCTATTTTCTGTCTGGTATGTGTTCTTTGATTCTGAACAGACATTTAAGGCTTGATAAGTAAGAAATGCCACACCACTACTACCTTAACCCTTTTTGTACCAAATGGAATCTTCCACCTTATAAACAGCATGAGTCCATTTCAAAATTTAGGGGTGTCAGGTTGTGTGATCTTCAAAATTTATTGGAAAATGACTTAACTTTTAGCAAACAGTGGAGGCCCAGATCAGACGCCGCGTTCTTTGGCGTCTGATCTGGACCTGCACTGTTTGCCAGGGTACCCGTTTTGGGGTTTCTGGTACTTAATGGGTTAAACTGGACTGTAATTAGATTGCATAATAATGTGATTATCAAAATACCTTTAATTTTGCCAGCATCGTAGAGTTTGTTGGCAAGGTGATCCACCATCTGATCAATATCATCCCTGCAAGCTTGTAACTCCTCGGCCGTGAAAAAATCTTCTACCACTGTGTAACCCTGTAAATATAAATCTATCCAATCAGCACTTTTTCTACCAATGCTTTTACAAAAAGTATAGAGCCACATCAGATGACTTCTTAGGATGTGTACAGTTTGTAATTCAATTTGCAATTGATTGGTTAATAGTCAAAATGGGTGTGGTGAAATTATTTTATTGAGCAGGGGTTAGAATTAATAAGATGACGTACATTACGATAACACACCCGTGCGACATAGGGCATATTTCTCATCTCCAAAATGGCTACTTTCCTGATGAAAATCCCTGCTATTTGTCTTATAAATACTGCAAACATAGGTCGTGGGTGCTCGTTAGAACCGCCTCATTGAGGCGGTTCTAACGAGTACCCACAACCTGTGTCTTGATGTCTTGGAGTAAAAATATGAAAAATATTGTATACCCCCGTAAACACCCGTTTTCTATATATAAAGTGAGGTATAGGGGGGGTCTTCATTTCACGGACTAGTTCACGGGTTGACAGGTAGTTAGTGCCTAGAAAATCATAGACAATCCAGAGTTACCAGCAGAAGCAATGTGAGATTTCAGCATACACGACAAAGTGACTATTCAATCAACCTGCGTATTCCCGCAGTCCTATCTCATTAAAGCTCGAATACCGAACTGCAGCAGATTACTTGCGCACTTTGCACCTTATCTGTTAGCCAGTCTGGCCTTGCTGTGTTGAAGTTCGGGTCTCAACGGGTCGTGAGTGTCGATTTTCTGTTGTTATGATCATATGTTCAAAAGCTACCCAGCAGAGCAATCAATGAAAACTGTGAAAAATGTATCATACACTATTTTTCAACTTTATTCAAAAGTTAATCAGTTCATCTACGCCTCATTAACAATCTGTTTATCAAGTTCAAGGCTCTACAAGCTTTAATATATTTTTTTCTTTAGATATTTTTCTGACAAGATTTCACATTATTTCTTCAAAGTACCATACCTCATATAAGGGGCATAATCCTGATGAGAACAAAAATATATGTGAAATATCCAAAACCTTAACATGCATGGATCAAACGTTATGACTTTATACTATGCATCAAAAGCGTGACAAACGGAAGGACGAACACTCTTGAAGCAATATGTCCTTCCAGTCCAGGGGGGGGGGGGGTGTAATCATGCTTGATGGTATTTAGTATGGGCCTATGTATTAGGCTGCTTAATGTCTACAGTTGAAATTTGGTTTTGATTTGCAAGTTAACGGCCAAATCAGCACTTAAAATGTCATATCGAGCGCGTCATTTTATCTTACTGAACCTTTCCCGCCCATAGGGGCTTAAAGAAATATATGGGCTGCATGATGCTTCCACGCAGAGCTGAATCCGGCCCGCACACTAGTACTGGTAAACCGCTTAGAGGATCTAAGCCTGTCCAGGAACCGCGGTGCGAGGCGGACCGTTCATGCTAATAAAGCCTATTGGTTTCATTGGGCGACAGGGCTTGAGATGTCATTTCATCTCGATGTCGGGTAAAAGTCCCTAAAAATTGGAAGTAACGTCTCCAAAATGACCTCTTAAGTGTTGACGGGGACGTTAAACCTCAAATCAAACAAACAAACAATACTGAACCTTTCCTGGACAGGTTAATATGTACGCGATTAACAATTACAGTGCATAGTCTTTCGCTAGATAGCACCCGCCCATATGGGCTTGAAGAAATATATGGGCTGCATGATGCTTCCACGCAAAGCTGAATCCGGCCAGCACACTAGTACTGGTAAACCGCTTAGAGGATCTAAGCCTGTCCAGGAACCGCGGTGCGAGGCGGACCGTCCATGTTAATAAACTCTATTGGTTTCATTGGGCGACAGGGCTTGAGACGTCATTTCATCTCAATGTCGGGTAAAAGTCCCACAAAGTTGGAAGCAACGTCTCCAAAACCACCTTTACAGTGTTGACGGGGACGTTAAACCTCAAATCAAACAAACAAAATTTCGCTAGAATTCTTGAGCCAGTGGAAGAGAAATAACGGTCGTAGAAAATACAGCAAGACATCATGATCAATCTACATGAAAGAATGTCGCCGGACACGACGTTTATCTAACCTACGATTTCCTTATCACCAGTCGGGCACGATTCCGACTGGGACATCGCGGTCGGCTCCAGTGCAATAAAAAGGCAAATAAACGTTTTCTCACATTCAAATGCAGTCTTTCTTAATTTAATCATCATGCAGCCCATCTATTTCTTCAAGCCCCGATGGGCGGGGTTTAATACATACGTATATGCCTATCATCACATTTGTAGGACATCGGCAAAAAGTGTAGACCCAGGAAAGCGGCGTCCGATCTTGGCCCACACTGTTTGCTTATAGTACATTCTTTTCAGTAGAAATTATAACAATCAAAATATACCTGACACCCCTATGATTGGAAATGGAGATACAATTTTCATGTGGATAAAAATGGCACGGCCGAATGTTGTTATTTTGTATCCACAAGCAAGCGTGGCGAACCATACAAAAATGCTAAGCGCAATATAAAACCATCCATGCGAACTTTATATGAGCGAAGTCAAGTTAAAATATACTCTCGGACATGTGCATTGACCAAACCTTAAACTACGAGAGTGTTGCCTTCCGTGCACATGCGAAGAAGCTTTGGGTGTACGGACAACTACAAAGCGTATAGTGAAGGCCCTGGTCAGACTGTACGTATCTGAGTCTGCTTTGCTAACATGTCCGAAAATACTGTTGCACTTGATCCGGTCATGTATGAGAGATAGGCTATATAAAAGAACAGTAAAATTCAGGGGTCGTGGGTTCGATTCCCGGGCGTTTCAAAACTTTCGTTTGTGTCTTAAAAATACCATAAGACTTTAGTTTTTGGTGGGACATAAAACATACACACGCACACGTGCGCGCGCGCATGCACATACACGGTCAGCAAAGGCCTGAGCATGCAAGCACTTTGTGTGTGTGTGTGTGTGTGTGTGTGTGTGTGTGTGTGTGTGTGTGTGTGTGTGTGTGTGTGTGTGTGTGTGTGTGTGTGTGTGTGTGTGTGTGTGTGTGTGTGTGTGTGTGTGTGTGTGTGTGTGTGTGTGTGTGTGTGTGTGTGTGTGTGTGTGTGTGTGTGTGTGTGTGTGTGTGTCATTCCCAGCACTAATTATACACAGTGTTGAAGTAGGCCTATATAAGTGGTCACGATATCAGATTTTTTTTTTTTTTTTTTTGTCATAGATGCAAATTAATCTGTGCATCTACGCAGTCTGATCAGGAAGTGTTCGCTGTTGGACAACACAATAAATTCGGTTTCTATAGCTTGCTAAATTCAGTCTGTGTAGCTGAGTAGGCCAGTGTGTACCTTAAATACCTGGTCCTAAACCTCGAAGACAGGTTTTCCAGAGTGCGCACAACATTGAAATCACAGAGAGAGAGAGAGAGAGAGAGAGAGAGAGAGAGAGAGAGAGAGAGAGAGAGAGAGAGAGAGAGAGAGAGAGAGAGAGAGAGCAAAGGCCTGATCATGCAAGCAATTGGCGTGGGTGTCAATTTTCAGCACTAATTATACACAATGTTGAAGTAGGCCTACTTAAGGGGTCAACCCTACCACTTACCCTAACCTTAACCCGTATGACCTGACTAATCAAACCTAAACCTAAGCTAAACCTAACCATCAGTGACCTACTCCTAACCCTAACCTAACCCATACCATCAGTGACTACTCCTAATATACTAAAATCAGTAAAAAAAGTCACGAAATCAGAAAATCAATTTTTGTCATGCATCACGAAAACACGCCTATATAATTTTGACACCCTTGAACCCCACTTTTATATAGTAAAACTGGGGTTTACAGGGGTATACCTTATTTTTCTTATTTCTGCTCTAAAATATAGATTGTGGGCACTCGTTAGAACCGCGGTTCTAACGGGTGCCCACAATCTATATTTTGAGCAGATATAAGAAAAATTTCACAATTTTTCATCATAAAATTTTCATTGTTTCGGCGAAAAAAGGTGGCAAATTATTTGTATAGGCGTGTTTGCGTAATAGATGCAGATCAATCTGTGTATCTGTTCGCTGCTGGATAATACAATAAATTCGCTTTCTATATCTTGCTAATCTGGTTTTCTCGTGACAGAGCTCAACAACGTCGAAATGACGTCGTATCAACGTCAATGCGATGTCATTATGTCACATCGACGTTGATTCAACGACATTTTAATGTCGTGTGCCTGTTGTGAATGAAAATGTCAACATTTTAGGATAAATAAGACAACTTTGTACAATATGTGGAGCGCTGTGGTGCAGTGGTTAAGCATCGGCCTCGGGATCGAGAGGTACCGGGTTCGAACCCCACGAGCGGCAAGTGTTGGTTCCTTGAGCAAGAGACTTTATCCACATTGCTTAGTACTGGTTCTACCCAGGAAAAGAGGGCCACATGGAAGATTAGTACTAGTTTACTAAATGTGTTACCCTCTATAAATAAGGTCGATTATTATTATTATTATTATTATTATTATTATATCATTTAACCAGTATGTATATACATGGGCCCCGTCAAGCGATTTTGTTACTTATTGCCTATGCGAGCAGCGAAGGTTCAGGCGAGCCTGCGCATCCGCGCAGTCTCGCCAGAACCTTCGCTGCTCGCTCATACAAGCAGTGAATGAAGAGGAACCTTCAGACATAAAGCCATATCCCTGGCCCCTCTGAATGGCTGGGCATGCGCAGTTAAAATTTGTCATGACGGAATGCTCGAAGACCCAAATTCGCTTGGCGGGGCTCACATTATGGTGGAGTTACCTGGTCGAAGAATTGACGAATCTGTTCCTGTGACAGCTGCCCAGGTTTCTTCTCTGCCACTGGTGGTGGGATGGTGTTGAATGGTTCCGGGAACGCTCTGTCGTAGTAGTCCTTAGGTTTTCTCTTACTGTCCGCCATTATCTATACATGCTATATTTAATGTATTCCTTTTTATCTCGTTATCTCTAGACGTACTTTCACTATGACTGAGGCTGCATACGGGAGATATAGTAAATACATGGTTAATGTCTTTAATAATAAAATATAATCGGTGAGCCTTAGACAATTTTATAGGGGCGAGCTTCAGCGAGCCCCTATGAAATTGTCGCGGCGAACCGATTATATTTTATTATTAAAGACACTAATCATGTATTTAGTTTATACCGCAACTCAAAACAATCAAGGGGTTTCACAATAATTAAGCGAATTTAAACAAATAAGGCAGCAGACAGCGCGGCATGTTAAACGACATTCAGTGCCATGGCGCGCACACGTTGTATAACGTGACGTCAAATAGTGCTAAGTTTCTGACGTCACCGCGTACCAGAGACGTTGGAAACAACATGGACGCTCGAATAAAAGTTTCTCAGCGCTTTACATTCTGTAGGAAAATCAGCAAATAAATAGTTTATTTTAGCTTTAGAAATTATTTTCCGGGTTGATACGCAACTGCATTAGCAGTGCGCAATTATTCTAACGGGCCATTCAAACCAGGAAAGCCAGAAAAGGTAAGAATTTAGCATAAATCTGTTTCAATAAATATTGCAAAGATTATAACCTGCTGTTTTGTTGTTTTCCCGTGTATAAAACGTTGCATGTTATTGTTTATATTTGCAAATTAGGGACATGAAAAGTAGGTCCGGTCTATAAACGATCCCTAGACGTATTATAGGTCAGTAGAAGGTATTATAGGTCACTACCGATTATAGCGTGCAGTTATTCGACCCCCTTTATTAGGTTACTAGAATGCATGGTTGCGGTATAAAAACCCATATATAGAAGCTACCGAACAGGTCCATTCAGTCTAAGGGGTGACAGATTTATTTTATTTGTTGCGTTACAAAACCCCGATGCTTTAAGAAAGTTCAGACTTCACCGTCTCAGGCGTCTGATCTGTGTGTGTCCACACGGTTTGCCAACACACCAATACATGTATAATTAACCCATTTAATACGGGAAAACCAAAGCGGGTCAGTGCAGGCCGTAGAACGCAGCGTCTGTTCCGGACATTCACTGTTGAAAAATGCTAGCAACCGTTTTCTACAAAGATTTCAAAACCTGACACCCCTGAATTTTGAAATAAACTTTTGCAGGAAAGTCCAGTTAGAACAAAATGGGTTAAAACTGATTTTCAAAGGGAATGGATACAAGTATCGTAGTGGGTCTTTCGTAAAAGTTAATCCATCGCCGACTTCACCTCTTTGGTTGCTGTTCAATTTTCCTACAGCACACCTACGGCAAGGGTCAATGTTAGGCAAATAAATAAACAGCCAATCAAAAACGAAGACTGCTACCTCCATTTTAAAAAGTGCTCATCAGAGCGCATGCGTGGTAAACCGAACTAACCAATCCTCAAGGCACGGTTTCATTGGTTTCATTGACATGTGCAGATACTGATCACATGACCTGCTAATAGTACTGGCCTTCTATGTTCAACCGTCGTTGCTATTTGACGTACTGTGGTTCGAGGTGAAGTTGGCCCATGTGTGTCTCGGCAAACTTCGAAACGAATTAAACCACGTGTTGTTCGAGCCTGGCCTAGGTCATATGTGAGATGCCTCTGCAACGGATAGCCAGGTGTTTTTTTCTCCGGCTTTTCCGGTTTTCCCCCACCTCTGATTAACGACCGGCTAGAAAGAGATACTGAGAGAAATAATCTTGAAAGGGCCGTAAAACCATATCTAAAAAAGGAAAAGCCACCTATTTAGAGCAGTCTAGGTCTGTGCCTCTGAGAGCAGGCTGAAATTTAATATGAGCTTTTGCCGCAATAAATATAGCATGTGAAGCTGGTTGGTGGATCCCGAAGATCAAGTCACGATGAAATGGACGAAGAAAAGATCAGCCAAGACTGTTTTCTGATCATTTCTCTGTAGACAGACAAGATACTGAAAAAAAAAAGAAACATCAGATCGGCGTCGATTCTGATCAGACTGCCCTTCTTGGCTGATCGCACAGGTCTCTTTCTGCCGTGGTTTGTCTTCACCCTGTTACACTTATAGAGCTTTGACAGACAGATATCAACATCAGAAACGTGGAAACACTTCTGAAATCAGTAATCTGGTCCCAATGTTATAAAAATATTTTTGTGCTCACCTCAGCTGAGCATGAAGTTAATAATGCTCATATATATTAAAGTATAAATGATAGAAGCACTTCTTTTGCTCAGATCGGCACAGAATGTTGTTTGTCCTGCTCATAATTTCTAAATTGTTGGCATTTTTTAAATTTATGAGCACAACAAATTTCACGCACAAGTGAGTTGAGCATGAAAAAGTTTTATAACCTCGGGGCTGTTTTCAGGAAATAAATCTCGGATATGACAGACACGATTTTTGTATTCATCTGTATACTTTATGTCTCATAGCTTATCTGTCAATGATAATACAGTTGACAATAACACCCGACTTTGTGGTCTTGTTCTCCTCAACAGGCACTTGTTTGTTTGTTTGATTTGAGGTTTCACGTGCCCGTCAACACTGCAAAGGTCATTTTGGAGACGTTGCTTCCAATTTTGTGGGACTTTTACTCGACATTGAGATGAAATGACATCTGAAGCCCTGTCGCCCATCAATAGGGTTTATAAGCATGGACGGACCGACTCGTACCGCTTTGCCTGGGCAGGCTTAGAACCTCAAAGCGGTTTACCAGTACTCGTGTGCGGGTCGGTTTCAGCTCTGCGTGGAAGCATCATGCAGCCCATATATTTCTTCAAGCGTCTTGAGTAAATGAGAAAACCTGAATTGTGTTTGTTTGATGTTGTTTTTCTTTACCATTTTCGAACATCAACAAACTGCAGATAAGCCTTAAGCTTATATGCCTTATTGCTCGTCGCTTGGATAATAAAACACGATGTATAAAAAGTTTATCCTTTGCAAGCAAGGGATAACCACACAACTGAAAATTGTCGATTAAGATTTTTTTCTAGGGTAGACTAGCTAGTTTCGGCCGTCGAGGCATCATCAATGAGGCTCAGATATTTCACCGGCTCAAAAATGACCTAAATAGTGTTGACTGGCTCTTTAAACTCAAATACAAACAAACAAAAGCCTCAGATATTCCCAAAATTCCCTATATCTTTTGAATTCAAGAGGGATGGAGCCTGATATTTCCTGGGTTCGACCCCTGGTAGCATTCTTCTGCTCTGACGTCGAATTGTTGTTGAGTCCTCAGCCCTGACTCATGATTGTATCAATCTGTACATAATCGTTTTACTGTGTATTTATTATGACGCCTCCATGCGGAGCAATCTATCATTGTTATTATGTTTGATACTGCACGGAAAATGAGGGAGGGGGTTGAAATTTCACATAAACTCCGGAGAAAATAGAATATATTTAGTTTCTTTATTTAAAATGTGAGCGCATAAAATGACCAATAGCCCCTGCATGTTCCTCGAAAAAGTAGTTAAAACAGCAATACATAGAAGCACGCTTTTGATAGAGGCCACCCAAATACTCGAGAGTCGCTGTGATTTGTCGATGTTTTATTTGAGTTACTTATTCATGCCGGATCTGCCCAGGACCACATAGGACCCACGTGAGTAAGTGGGCAGTTTTAATATTGTAGGCCATCTAAATTAAAATACTAACAGTCTAACAGCGGGACAATCAGCATTATTATTATTATTATTATTATTATTATTATTATTATTATTATTATTATTATTATTATTGGTCTTACACCACTTTCAAGATTATTTCGAACCGATCAGATGAGAAAAACACCTGGGGCCAGTTGTTCAAAACTAACGATGTCGTTAGTTAACGTATCGTTAAAACTTTGATCATTTATTATGGCAAATATGCTTATATGTTTGCTAAACAAATGTGAGCAGCTTTTCCGAATTTCATTTTTCAGCAAAAATAACAAAATATTAAATATTAAACTTGCTAGAACAGTTAACAATATGACCCCTAACGAGCTCGTTAAGCTAACGATGCTGTGAGCAACTGGCTCCATGACTACCGTTGCGAAACTTGGCGTCTTACAAGTGACCCGAGCCAGGCTCGAACCAGAGAGGCGATATACCTTATGATTAAGAGCCAGCGCCCTTACCCACTAGACAGCTTGTCTCTGGCCGCATATCACAATCAAAGCGCCACAGGCACTGAAATGACAGATTCTTTAAGAAAATCATGACACTGCTAATACTTACAGAAAGCCTTTCTCAAGGATCTTAAAATTTAGAAAAGTAGCTCTGCAAATTCAATTATGAAATGTTTGCAGATGTCTATTCACCGGTGGTATTATGAAGTGCCATGCGTTGTTTCAAATTTTCAAAAGAAACTGTTAACGTTTTCAAAATCAAACGTTAGTAATCTGATCCAAATTGGAAGAATACAAAAGAAATATGTAACGTAAGAAATATGTCTAACTGTAATTGTGAAGATTTGCAATTGTTTATATACTGGATAAAAACCGCAGTTTGGGTAATTTTCAGTATCCGCGCAGCTTAAGATTTAGGTTTTTGAGATATATACTGAACAGCGAAACAACGCGATAAACCATTTCATTTTATATATTTAAAAAATAAAATGCGTATCGTACACGTTAATAATGAATAGATTTATTTTGAGTACTTTTCTGCAAAATCTGGACAAAATTTTCATAGCCATCAAGACAACGAAAATAGTGAAATTCAAGTTTTAACAATGCTACTGCCGTCATCCATAAACAACCGGTTTTGTCTGGTCGGTTGTGGATACCTCTACCCAACTCGCCCCAAAGATGCTCTATGGGAGAGCGATCGGAGGAGAAAGACTGGCTAGTCCGGTGCATGCATTCCAATGTCTTAAAGAAAGTTTTAGGTAAGAACAGCACTAAGAGCCCGCGCATTATCCTGCTAGAAAAGATACCTCGGATTCTGAGCGTAAAAAAATAACTAGACCCACGTGAGGCCGAAGCACTTGATTGATGTAACGCCGCGCTGTTAAGTCCACGTCCAAGTCATGATCTTTTGTTTGTTTGTTTGATTTGAGGTTTAACGTCCCCGTCAACACTGTAAAGGTCATTATGGAGACGTTGCTTCCAATTTTGTGGGACTTTTACCCGACATTGAGATGAAATGACATCTCAAGCCCTGCCGCCAAATGAAACCAATAGGGTTTATTAGCATGGACGGTCCGCCTCACCCAAGCCATGATCTTGAAAGTTCTAAATGGCATTAAGCTGCGCCCGCTAACCATATGCGATACCTCACCATACAATTACACCTTTTCCACCCGATCTGTCACGCTCTATTACGCACGCGTCGCGTCGGCATACCCGAAGCACCCGTGGGATTCACGCTGAAGTGATAGAAGCCTCTGTGATGTAGTGGTTACGCTACTCGCCATGTAAACCAGGGATCGCAGGATCGATCCCGGGCTTCTCCAGACTTTCGGATGAGGTCCCGTCTCCGTATGACCTTAGCTGTTGGTGGGACGTAAAACTCAAACACTCACTCACGCTGAAGTGCGATTCGTCACTGAAACGCATATTATGTCAAACGCTTACACTCCAATTTACGTCGTCCATGCACCAGCGTAAGCGCTCCGTCCTGTCGATGCGTTAACATTGGTCACGATATCAAACGGTCAAACGTGCATCGCATAAAGGCGACGAACAGTGTCAATTCTTATTAGTCGGTTGTTGAGACCCCTTGTGTATCTACAGGTATCAGCTGCCGGCTGAAATCTGTTTCGCAGATACGTCAAACGGATGAATCGACCGTGACGTACTTACGTCGGTCGTCCGCTACGTCTACGTCCACTAGCGTTTCCGGTATATAGCAAGATGACGCTCCAACAGACGATAGATCATACACATGTGACACCCAAAGTCAGAGGCAACGTCATCCGCTTTGCAACCAGCTTCGTACTGTCCATGGGCACGCTCACGACCCCTTAATGAAAGACGTTGCATTTGCGCTGTGACTTAATGCTTTTTAGAACAAAATTCAGTTTCTTCTTTGCTAGGCACAACCTTGCAGTACACATCAATATTTTTGTCTGAACGTGTGATTTCTATCCGTACTGGTGTAAAGGTGGTGCACGGGATCGACGTGGCCGGACTGGTAACCAGAATGGGATCAATGTGGCCGGACTGGTAACCAGACGTCACGGTTGATTTATTTAACCTTATGGTGCCCGATGTTACCGAATTCAGCACGTTGTTTGGTTTAAGAATCAAAGCGCTGAGAGTGCTGGTGGGTCGATTGTGTCCGAATATAGGTTTTGGAAATAGCCCTGGGCTGAGATTTGAACGGTTTCATTTAACTCTAAAATTCCAAGCAAACCGTGTAGATTTTGATAAGAAGCCGCGTTCTGCAGAGTTCGGTCTAGGTCTACACTGTTTACCAGGCTCACCCAACACCATTGAGTCTTTTGCAACACTCTGATCTCACTGTGGCTGTTTTCTATTAGAAAAGTTATTCTGACAATTCAGTAATAGTCACGTGAACGTTAGCACTGAAGCCCTTTTCTTATTAGTAACTTTGTATCGAACGACAAACAATCAACCCAGATCTAACGCCACAGAACGCGGTGCTTATCTGGGCCTACACTGTTTACATTAGTTACAAACATTTACGGGTTAAAGGAAACAGTCCAAGTCCCCGTCCATGACCATTTTCCCAGTCTGCACTCAGAGACAATCAAAGAGCTGTCAGTGCTTTGATTTATTCACTCCTTGTGCACTCTTCCATCCCTGAAGTTGGGCTCGTCCATTCTGCTAAAAATGGCACCCAGCTGAATGGCAAGAAATTATATCCCTATAAGATGGCTCAGAGCCATCATATCAAGATCTACACTGTTTGCATAGGTATCTGTACCGTGCTCCAGGGTTGTAAGGGATAATGTTATGCCGTGATCAATAGAACAAATAATAATGATAATAATAATAATAAATGATAATAATAATGGTCATCAGCAAAAAAGCAACAACACTAATAATGATAATGATAATAATGTTAATACATGTAATGACTAAAAAATTTCTAGTACGCAAAAAAAAATGTCGCATACAGAAAATTCTTTGTTCAGAGTCGAGATGTGACAAAGATTAGTAATCACTCACAAACAGCCAGTATCTTGTTTGTCAAGCTGGCTTAAAAGCTTAGCGTTCACAATTTAAGACATATTCTTTGTGCTTGTGCATACATGGTTGCCGGCACAATCTTCGGAAAGGCTTTACTGACGTAACGTGTGATTTAAACGACTGGTCAAAGTGCAGTCTAAATACCGTAAGGAATTTAGCATCGAGGACATAGTGAAAAACAAAAACGTGACATTTTATTAACGTTGTTGCAACGTCGCCTCGAACCTGTTTATATTAAAATACAAAACGGCGCATTTCAAATCACAAACTTCATTTTGACGTACATTGCACGTGGCATTCAATAAAGAATTTGAGCCCTAATTTTACTTGCCCATTTTGTTTTTTAAAGTTTCAAATACCTTTTCAAGAAGAAGCAATAAATTTCACGGTTATTCACGCTTATTTCACTAAAAAGTTTTAACATTGTATCAAGAAGGAATGTATAAATAAATAAATAAATAAATAAATAAATAAATAAATAAATAAATAAGAATTTCCCACCCAGCCAGTCTCGTTTTGGGTTTGACAACGTCCACTGATTATGGATTTTACTTGCCTTGTCAACATTTTGTAATACGACATCTCATTGGAGATTTTTATAAGAGTGCTGTAACTTCATTGGTTAATAGTTAGCACTGTAAGATAGAGCGAAAGAAGGGAGCTAGAATGAGAAAAAGGGCAGATATATTTTAGATACGAAAGCCGTTGGTAAACCCTCGAGCAAGCTTAAAATTTAAACTTCCAGTGCGAACTTATTGAACACAAGTTTAAACTTGGATTGCCAGTTTGAAGTTTTGTACATTGTTTTATTGTTGTTATATTGAAGAACTTTGATTTTTTAGTTGTGGATTACCACAAGGGACAAAATAAAACACAGAAAAAATATTGTTATTTTCATTTATGCTGAAAAACAACATCCTAACACTTGGTGTCAGAAACAGGGTAGAAGATCATATGGTCTCTCGCTAGCCAAGCAAGTGCTCACCAAAAGCTAATTCCCATCGAAGCTAGTGAAAGAACTATTATCATGGAATACCAAAGGAGGAATTTTAATAGGCGAGTGATTTTACCAGACAGTTCCCCGTGTTGAAAATGTAGACTTTATCACATTGTTGGAAGATGTCGTGAACTGTACGCACAATGTCGCCAGTGTTTCAGCTAGGGTCATTTCAAGGCAGTCTGTATTCCAAAGATATAAAAAAAAAATCTAATAGGACCGAACAACGAGATACTGAGCGATTCATCAAAAAGAAAACTGCCGAAACATTGCCTTTCTTTGGCTTGACAACAACGAGTGGTCCTTGTTTTTCCCAAGGAACGCTTGTCTAACAGAATGTCGACAAAAAGAACTTCTAGTGGGGCGTCAGTCGGATTAGAAAGAGAAAGCTGACTTCAGACCAAACTCATGGACACCGAAAAACTTTTAACCAAGGGAGAGAAATGACGTCGAACAGCAAAAGAGGATAAAAAATATCGTGGAGCACAAGCTGGGAACCGTGATTGTTATTTTAGAAACGAAAGCGAGGCGGAATTAGGAAAATCAAAACAGGAAGTATCAAATTTGAACTGTAAATTGGATTATGTCTTCGATGCTAAATTCCTTAAGGTATTTAGGCTGCACTTTGACCAGTCCTTTCAATCACAAGTTACGTCAGTAAAGCCTTTCCGAAGATTGTGCCGACAGCCATGTATGCACAAGCCATAGGGGATTGAATCATGAAAAAATAAAATAAAAACAGTGCAGTCTAAATACCTTAAGGAATTTAGCATCGAAGACATGGTGAAAAACAAAAACGCGACATTTTATTAACGTTGTTGCAACGTCGCCTCGAACCTGTTTATATTAAAATACAAAATGGCGCGTATGAAAAACTTTCAAATCACAAACTTCATTTTGACGTACATTGCACGTGGCATTCAATAAAGAATTTGAGCCCTAATTTTACTTGCACATTTTGTTTTATAAATTTCCAAATACTTTTTCATGAAGCAGCGGAAAACAAAAAGCAATAATTTTCACGGATATTGGCGCTTTAATAAATAAATAAATAAGAATTTCCCGCCCAGCCAGTCTCGTTTTGGGTTTGACAACGCCCACTGATTATGAATTTTGCGGGCCTTGTCAACATTTGTAATGCCATATCTCATTGGATATTTCTATAAGAGTGCTGTAACTTCATTGATTAATAGTCAATACTGTAAGATAGGGCGAAAGAAGAGAGCAGAGTGAGAAAAAAGGGCAGGGATATTTTAGAAACGAAAGCGAGTGGTAAACCCTCGAGCAAGCTATTTGGAATTCCAATGTGAAATTATTGAACACAAGTTTAAACTTGGATTGTCAGTTTGAAGTTTTGTACATTGTTTTATTGTTGTTATATTGAAGAACTTTGATTTATTATTTGTGGATTACCACAAGGGACAAAATAAAACACAGAAAAAAAATGTTATTTTCATTTATGTCGAAAAATACAGCATAACAATAGCCTTCCTTTCCAATTTCTCCAGTCACATCTGTGTACTGACCTATACTTAACCTGGAAGAAGTTAAGAAAACCCATTGGTATTCTTGTCTGCAACTGCCCTGGTCCTATAGCAGGCTGGTCTTTAAGGGTTAAATAATGACAGCACTACTTATACTAATTCCGTTTCGTTTAACTTAAATACGAGTACCAGAACTGATGATGTGAACTGCTGAATCTAATCTCTGAAAGGTAAGACAAAATTGTAAAGCCGTCTCGCGGTTTTAGAACTTTGTATTTCGCTTTTAGGATAACTAATACGCTTGTTCAATTTTATTTACCACGCCTAAAACTGAATAAAAACCGGACAACATTTTGTGCGGACTCGTATTTTTATGGCAGTCAAAGCCGGAACAAAGCCGGGACTACTTTAAAACGCTCAGGACAGCAAGAATAGACAGATGGAATCTGTCATTAAAAATCATCCTGGATCCCGCTCAAATTGCGAGCAATGATAACATTGCTCATTAATGTGATCTAGCAGGGCATTTTTTTATTTTTATTTATTTTTTATTATTATTATTATTTATTTTTTTTATTTTTATTTTATTTTTTTTTTTTGCCTTCATATACAGAATGTATCTTTCCGATATGATGTTCTTAACCATTGTCGGGCGCATCACGAACATACGCCTATATAATTTTGACCCACTTGAACCCCACTTTTATACAGTAAAACTGGGATTTACAGGGGTAAAGCTTATTTTTCTTATGTCTGCTCTAAAATGTAGATTGTGGGTCTTCGTTAGAAGATGAGGCGATTCTAACGAGCACCCACAATATTTTGAGCAGAAATAAGAAAAATAAAAGACGAAACCAGGTCTGGACGCCCATCGGATGTCACCGATGAAGAAATGTGTAACAAAGTACGGAATCGGGTATACTCAGATAGGCGAATTAAGGTACAAGAAATAGCGAATGCATTACACATTTCACATGGTAGACTTTCAACAATTTTACATGATCACTTGGGTATGCACAAGCTAACAGTCCGTTGGGTTCCAAAATTCCTTAGCGACGAGCAAATGGCAATCAGAGCACCACTATGCAGCCCATTGTTGGAGTGGTTTAGGTCAAAGGAAGATTATTTGATTTCATGTCTGGTGACTGTAGATGAGACGTGGGTCCATTATTATGGGTAAGAGAATAAAACACAAAATAGAAGTGAAGGCAATGATCATAATCCACTGCTCCCATCAGAGACACCAAAGGGAAAGAAGCACTAGACCCTAATGGATACATCAATAGTGGAAAGCCACAAGGACAGTTACTTTCTCATAAAATGGCCAACTGACTATCAAAAAAAAATATTATAAGCGATACACACAATCAAAGACAAACCATTACAAAAATAAACCACGACAGAAGAACCGCATTGAAACGGCCAAAGTCGCCAGTGGGCAGAGCCGGGGTCTCCGAGGCCAAAGAAGTTCAAAACGCAATCCTCGATGGCAACTGTAATTTGGTACGCACAAGGCGTTATTATGCAAAGAAAAGTATAATACCAGGTGCGTATTATGCAAATTTGCTCCACCAACTGAGAACTGCGATCCGTGGAAAACGCTGAGGTAAACTCTCCAAAGGGATTCTGTTCCAACAGGACAATGCAACAGTCCACACTTTCAAAATTGCAATGGATGCTGTTGAGCGGAATGGGTACGAACGGTATTACCGCACCACGCCTATACTCCGGACTTAGCTCCTAGTGACTATTTTCAATTCCCAAACTTAAATTAGGATATCCGTGGAAGTTATTTCCGGTCCAATGAAGAAGTCGTGGCGGCAGTTGAGGAGTGGGTCGGAGACAAGAACCCTGGCTTTTTAGGTTCTGGGCTGATGGCACTGGAACATCGTTGGACCAAGTATATTATTCTAGAGGGCAATTTCATCGAATAAGAAGTGATCTGTCTCACCCAGAAATAAGTTTTTATTATTATTTTTTATTGCTCGCCCTCGTAGCTTAAGGCCTATCATTGCCAGTGTATTCAAAGTTTCTTCCTTCTATATTATTACTGCCCACCATGTAACTCTAAATTCCAGTTTCGATTGGAAGCCATTTAGATTGGATTGGTGATATCCCTGTTTAATTTCGACCGTCTTATGACGTATCTGGGAAAGCGCCTGCATAAGGCTGCACACCACGTTTTCACACAGATTTTTACTCAAGATTTATACACAGAATGTCTGCTTAAAAAGCGTTCGAAATAAGCAATATGCAGTATGCAGCCAATAATAAATGCGCCTAGCAGATTCTACTTTCGCTTTCGACCTGTTATTCCAGGAGTGTTTCTTTGACCTTTGATTCTTGCAAAGCAGCCAAATATGAAGGTCTGTGTCAATATGAATAACAGAGCCAATATCAGTAGAAAATAAATAAATAAATAATAATAAACGCCCATCGGGGCTTGGAGAAATAGATTGGGGTGCATGGTTCTTCCACGTGGAACTGAAACTGATCGCACATAAATACTGGTAAACCGCTGAGAATGACTAAGCCTTCCCAGGCAAAGTGATGAGAGTCCAATGCATATGAGCCCTGTGGCAGGGCTTGATATGTCATTTTATCTCACTGTCGGGTAAAAGTCCTACAAAATTGGAAACAACGGCTAACCGTGATACAGTTTCAGTATGCCTCCCCAAGAAAGGTGTGCATATTTAACGTGGCCGGCTACACATGGCCAAAATAATGTTGACTCGGTGGTTGATATCCAAAGCAAACCAAACAAAATTGTTATATTGTGTTTTTATTCATTTGGCCACACCATGCAATTGTTAGGTGATAAAGCCATGCCTTTTCATGCTTCTTGGAAACTTGTCTGTACTATTCACATCCTACATACATCCCAGCGGTGGGGGTGGTTGGGTGTTGCGAAGGTGTCGTGTATCTTGTGTCACCGGGATTGCCAACTTATATTGGCTCACAGTTAGGCAAGGCCGGCTATCCTTGAAGCAGGTAAGAGAAGCGGGGTAATGCTTTAAATTCTTCCGTTTCTTCTCTGTCCCTCTTTTTCTTCTTTATCTCCCCATTCAACAAGACCACACTAAATGACTAACAGTTGTTTTCATGTCGTTAAACCCCCATCACAATTAATCAACATCCCAGCGGCCACGCAACGTCGGTGAAAAATCGTGATAACGTCGATGCAACGTCATGACTTTGCATCGCCTTCTTGCTTAAACGTCATGTGACCGCTGGGCTGTACACATTTTATAACTGAGTCAGCTCATGTGACGCACAGACGCGCCAAAACCATTGCTGCTCTCAGGCATGTAGAAGAGATGCGCAAGTGATAATTCGTTGCAGTTGGCTACGCAATGATAAGGGCCTATTCTCGTGCGTCGACCCTTAAATAATCACCATTGACTTACTTGACCTATTCTGTTTACATGCTCCAGTATGCTCACAAAAAATGAAATCTAGCGTCTTTTAATGGTGGATGTTATTATTTGAAAAAACTGGGGAAGCCTTCCTTTAAAAGGGAAACTTTATTTTACATTGGTTATCGTAACAGATTTAACCCATATGTGCATAGACTAATTTCAAACATTATCCAACGCGACAATCGATTCCTCGACAGAATGAACAGAAATCACATATTACAGTTATATTGTGTGTTCGTGCGTTGTCCTATTCCAGAAAAATATATAACCGCAATGGCTTTAGCACCCAATTCCGTAAAATCATTCTTCGATATAAAAAGATAGGGTACAACATGGATATTATACGACAGACTGCATGCATTGTAGTTAACCCAATCACGGTTGGCAACTTTGCTTCCCTCTTTAATTGCACACCGGTGGGTCAGGCCTCAGATTCTATGATGGTACCAACGTAAAGGCTTATTGAGAATAAGAGAGATCTAATTCAAGGTAATGTTGGTTGGTGCCTGATGCTCTGTCTCTGGTCGGGCCAATCGGAGTCTAACTGTTGGTTTACTTTTGCTCCAGCATTTCAGTGGTTTCTCGCTGTCGATTCCTCACCGTTGTCTCACCTTTGTGGTTCTTTGATTATTTGTGTTCACGGAGATGTTGCACTGATGAGTTAGGAGGCCTTCATGCGGACTGAACAAATTATTTGTCTAAATCGCGGCGGAAGTAAGGGCGAGGATTGTGGCCACGTAAAATCGATTTAAGCCCCCCAGTGGAAATCTTTCCACTGACCGTTCCAAGGCGGTTCTTCTGTGGCGATTTATTTATGTTGTTGTTTGTTACTTACTGTGTGTATCACCTGTGTCTTTTAATTTTGGATGGCCATATGGCCATTTTGTGGGAAAGTGACTGTCCATATGGCCTTCCTTTGTTTAGGTTTCCATTATGGTCTGGTCGCTTAATGTTTGTATTTCTTTCCCTTTGGTGTCTTTGATGGGTGGAGTAAGTTAATTGTATCAATTCCTGATCTTTGTTTTACTTTTACTTTACAATACCAAAAATATAGAAATAGATGCCCAAAACAGAATTAATAAAATATTTACGTATCTGTCTTCTTATATATAATTTTATCAATATATGGTCCTTTAGAAAGTTTGGTCTCAATTACTTCTAAAGTAGGTCGACTTTTCTCGCCATATTTTTTAAGAACAAGCCGTCTGTCACCAACACGTCCAACGATCACTTTGCCTGGTGTTCTGTTGAAGGCATTGCCGTCTGCGTGATGTTCTTTTACGTTACTAGGATTCATAGCGTAGAAGTCAGCTTCGGCTGTACTGAACTCTCCTGTCTTCTCAAACTTTCTGTATATCTTACTTCTGGTTCTAAGAGGCGTTGCACTTTCTAGAAGCTTATTAAGTGCAGATAAGCCCCTAGAGATAAGAGTGGGCGTTCGTTTATTTCTCTGTGCTCCAATGTGGTTGGATAAACCCTGTACTGTATTGTGATGCAAAAACGGAAGCACATTATCTGTCGCTGCATGATTGCTGTCCAATGCTCGACCCTGGTAACTCAAAACAGCAACGAATCGTATCATTAAAATGACCATGAGCCCGAACACTGGCATCATGTTCTGCAAGAGATATAAGAGAAAAACAAAGTGGAGCATGAACGCAGAACTCTTTCAACTTCCTGTCAGTAGGAGTGTATAACCAGCAGGCACATCAAGTTATTGTGACGTCACATCAACGTCGGTACTACGTCATAACGTTTATGAAACGTTAAATCAATTTCGATGCAAAGTGGTGGTGTTGTACCGACGTTGATTTGACGTTGCCTTTGCGACGTTTGCTTGCTGGGTAGTTAAAATAAATTATATGCTGCTAGGGCAGAAAAAGGCGCAACAGAATCATCGTTAAGAATTAAAAAAGAATTGTAGACCCATTTTGAGCGATGTTTTTCGTTACCAGTGACAGGAAACCAGATAGTTTCTAAGGTACATCCATAAGTTTTGT
This sequence comes from Lucinisca nassula, assembly GCA_963580285.1. Lineage (NCBI taxonomy): Eukaryota > Metazoa > Mollusca > Bivalvia > Lucinida > Lucinidae > Lucinisca > Lucinisca nassula. Next base: position 217,184,903 of record OY757010.1, read on the forward strand.
TTAAAAGGCGACAAAATCTATCGCTTGTTCACTTTCTTAACTTTCGAATTTAATGAGTAAAGATATATCAGGACTGATCGAATATCAGAATCCCATATAAGGAAAACGTTACTGACGAGACATTTCGAGCAAAGAACACAGCCATCTTAAGAAACGAATTATCGACATAAAAGAAAATTGATCCACAAAAATATATGTACCAACAATAAAAATCCAATACAGACAGCTGCAAATAAACGACCGCCTTGGGTAAAAAAATGAATTAGGGCGGGGGCTTAGTCAAATTAAAAATCAAAACAAGAAAAAAACCTGTTGAGCGCAAGGGTTCACTGTTCGTCACCTTTTCTGACTGTTTCTATACTTATCAATAAAATCAGTTTTTCCTATTTTGTTTTCGTAGTTTAAAGACAAGGTAACCATGAAGCTCTGGTTCGAAAAGTGTTTAAAACCTTTTTGTACCAAATGGAATCTTCCTCCTTGTATATAGCAGGAGCCCATTTCAAAATTTAGGGGTGTCAGGCTACTGTTTTCTTCAAAACTGGCTGAACTTTTAGCAAACAGTGGAGGCCCGGATCAGACGCCGCGTTCTGCGGCGTCTGATCTGGGCCTGAACTGTTTGCCAGGCTACCCGTTTTTTGGTTTCCGGTACTGAATGGGTTAAATCCGACATTGAGAATTTAAAACTTATTCGTTGTGGTGGTGATAAGATTTAAAAAAGAAAACTTTCCAAAGATTACTTTATATTTGTTCGTTTTGTTTATTTTCCAGTTTTAGGGCCACGTGAACACTTTTTAGGTGATATCGACATATAAGTAAAATGATACAATTACCTTACTGCTTCCATCCAAGACAGAGAAAGGGAAAGAAGCCTAAACATAAAGCGCCATTATCGTAAGTAACCCATTGTATACTAGTGGACTCTTCCATCGTTACATGTTGGACAAGTCCATTTGTCACATAAGGGGGGTATGCCAATTTTTCCTTTTCATTCCATTTTTAACGGAAAATTATATTAGCAAATAGTGCAGGCCCTGATCAGACGCCGCGTTCTGCGGCGTCTGATCTGGGCCTGCACTGTTTGCCAAGGTACCCATTTAGGGGTTTCCAACATGCAATGGGTAGAAATATTACAAGTAGAAAGCCAAATTCCCACAACATGGTCAAACGGCTATTAGAAATACGGTAAAAAATCTAAAAATCGGACACCCTAAAGACTAACTGTAATTCTTCTTAAAATTTAACAAATGTGTTTCGTGATCCGGCAGGGGATTGAAGAAATATATGGGCTGCATGATGCTTCCACGCAGAGCTGAATCCGGTCCGCACACTAATAGAGGATCTAAGCCTGTCCAGGAACCGCGGTGCGAGGTGGACTGTCCATGCTAATAAACCCTATTGGTTTCATTGGGCGACAGGGCTTGAGATGTCATTTCATCTCAATGTCGGGTAAAAGTCCCACAAAATTGGAAGCAACGTCTCCAAAATGACCTTTACAGCGTTGACGGGGACGTTAAACCTCAAAAGCATGATCCGGCAAAGCGTCCAAAGGTGCAGACGGAATAGCAAGCAGTATAGACCTGATCAGACTGCTCCTTCAGCAGCATTCTGATCTGGTCTGCACTGTTTGCTTAGCCATATCTGTTCCAATACTTAGGATCATTATGGTAAAATATACTACCGGTACATACAGGCAAAAACAACAATAGTTGTCAGAAGACAACATTGCTCACCTATGGCGACCCAAGTTGTATGAGGTCAAGTTATTAAAGATATTAGGTATTAGGTATTGTACTTGCTAGAACAGTTAACACTTTGTCAACAAACAAGGTCGTTAAGCTTATGATGCTTTGAACAACTGGCCCCTGCTAGTTTTTAGTGTTGTAATAATATTATTGTCCCCTACCCATCTCAAACCGTTACGTAAGTTTTCTTATTTTCTGAAATATGTATCTTTTTATAGCTTAACCAATACGTTTAATATACCCCCATACCCCCTGACCGCATTATAGCATTTGCTTTCTTAAGGGTTTTTTCATCATAGTTGGGTCATATCATGAACACCCTTCAGGGGACACAACCAAACACAGTTGCTGTTATTTTTCGAAAATAGGAATTTAATGGAAAAAGGTAAATAACAACAAAAATGCTTACTGCTTTTATGCCCTCCAAAAATAAATATGATAGCCTAGATGGTGACGTGTTCACGTAGATCTGATATATGATACAACATAGATGATATAACACTCGCAATATATAGTGGTGTATGTACTCGACCAGCCTGTGTGCCCTGTCATGAGTCAGACCAGTCTGTACATCCTCATCTTTGTGCGCTATATGAACGCTCGGTAGCAAAAAGCTTTCTCCTGTTGACCGGTAAGGCTACCATCTAAGCGGGTGGGGTACGCAAACTAAGTTGAGTGTTTGATTAGTTCACGTGCTCTTAAGATACCATTCCGCTTGTCGCTGACCATAAAATGTATCAACTATAATTGAGCCCCGCCAAGCGAATTTGTGTCTTCGAGCATTCCGTCATGACAAATTTTAACTGCGCATGCCCAGCCATTCAGAGGGGCCAGGGATATGGCTTTCTGACTGAAGGTTCCTCTTGATTCACTGCTTGTATGAGCGAGCAGCGAAGGTTCTTGCGAGACTGCGCGGATGCGCAGGCTCGCCTGAACCTTCGCTGCTCGCATAGGCGATAAGTACCAAAATTGCTTGACGGGGCCCATATAATGATGTGACCTCGGATCAAAGATTGCAGATTGAGCATTCCAATGATCTGTCCCTCAGTATCAACCAACCAAACATAAAACCTATATAACTTTGACACCCTTGAATTATAGATCAGGAATCGATACAATTAACCCACAACTCCCATCGGAAAGAAACACAAACATTAAATAACTAGACCCTAATGGAAACACGAATAGCAGAAAGCCGAAAGAACAGTTACTTTCCCCCAAAAATGACAATTTGGCTATCTAAAACAAACAAAAAATAAATAAAAGCGATACACACACTCAAAGACAACCATAACAAAACTGCGACAGAAGAACCGCCTTGGAAGGGTCATTGAAACGAATGCCTAGTAAAACTAGGGGATATGGGGTTAAATCGTATTTTTCTTATTCCTGCTCTAAAATATAGATTTTACTCTAAAATATAGATTGCGGGTAGTCGTTAGAACAGCCTCGATGAGGCGATTCATACGTGCACCCATAAGCTATATTTTGAGCAGTAATGAAAAAAAATACCGCAATTTTTTCATCTAAAAAAAATCTTTTTTTGGGCCGTAAAATTGACAATATATTTAAACAGGGGTGGTTTCGCGACTAAATAGATGATATGCATGCACTTGTAGTTCTGGTTCCTTTCACCCCGGTCTATTTTTTGTAAGTACGCTAGTAGACTCCTTATTCGAAAAGGCTGAATGGTGATTAATATGCGGATTGATATATTTTATACAGGTGTCGCATTACACATTTCACCCATTTTTAACATTCATCCGGTTTATGTATACAAGGTAACATTTGTTTCGGTCTGTACTTCTCTCGCTTCTTTCTTTGTTTTGGGGACCGGCCCAGTAAAGTTAAACAAGACGATACCAAGGCGATCAGTTTACAAACATACATGTACTGCCATCCCTCCCCCACCCCCTTGCACAGTAAGATTCCCTCTCTAAATATCGACAGGAACCAGTGCTTCAGCTGAAGTGCACGACCCGCCGGATGCTTTTAGCTTTATGAGTGTTACCATATATGGGTATTGCGGCCATTTTCGTCATGTGACCTGGACCTAAAACGGTTCCACCCAATAAATGCGCCTTATCGTAAGGAGGAAAAATATATCTTATACTTTAGTATTGTATTCTGAATCGTTTGCAGGATAAAATGCATTCTCACTTTTCCAATACAAAAACATATGTGTCAAAGTTTGACCTAGGCACAAAGAAGGTCAAGGTCAACCCATGGTCACCATTTTAGCAATTTATGATGGGCCTACGTCCCAGATGCTATTTATCAAGTTTCGTGGAAATCTGCCCAGTGGTTCTGGAGAAGACTATTTTTGAAGAGTTTTTACCATATATGGCTTGGCGGCCATTTTGGTCATGTGACCTGGACCCCATTATCAAATTTTGGTTTCCCCCATCCCATAGAGGCTCTATATGAAATTTGACTTCAATCGGCCCAACGGTTTCCGAGGAGAAGCAGTTCGAAAATTTTCACATTTTTCGCCTCGGCGAGGCTATACTAAATGGAATGTAATATTTCGCAAGTTCATTGGTTAAGTCTCATTGATATCTATCAGTATGCCAAAAATTGTTTAAATATTCCAAGCGGTTAAGTCACTATCACCAATTTTCACAAACGGGTTACGTACGGACAGACAGACAGACCATATATGGCTTGGCGGCCATTTTGGTCATGTGACCTGGACCCCATGAGCAAATTTTGGTTTCCCCATCCCATAGAGTCTCCATATGAAATTTGACTTCAATCGGCCCAACGGTTTCCGAGGAGAAGCAGTTCGAAAATTTTCACATTTTTTGCCTCGGCGAGGCTATACTAAATGGAATGTAATATTTCGCAAGTTCATTGGTTACATCTCATTGATATCTATCAGTATGCTAAAAATTGTTTAAATATTCCAAGCGGTTAAGTCACTATCACAAGTTTTCACAAACGGGTTGCGGACGGACAGACAGACTGACAGAATGACAGAATGACACGGTGATTTTAGGGCACTCTTAGAAAATCAACCGACTTCAGTCGGTCGCTTTTTTGCGGGTCTTGCAATATGTGATCAAGTTGGGATTCAAACTCAGGGGTCAAAAATTACGGTCTGATGTCTATCTATCTTCTTATACTGAGTCGGTCATATTTGGCCATTACCTCAGTTGATTGGGTGGCTAAATTTAGGATTTAGCTGAAAAGAAAATAGAAGAGTCACTAGTTGCGTCCTTAAAACTATTTACAATCTGTATACCTCTGAGTGTCAATCTTACACTGTACGGGCTTTGAACTCTTCTGCGGACTTGACATTCACCGCAGAGGAGGGAAGACTGTTCTACTGAGGAATAGCTCTAGTTCAGGGCATCGGTATAGGACTGGTACCTGGATTGTTCAAATATGAATGCAACTAAGCACATAAAAATGATTCCGTGATAGATTTCGATGAAAAATTTATTTTGTCCCCTCAAAGTCTTCCCCTTTAACAGATATATAAACTTTCAGTCTTCTGATCCAATCATTGAATGCATTTTGGTAGTCTTTTGGAGGTATACTATGAAGGCACTGGAATATTGCAGAACAGAGGTGTTTGCGCTGTACAAATTTTCGACCAGAAAGGTTTTTTTCAGCCGCGGGAACAAAAAAAGTCACACGGGGCAAGGTCAGGGGAATACGGGGGATGAGGGAGTTCAACAACCTTTTCCTGCTTCACATAGTCTAGCACAATGAACGCCTTGTTCGATGACGCATTGTCATGTAGCAATCTGACATTGGCCAAACCAGTTGCGGGTCTTCGTTCTTGGAAATATTTCTTCAATTTTCGAAGAACTTTATTCTTGTAACATTTCGCATTTACAGATTTGCCTTTAGGCACAGCAACCTGAATAGCAGGGCCCTGATTTGAAAGGAATATGGCATACATTACCTTCTTGACGCTCATGGTCCGCTTTGCAATGCATGGTCTTTTGCAATACTTTGCTGCCCATATTTTGTTCTGAATCTTTCGTTTTGGCTCAAAAAAGTGAACCCATGTCACCTGTGACGACATTAGCGAAAGACCGTGCATTGTAATTTGGAAACTTTTTAAGCAACTTCTTGGCGCACTGAACGCGTGTCTTTTTCTGCTCATCTGTCAGCAGATGGGGAATCCATCTAGCACAGATCTTTCTCATTTTCAAACCCCGTTTCAGATTTGTATGAGCTGCTCCTAATGAGATGCCAACCATACTAGCTATTTGCCTAGTGGTGTATCGTGCATTGGTAGCAACTATTTCTTTCACTCTAGCAACCATCTTGGCAGATGTTGCTCTTTTCGGCCGACGATCATGTGGCGCATCTTCTGTTGAGCCTAGCCCATAGCTGAATTTCTAACACCAACGAAAAACTGTCGGAAAAGTCATTTCATTATGCCCTTAAACCGAACATATTTCATCAAAATGTCTTTGCACCGTATACCAAGAATACAACGATTCTTAATATACGACCGTATTTCAACGGCGTACTCTGACCTTCTTCCAACCATGTTTTGTATTAGTATTCAAGAGTAGACAGTGTTTATCGAACGATATACAGGGCTAAAGTGGACGGATTTTAACAGGTTTTGTATCAATGTATAGGTAAAATGTTTTTCTACGCTGTGGTATTTATTTCCAGGTGATTTTCGCATTAGTGCATGAGAAAACGTTATACATGCATTCATATTTGAACAGTCCTCGTACGATAATGCGAGTTGTTTGCTTTTGATGCCCTTCCCGGCCACTCTAGCTCATTAAGCTTGTCACCGACGCTACTTCTATTTCGCCATCGCCTGCAGGTCCATCGAGCAGCTGTCCTCTGCACCTTCTCCACCTGCTGAATCTGAGCTTTAACCTAGGAATGCCAAATGGGTGATGCATATTCAAGTTGAGGGCGAACTAATTTTTTATATGCAACATCCTTTGTCTGCCTAGGTGCAAAGGCCAAATTACGTCCAAGGAATCCAAAAGTCCTAGTCACAAAGTTGCTTTAGATGTAATCTCAGAGATATGTTGACCCCAATCAAGATCGTCAGTTATGGTGATACCAATATATTTGGCGGATTGAACATGCTCCAAAATTTGCTGGTAAAGTGTAAAGTCAAACTTAATTTGTTTGTCCGGAGGGTGTCGTGACACTCTCATTGAATGAGATTTGGCCACATTGTACTTCATCCGCCAATCGGCCTCCCACTGTGCAAGTTGCTCCAGGTCATCTTGTAAAATAAGACAGTCAGAAGGAGACTATATGTTCCTATCCAGGACATAATCCTCAGCAAACAAACAACGGACCGATGATCTGATATTAGGGAGATCATTGATGAAAACCAGCAAGAGGACCGGTCCAAGGACCGAACCTTGAGGGCCTCAAGATAAAACAGGGACTGGATCAGACGCTTGGTCATTAAGTACAACTTGTTATGAGCGCCCAGAGAGCCATGAGCTAATTCACCTATGTGTGGATCCTCTTATCCCATAGTATTCCAGTTTATATAATAGCCTTCTGTGAGGTACCTTGTCAAAGGCCTTAGCGAAGTCCATGATGATCAAGTAAGTCTGTTTGTGGCCACGGTTTCTGGCACCAAATTGCTCACAATGTCATAGTTGAACTACTTGCGTTTCACATGACCTTCGATGCGATGTAGTATCGACAGACCTGCAAAGCTGGCATGTGAATATGCTATCTAATGTACAGTTATCGCGTTTCCTTTGGCGTTGAACTTACGTTCACGACACTGACCGTAAATATGATAGGCACATGCGAATTCTCTTATCAGCTACGGGACAGGGTTATTTAGTTCTTACATGAGCGATATCAGAAGAAAATTGTCATCTAACTCGACATCTTCGTTTTTCAAACAAATACTTATTCCGTCTGTATTTCCCTTTTACAATCAATGGCGTTTATGTCCGTCTGAAATCCTGGCTGTTTCAAACGCGTCTGTGTCACCAAAGACTTTGTTGGTAGACAGGTCTGAGTCCATGTTGGTTACACTTTTTTCCTGAACTTAACTCTTGAATTGTCTCGTGTTGTGACCAGCATAAATCTTATCTTACTTCCTAACAAGATGAATAAACGATGGCGGATTTTCCCCAAGTCAAAAGTAAGATACATACATAGATATTTGTGTGAATACCGTTCAGGTTCCAGTAACGTTTTCCTATTTTGCACTGCACTTATGTGAAATGAAGAGAGCCATTCTGCGGCCCCCACAGGGCTTTTAAACGTAAATACTTTTTGCGCCAATACTTGTCTTGGATTGATTGATTGATTGATTGATTGATTGGTTGGTTGGTTGATTGATTGATTGATTGATTGATTGATTGATTGATTGATTGATTGATTGATTGATTGATTGATTGATTGATTGATTGATTGATTGATTGATTGATTGAATTACTGATTTGAGGTTTAACGTCCCCGTCAACACTGTATAGGTCATTTTGGAGACATTGCTTCCAATTTTGTGGGACTTTTCTCCGCCATTGAGATGAAATGACATCTCAAGCCCTGTTGCCCAATGAAACCAATAGGGTTTATAGGATTCGACTCGCACCACTTTGCCTGGGCATGCTTAGATCTTCTAAGCAGTTTACCAGTACTCGCATGCGGTCAGCTCTGCGTGGAAGCATCATGCAGTCCATCTATTTCTTCAAGCCCCGAACTTGTTTTGGAATGTCGGGTTTCTGAATAAATCTTATTCTTGTCTCTTGTATCTTGTATATTTACATTCTCTGAGCATTTACAGAAAACCCTACAGTCGTCCATTGGGACACAATGTGGTTCATATGACAATAACTACATTGACTCATGCGACGTCACATGATCCCTAATTAACGTCAAAATAAAACATAGTACTATCCAATACAATTGTACAATAGCGACGTTATGGCGTCAGCGATCCTCTTCCGCTGTTGGGCGTAAAAATAGCTGTGTTTCAATTAGCATGCTGAAAAAAATGGTCGGTAGGTAGGGGAAACTTTTTTTTTATTTTCTCCCCGAAAAAAATACAGGGTCGGGCCTGTAATCCTTGTTTTTTGGGGGGGGTTTATACATGTTTTTGTTAATAAAATTGTCACGTTGAGACTTGCACTGTATATCATAATTCATTTTAGTTGCTCAAAAAGGCAGCTTTGTAGTTTTTGAAGATACTAAATGCCAAAAACTCCAAAGATGTACTTAACCATATTTTTTCTTCACATAAGGGATGGTAAATAATGTCAATATAAGTGATAATGATACTTAAATAGATTCTATATTTTGGCAAGATCCTTTCCGAATGAAAAGGATAAATACAATGAAACGTTAACGACTTAAACACTGATAACTCATTTAACCCGTATCTTGCTGAATATTCAATTAAGCCACGCCCATTTCTGTCTATCAACCAATCAATTTACTTGATGTAATTTATTGCTACAAATTCATAAACTGAATGCCAAACAGTGTAAATCCTGATCAGATGGCTCCCCCATCTGATCTGGATCTACATTGTTTGCAAAAATAGGGGTTGTCGTGAACAGCAAGGTTAGGGTTAAAATTCGTTCACGCGAGCCTACAATTTTTTTTTCTATCGCTCCAGATAAGTTTTAGAGATAACTCAGTGGTACAAGTATAGCTTTTACAAAAAGCTAGGTCTACGCTTAGCACATATTAAATGTTATTGCCTGAAGTTATATCCCAGAAATGTGTTGCAAATGTTGTAATATTTTGTCAAAAAGTACTTTTCGTCTTTACAAAGGCAATGTGCTTGTAATATCTTATCAGATGGAATGCTTTTACAAAAAAGCTAAGTCTACGCTTGGCACATATTAAATGTTTTTGCTTGGAGTTATATCCCAGAAATGTGTTGCAAATGTTGAAATTTTGTCAAAAAGTACTTTTCGTCTTCAAAAAGGCAATGTGCTTGTAATATCTTATCAAAAGGAATTCTTGAAAACTGTGAAGTGGACATCTTTCCTAAACTTTATAGAAGACTAATTGAAGATTAACCCCAAAATGTTGCTAACGGTGAGGCAATCTTTTAGCTCACCAAAGCCGAAGGCTCCTTAGGGGCTTAATAAGAGCGAGGATTGCGGCCGCGTAAAATTGATTTAAGCCCCCAGTGGAATTCGTTTCACTGACCGTTCCAAGGCGGTTCTTCTGTCGTGGTTTATTTGTGTTATGGCCTGTCTTTGAGTGTGTGTATCGCTTATATTTGGTTTTGGATAGCCAGTTGGCCATTTTGTGGGAATGTAAATGTCCTTTTGGCTTTCCGCAACTGATGTTTCCTTAAGGGTCTGGTTATTCCATGTTTGTGTTTCTTGCCCTTTGGTGTCTCTGATGGAAGCTGTGGGTTTATTGTATCGATTCCTTATCATTGTACCTTCATTTGTATTTTAGGGTAGGGGTCGAGAGTTTGTAGATGTGTATTTCCTCTTAGCCTGTACAAACATGACAGCAAATATGTACACATGTGATGGAAATTCTGTGCCAGAGCTCTGCGCTCGGGCCTTTTTTTGTGTGAAACCTTTTTGTTTGTTTATGGCTCATCTGGACCGAAGGCTCCAGGGGAGCTTATAGTTTAGTTGGTCGTCCGTCGAACGTCGTCCGTCCGTCCACACTTTTGACCAGCTGTATCTCTGCAGCCTGCAGGCTGATCTCAACCATTTCTTATCTGTAGCATGCCTCTGGTGGGGCATTGATGACATTAACTTTTTATCGAAATCGAATGAAAACTTTGGTTGTTATGGCCATCACAAGGTCCCATAGACTAACAATGGGAAAATGCTTATCATCACCGTAGTACCTTCAGTTTTGATCGGATCTTTCTGAAACTTATATATAAGTAGACCGGGGATGAAACCTCTGATGATTTCGAAAACTGGCAAGGTCGGCCCATTAATCATAGAGTTACATCCCCTTGATTGCAGAAAATGCCTATTTTGGCCTTGTCATCACCGTAGCCCCTTCAGTTTTGATCGGATCTTCCTGAAACTTATATGCAAATACGTCAGGGTTAAAAGCTCGGATGAATTTGAAAACTAGCGATGTCCGTCAATTACCCACGGAGTTATGTTCCCTACTTTGCTGAAAACGCTTATTGTTTACCTTGTCATCACTGTAGCCCTTTCAGTTTTGATTTGATCTTATTGAAACTTACAAACAAGTAAGTCAGGGATTAAAGCTTGGATGAGTTCGAAAACTGGCGATGCTGGCCTATCTGTCATTAAGTTACGTCCCCTTGATGACAGAAAATGCCTATTTTTGACCTTGTCGTCACCGTAGCCCCTTTTGTTTTCAGAGGAACTTTTTGAAACTTTCATGTAAGCAAGAAAGGGATAAAACCTCGGCTGATTTAAAACAAATCGTGAGGTTGGCCTTCATTTCAGAGAGTTATGTCCCCTTGATTACCGAAAATGCCTATATTTGACCTTGTCATCACCGTACGTACGTAATATTGAATATTACTCCGCATAAATGTTTCATATGACAATACCTCGAGTTCGACTTTTAAGGATGTGGCCTCAAGGTCAAGGTCACTGTGGATATTTTGAGAGAAACTTTGACATCGCTCTAGTACCTACATTTCTCCACCGATTTCAATATAACTTCACACAAACATTCCTTATGAAAATATCTCGAGCGAGTTTGATTTTCAAGGTCGTGGCCTTAATCTCAGGTCATTGTGGCTATTCTTAGAAAAACGTCATCATCGCTCTAGGGCCTAAATTTCTTGACCAATTACAGTATAACTTCACACAAATGTTCCTTATGACAATATCTAGAGCAAGCTCGACTTTCAAGGTCGTGGCCTCAATGTCAATGTTACTGTGGCCATTTTTAGAAAAACTGTGTCATTGCTCTTGCACCTACATTTCTCGACCATTTCAGTATAACTTCACACAAATGTTTCGTATAACAATATCTAGAGCAACTTCGACTTTCAAAGTCGTAACCTCAAGGTCAATGTCACGGTGGCTATTTTTAGCAAAACTTTATTATTGCTCTAGCACCTACACTTCTGGACTGATTTCAATATAACTTCACACAAATGTTGCTTATGGCAATATCTCGAGCGAGTTCGACTTTCAAGGTCTTGGCCTCAAGGTCAAGGTTACTGTGGCTATTCTTTATAGAAAACTTTGTCATCGCTCTAGATTTCTTGACAGATTTAAATATACTTCACACAAATGTTCTTTATGACAATATCTCGAGTGAGTTAGACTTTCAAGGTCGTGGCCTCAAGGTCAAGGTCTCTGTGGCTTTTGAAGAAAAACATTGCTATTGCTCTATGGACTATATTTCTTGACCGATTTCAATATGACTTCACACAAATGTTCCTTATGACAATATCTGGAGCAAGTTCGACTTTCAATGTCGTGGCCTCAGGGTCAAGGTAACTGTGGCTATTTTAGATCACCAGAGCCGAAAGCTCCGAGGGAGCTTATAGGATAGGCAGTTGTCCGTCGTCGTCGTCGTCTGCGTCATCGTCGTCGTCGTCTGGCGTCAATACTTTCAAACGACATCTCCTCTGAAGCCACTGGGCCGATTGGGCCCAAATTTTATCTGTAGCATCCTTAGGCTATGGGAATGGAAGTTTGTGGGTTTTTTTTTATGAAAATCGGCTCATTAGTTTGGTTGCTATGGCAACTTGTAGTTTCCATAGATTTATAATGGGGAAAATTGAAAAAAAAATGGAATTTACTGCCAAGTCTCTGCAGATATTTTGACAAAACTTTTATAGAAATATTCCATAGGCAATCAACTTTCTGTCATATGATTTTAGGCCTACTGCTCGCTTTTATTGGTTGCCATGAAAAAAAAACATGCAAAACAAGAAAACAAAATACTTAAAAAATCATCTCCTGAGAAACCATATGCTCTAGAAGGCTGAGACTTTATGAAAATATACACCATTTGCCTTTACAGGTTTTGTGTCTTTTATGAAATTTGGCCTTTTAGTTTTGTTGCTGTGGCAACTTAGAGTTTCCATTGACTTTTAATGGGGAAAACTGAAAAATGGCATTTACTGCCAAGTCATTGCAGATATTTTGACAAAACCTACATAGAAATGTTCCTTGAGTAAACTTCACTCATTCATATGCTTTAATGTCAACCTGGGGGTCCCCTAGGTTATGCCGGGCCATGCCCCGCCCTCTCCACTTTATAAAATGCCTTATATCTTAGAAACCTAACAGATCCCCACCCCTAAACTATACGTATTCTTGTTCCTTATGATAAGATGCATTAAGTGACACCAACCTGGGGGTCCCCCGGGATGTGCCGGGGACATGCCCCACCCCCGGTACTTCATAAAAGGCCAAATATTCCAGAAACCTTACAGACCCCCACCACTAAACCACCCCTGAACCATATATATTCTCTTCCTTAAGATAAGTCGCATTCAGTGGCACTAACTTTGGGGTCCACCGGGATGTGCCGGGGCCATACCCAATCCCCTCCCAACCATATATATTCTTGTTTCTTATGATAAGACGGACTCAGTGACACCAACCTGGGGGTCCCCCGGGATGTGCTTGGGCCATGCCCACCACCTCCACTTCATAAAAGGCCCAATATCCCAGTTACCTTACAGATCCTCACCCCTAAACCATATACGTGTATATTCTCTTTCCTTATGATAAGTCGCATTCAGTGGCACCAATTTGGGGGTCCACCGGGATGTGCTTGGGCCATACCCAACCCCCTCCACTTCATAAAAGGCCAAATATTCCAGAAACCTTACAGACCCAACCCCTAAACTATATATATTCTTGTTCCTTATGATAAGACACATTCAGTGACACAAACTTAGGGGTCACCCAGGACGCGCCCGTTGTCATGCTCCACCCCTCGACTTCACAAAAGACCTTATATCTGAGAAACTGTTCAGAGGCCCACCCCTAAACCATATATATTCGTGTTCCTTTTGATAAGACACAATCAGTGACAGCAGCATCGGGTCCCCCGTCTCGGGATGCCAAGGGCCATTCCCCCACCCCTTTACTTCATTAAAAGCCATATATCTCAGAAACCGTTCAGATCCCCACCCCTTAACCATATATATTCTTGTTCCTTATGATAAGACTCCACTTCACAATAGGCCATATATCCCAGAAACCATTCAAATCACATATATTCTTGATCATTGTTATTAGACACATTCAGTCACCCCTGTCAGGGGCCATTTCTCTCCCGTCCACTTTATAAAATGGCCTCATATCTCAGAAACCGTTCAGTTCCCCACCGGTTAACCATATATAATCTTGGTCCTTATTATAAAACATATTCAGTGACAACAATCTTGGGCTTTTCTGGGATCTGCCATGCCCGAATCCCTACACTGCTTAATAGGCCTTACATCTCAGGAACCATAAATATCCCCACCGCTAAACCATACATGTCTCTGTTCCTTTTGATAAGACGCATATAGTAACACCAACCAGGGTTCCATTGGGTCCATGCCCCACCGTCTCTACTTTATAAAACACCTAATATTTCAGATACGGTCCACATAGGTGCTCCTTTGGGTATGGGGTTTGTTTGGGAGACTTTATAATTGGTCTACAGATTAAAATCATATCATGTTATAATACATGGCTGCCATTGGGCAGTGCCAACCTGAGCTCTGGTTTATGAAATTTGGCTCTTTGGTGTTTTTTTTGTGTTTTTTTTTTTTTTTTTTGGCCTATTGGTTGCCACAGATTGGAAATTGTCAATTGTCATCTGTTGTCCTACAACAACACATTCAAGCAACATCAGACCTGAAGCCACTAGGCTGATTGGGTCCAAATTTTATCTGTAACATCCTTGGGCACAGGGCTGCCATGGTTAATTAAAATACATTGCTGCCATTGGGCAGTTGCCCGCTGAGCTCTGGTGAGCACTGTGGCCCTTGGGCCTCTTGTTTTACCTTGTCATCACTGTAGCCCGTTCTGATCGGATCTTCTTGAAACTTACAAACAAGTATGTCAGGGATAAAAGCTCGGATGAGTTCGAAAACTGGCGAGGTCGGCCTATCTATCATAGAGTTACACCCCCTTGATAACTGAAAATGCCAATTTTTGACCTTGTCATCACTGTAGCCCCTTCAGTTTCCATCGGATCTTCTTGAAACTTACATGTAAGTAAGTAAGCGATAAAACTTCAGCAGACTTCAAACATTGGTAAGGCTGGCCTATAATTCAGAGAGTTATGCCCCCCCCCCCCCCCAATCACACACTTGATTTCACAAAGTGCATTTTGTTACCTTGTCATCACCGTAGCCCCTTCAGTTTTTATCGGATCTTCTAGAAACTTACTTGTATGTAAGTCAGGGATAAAAACATGGATGAATTCGAAAACTGATGAGGTCAGCCTATTAATCATAGAGTTATGTCCCTTTGATTTCAGAAAATGCCTATTTTTGACCTTGTCATCACCGTAACTCCTTTAGTTTTCACCCTGTCTTCTTGAAAAATACAAACAAGTAAATCAGGAATAAAAGCTCGGATGAGTTCGAAAACTAGCGATGTTGGTCTATTACTTACAGAGTTATGCCCCTACTTTGCTGAAAATATTTTTAACATTGTCATTACCGTAGCCCCTTCAGTTTTGATCGGATTTTCTTGAAACTTACATATAAGTAAGCCAGGGATAAAAGCTCGAATAAGTTCGAAAACCAATGAAGTCGGCTTATTTATAATAGAGTTACGTCACTTTGTTTGCAGAAAATGCCTATTTTTGACCTTGTCATCACCAAAGTCTCTTCAGTTTTGATCGAATCTTCTTGAAACTTACATGTAAGTAAGTCAGGGATTAAAGCTCGGATGAGTTAAAAAAAACTTGTTAGGCCGGCCTTTTTATCACGGCCTATTTATCATAGAGTTACATCCCTTTGATTGCTGAAAATGCCCATTTTTGACATTGTCATCATCATAAGTCCCTAAGTTTTGAACGGACCTTCCTGAAACTTACATATATTAAGTAAGTTAGAGATAAAAGCTTGAATGTATTTGCAAACTTACATTGTTGGCACATTACTCACAGATTTAAGTCCCCTTCTTTGCTGAAAATGCCTTTTTGTACCTTGTCATCACCATAAGTCCTTTAGTTTTGATCGAATCTTCCTGAAACTAGCATATAAGTAGGTTGGGAATGAAAGTTCGGATGAGTTTGAAAACTGGTGATGTCTGCCTATCTTTCATAGAGTTACGTTCCATTGAATGCTGAAAATACCTGCTTCTGACCTTGTCATCAGCATTAATAAGTTTTGAAGTTAGATCCTTTGGAAACAAGGAATACACCAGATAAACGAAAATAGCAGACTCGGTTTTATTGAGTCTGTTCATGACCAGTACTGAAATGTGCAACACCGGCCACGCCCTCTAGCACCGGCTTAAGTAGAACTCTATTTTCAAAATGATACCAAATGCACTCAATGATCCCAAAGGACCAGAAAATATAATCTGCACTATGATGATGTACGGGGAGACGTTTTACGGCCGCCACGCGGCACAACACCAGCTACAGTGAAAATAAATAAGTTTTGAAGTTAGACCCTTTGGAAACAAGGAATACACCAAATAAACGAAAATAGCAGACTCGATTTTATTGAGTCTGTTCTTGACCAGTACTGAAATGTGCAACACCGCCCACGCCCTCTAGCACCGGCTTAAGCAGAACTCTATTTTCAAAATGATACCAAATGCACTCAATGATCCCAAAGGACCAGAAAATATAATCTGCACTATTAATCCTTCGGAAAAGATTGGAACTTCCTGAAACTTTTAATCTTTCAGCTCAGGTGAGCGATATAGGACCATCACGGTCCTCTTGTTTCTTCTTGTGAAAGCTTATACTTGTTTTTTGGCATAACCTGCATTGTGGGTAACTAATGGCTGTACTTCCGGGTTAAACCCCACGTTTCTAATATCTACGCCCATGGGTGTAGACAATTATAGAATTTTATCTTTGAAATCAAAGTGAGGTGATTCTAATGAAAACATAAACAACCTTTGCTTACTAGAAGATCGCAAAGATACTTCCTTAACTCTCTCCTTTGTGCCTTCCTACCTGTTTCTTTAATTAACCCTCAGTGGCTCCAATTACCCACGTCTACATAGAAACCTCCGTAGTGTAGTGGTTATGCTACACGCCTTGTAAACCAGGCAGGATCGATCCTGGGCTTCTCCAGACTTTCGGATGAGTCTTTAAACCGAGGTCCCGTCTCCGTAGGACCTTAGCTGTTGGTGGGACGTAAAACACAAACACACACACACACACACACACACACACACACACAATCTACAACAAATTTATAGTTTACATTTCCCATTGCTGAGCTATTGTGATGGGTCAATCTCCGTCGTTCGTTGACCGTCGTCAACAATTGCCACACCATTGCTTCACTTCTATGTACCCCTGGTCAAATTTCATTCGAACTTCATACGAATGTTGCCTAGGTTATTCTCTACGAAAATGGCTACAACGGTCTCGCGCCGATGAAAAAAACTGGCCGCTGGCGTTAAGAGTAGAAAAACTCCTATTCCACTGGCCCTGTTGCATTCAAATTGTTTACGTAACTTTGCACCAAAACTGCAAAATTCTGTAAGCTCTGGTGAACAGCATGGCTACCAGCGCTAAGAAAGGAAACATATTTAAATGATATTTACCGCTAACCTGTGGCATACTAATCAGGAATCAAACCTGCATAGTAGTGGTTGAGAACGAAGGGGCATACTCATGTGTTATTCAGTTTCCAAATTATTTGATGATGGAGGAAAAATATATTTGAAAGACTTGCCTCCCCTGAATGTGTCCTGAAATGTAAAAGTGTATTTTGGAGATCTGCTATTGTTGGCATCATGAGCCCTTCGTATATCAAGGGGACGAGCTTTTGTTACCTCTATTAAAACCGTGAGCAAATGCAAATGTTTACCTGCACATCCGCTGAGAAAAAAAATCTAGCTCACTTTTCTGTCTGTGATGCTATCTGGTGTAAGAGTTGGGAGTCTTACAAGCATGGGTTGCTTCTGTTATTAAACAGTGAGTCATGTAATCACTGCTGGATTTGCCATAAAAGGCTAACACAGTCACAAGTTTTGTCACTGAAGCAGGCATGAAATGTTTGTTCTGACAGACCTGTTGCCCGAATCTCTAGTTGTTTCACATATTTTGCTGCTGAAATTATTTCTTCATTATTATCACTATCGTCATCATAACCATAATTGTGTTCCCTGATTTATTGTCAATAGAACAGCACACTTCCGAAAATGTCTCATTAATGAAATCTTCGTGTTGGGTCTCAGTAATATCCAATGGTTTGGTACTCTCTATGCAGGAATATTTGATTGCATGTTCTTAATATTGGTATCTTTGTTGTGAAAGCTCAGATAACATAATGTTACATATGAGCATCATTGCAACATAACAACATTACATGTTACAGCATGACGGCAGTAAGCAAGTAAAATGAATAAAGGAATAGGGAATAGGGGAAGCGAAGAGTTGATATAGACACATGTACATACAACCTACTAGTCAGGCAATAATTGTCACTAATTTGTTTTTAATAATATTAAGAACAAATTAGTTTTTTTCAGCTAGATAACAATAGCAGATCTCCAAAATACACTTTTACATTACAGGACACATTCATGGGGATGCTAATCAATACTTAATTAATTAGCCTTTCAGAGTTGATTAGGAGGACGCGGGTTCGATACCTGCCGGGGTCGACAATATTCTTTCATGGATATTGATCATGAAATCTTTTTTATCAGTTACCCCCTATATGTATTGCATTGTAACGCATTGACCTGATAAAGATATGCTATCTCAAGACAATCGAGCTTTATCACGTCAACGTGACATTGCACTTTTGTGAATGAACCGGACTACTGGAAAAATGACGAAAATGTTATTGTTACTGGGAAAAATGTAAAAAATACTTGAAACAAAAAAAAATTATCACAGGAAAAATATGGTCAGCTGATACTAAATATATCGACCGCCAGAATGTATTCTCACACTCATATCTTCTAAGTATGAAAAGTAGAATCGCCTTTTTATTTTTGCTTATAAATTCTATGCAAACTTTATAATTTACAAAATAAAAGGCTCTGGTTTAAAGTATTATTAGCAAAAGCTACGTCAACTGTGACGCCGCGATTTATTCACGTTTTCTCGGAATGACATAATGCCTCATTTGGGGACAATAATCTCAAGACGCGTCACAAATAGGCCTAATAATTTATCCTATGTTTTTCGTCCAAATTCATTCAAACTTCACAGGAATACTTCTTTGGTGACCCCTTTTCCAAAATAACTAAAATGGATCTGCTCCAGTGAAACAACTGGACTGCCTGAGTTAAAAATAGGAATATCTGGAAATATTAATTCCTGATATGCCTTTGGTCACTTTCTACTGAAAATGGGTTTGCTCCAATGAAGAAAATGGCTGACAGACTTAAAAGTAGAACAATATTAAAATAATAACTTCTCTTAAACTCTTGAGCCTTCAAACTCAGTCGCAAGAATGTTGCGTACATAACCATCTACTCATCTAAGCGCACCATATATGCCTCATGGAATAAGGTTGCTGTTAGTTATCCACATACTTTTTATCCACAAGCTTTTTTTTTTACATCAAATCAGGTGAGCGATTCAGGGCCATCTTTGTCCTCTTGTTTTTTGTGTTTTTGTTTTTTTTTGTTTTTTTTTTCTTTCAGGTCGATGCACAGCACTTGTAGTGTTGATAATTTCCTTCGTTAATGGTAGGTTGATTAGATATAAAACCGTGTGTGCCGCTTGCCATTGCTAGATATCACACTGAATGATTGAGTGAGTGAGTGAGTGAGTGAGTGAGTGAGTTTTAGTTTCACGTCCCACCAACAGCTAAGGTCATACGGAGACGGGACCTCGGTTTAAAGACTCATCTGAAAGTCTGAAGAAGCCCGGGATCGATCCTGCGATCCCTGGTTTACAAAGCGAGTAGCGTAACCACTGCACCACGGAGGCTCCTCACACTGAATGAAATGACATTATAAGATACTATGCTGAATTAATTGCTTCGTATTATGGAGTATAATTATGAATGAAATGCTTAACCCATTTTGTATCAGAAACCCCCAAACGGGTAATTGACAAACAGTGCAGGCCCAGATCAGACGCCGCAGAACGCGGCGTCTGATCAGGGCCTCCACTGTTTGCTAAAGGTTTAGCCTTTTTCGAATTAAATTTTAAAGAAAACAAAACCTGACACCCCTAAATTTTGAAATGGACTCCTGCTATATGTGAGGAGGAAGATTCCATTTGGTACAAAAAAGGTTAACATTAACAGCTATCATACTGAATGTACAGCACAACATTACTGGACAGCATTCTCAATTCTCGTAGGTATCACACTGATTAATCTCGCATGTCCGCTTAACAATATAATGTATCATACTGAATGGTGAATGACACAAATGAGGCCAAACAAAAGCAAGTGTACGCCGTATATAAGCGATGACCAGTGATGACACATATCAGTCTATGGGTCCGTAGAGCCTGACACGAGCAATATGTGTCTGGTTGTAGACTGTGAGGCTTCATGTGGACCCCGAAGGCTCTTGTCAGGTGTGGCGGATGCGTAGGTTGACCAGATCCTCTGCTGGATGTCCATGTTCTAAAGAACATTTACTCACGAACAAGCACACATATCTTTGCATTCTCCCCATCAGTTTTCAATTCTGCCTTTAGTTTGATGATCGGCTATTGTCGTTGTCGACTCTGGTCGTGGTCGTCGATCATTTACAACGACATCGCATCTACAACTCTTTGGTCTATTGGTCAAAATGTCACGTTTATTTTGACTGAATTTTGCATTCAAGTTCTACTTCACAAAATAGACGTGAAGGCAATGACCAGGAATTGATACAATTAACCCACAGCTCTCATTAGTAACACCAAAGGGAGAGAAACACAGACATGAAATAACTGAACCCTAACGGAAACACCAATAGCGGAAAGCCAAAAGGACAGTCACATTTCCACAAAATGGTCAATTGGCTATCCAAAACAAAATAATATAAGCGATTCACACACCCAAAAGCGATACACACACCCAAAAGACAAACCATAAAAAAATAAACCGCGACAGAAGAACTGCCTTGGGACGGTCAGTGAAACGAATATAGATCGATTTTACACAGCTGCAATCATCGACCTTACTTCCGTCGCGATTTAGACAAATTATTTAACTTGTTCACAACCCGTCATCAAATCCTACTTATGATTGGAAAACTGAAAATAACTTATGTTATCATATTGCATATTTCGTCGCAATAAACCTTTTACGTATATTGTGATACCGCTAGTGATGTTTTTTTTTTTTTTTTTTTTTCTGAAAGAATTTGTTGCACTCGTGAACTACTAGCTGTCGAAAAATGAACAAGTCGTGACATGTAAAAGATATTGGGCATATTCCTTGGGACATCTCTATTCTCTATCCAGGAATGGAAAATGAAGTATTCAAAAATGAAAAGCACCTTTGTCATAATTTGTAGGAATACTTCTATAACATGTAAGAAAAAAATCTAAACATCATCAACGCAATTGTCAGCAGTGCGCTTAATTTACTGCAGTTCTTTAACATACGATTAACTTTGAATTCGTTTGGAATAGATTAGTGATCAATCAAATCTCGAAAATAGAAATCTCAATTTCATTTGCTTAAAGGCATTTATTCTTAGACAGTAGGACACACCGTGTGTTCATAATTGTTTTATTGCCCCCTGTGATATACTGTCTATAGGAGATAAAAGGCGGCCTTTATTGGGTGATTAGTAGCTCCTGTTGAATCCCCTGACTGAGGCACTAAAGAGGAAAGTCAATAAGGTACACTGTAGTTAACAGTTATCAAATATTGATTTTCCCCAAGAAGGCCCCTTACCTGTTGCAGACAGACGACTTCTCTTTAGTCAGCACTGAGGGCTACATAATATTATGTAATGAAATGATAGTCCTCAATAATCAAGAATAAATGCCTTTAAGTATTTTGTTACACTGCACAGATTCACTCTAGAGAGGACACCACAGAACGAGTACGTGACGTCTGACAAACGTCGCATAAATGTAAATGCATCGTTATGGCGTTGCATCGACTTTGACCCGACCTAGTACACTCGCTATGCTCCCAATTGGCAAGATGCGTACACTAGAGTATGGCGCATAAAGAGTCGCAGTACTACCGAGATTTCTAGCTTTCTGCAAAGCTTTTTGGTGGGAGAATAGGTGCTCGGTTTTGTTCCCATGGGCAACCATTATGGCTTTATTTTTACCTCAACTTGCTCAACACTGTTTACTAAAAGAGGTCACAGTTAGTTTCATTGTATATATATCTTGTTAACAAAACTTCACTATAAATACGTTTAACCTTTACCCTGCTGTAGGCGACAAGCCCTATCTTTGCAAACAGTGTAGATCCAGATCAGATGGCTTCTGAAGAAGCCATCTGATCAGGATCTACACTGTTTGACATTCAGTTTATGAATATGTAGAAATAAACTGCATCAAGTAATCTGATTGGTTCAAAGTCAGAAATGGGTGTGGCTTAATTGAATATTCAGCAGGTTAAAGGTTAAATGAAATTTCAGGTGTCTTGTCTCTTACCTGTCTTGATTGTGAAAACGCAGCAAGTTTACGAGACTGTACAAAATTTACAGAATGTGCTGAATACGAGGTAATAACTGAGTTTAATTAATGTAAAATAATTGTACATGCTATAGCATCATTCTGTGTTTGTTCTTGTTTCATAAAAACAATATAGCGCTTATGACCGAAGGATAAATGTTTAACCTTAAACACCAAAATAGAAATGCCGGCAATGATCAGGGCTCGATTCAATTTCCTCACACCTCCAATCCAAGACACCAACAAAGGGAAAGAAACACAAACATACGAGGGTCATTTAATTAATAAATGGCTTTACCTACTTAGATTGCACGACCCGCAGAAAAAGCGACCGACTGAAGTCGGTTGATTTTCTAAGAGTGCCCTAAAATCACCGTGTCATTCTGTCATTCGGTCAGTCTGTCAGTCTGTCTGTCCGTCCGTAACCCGTTTGTGAAAATTGGTGATAGTGCCTTAACCGCTTGGAATATTTAAAATTTTTTGGCATACTGGTAGATATCAATGAGATCTAACCAATGAACTTGCGAAATATTACATTCCATTTAGTATAACCTCGCCGAGGCGAAAAATGTGAAAATTTTCGAACTGCGTCTCTTCGGAAACCGTTGGGCCGATTGAAGTCAAATTTCATATGGAGCCTCTATGGGATGGGGGAAACCAAAATTTGCTCATGGGATCCAGGTCACAAGACCAAAATGGCCGCCAAGCCATATATGGTCTGTCTGTCCGTCGGTAACCCGTTTGTGAAAATTGGTGATAGTGACTTAACCGCTTGGAATATTAAAACAATTTTTGGCATACTGATAGATATCAATGAGATCTAACCAATGAACTTGCGAAATATTACATTCCATTTAGTATAGCCTCGCCGAGGCGAAAAATGTGAAAATTTTCGAACTGCGTCTCTTCGGAAACCGTTGGGCCGATTGAAGTCAAGTTTCATATGGAGCCTTTATGGGATGGGGGAAACCAAAATTTGCTCATGGGGTCCAGGTCACATGACCAAAATGGCCGCCAAGCCATATATGGTAAAAGCCCTTCAAAAATAGTCTTCTCCAGAACCACTTGGCAGATTTCCACGAAACTTGATAAATAGCAGCTGGGACGTAGGCCCATCATAAATTGCTAAAATGGTGACCCTGGGTTGACCTTGACCTTCTTTGTGCCTAGGTCAAACTTTGACACATATGCTTTTGTATTGGAAAAGTGAGAATGCATTTTAATCTGCAAACCATTCAGAATACAGTACTAAAGTATAAGATATATTTTTGCTCCTTACGATAAGGCGCATTTATTGGGGGAACCGTTTTAGGTCCAGGTCACATGACCAAAATGGCCGCCATACCCATATATGGTAACACTCATAAAGCTAAAAGCATCCGGCGGGTCGTGCACTTCAGCTGAAGCACTGGTTGACTCTAGCATTTTCAAGTTGCAACAGCACAACTTTTGTAAATTTTCCACGCCTTTTCTGTGCTGTAGCTGCACGTAACTGGTCCAGAATATTAGCATAATAGTCCCCCATGTGGTGTCCAAATAGTCCACCGACAGATACCTCTTGCTATCCCAAAACAAAGTTGTAATCCCCTTGCCAATTGACAGCTGGGTCTTGAATTTCTTTGGACGCTGTGAACCGTGACCAGTCCATTGTTTACTCTGCTGTTTAGCCTCAGAATCATAGTGATGGGTCCAAGTTTTGTCCCCGGTAAATATTCTTTCAAGAAAGTCTTCAAGATCAGAATCATATCTTTTCAAAAGTGTCTCAGACATTGACACTTGGACACCTCGTTATTCTTTCCTAAAGCTTTTGGCACCCAACGCGCTGAAGCTTCCTCATGCCCAGCGCTCATGTAAAATTTTAAAAACGTTACCCTCAGACATCTCTAATCTTCTATCTATTTCTGAAACTTTCACTCGCCTGTCCTAGATAGGGGAGGGCCGTAACTAATGTTGGCAGAACTTGTGGCCCGACCCTGTTGCTTGATTTATGATGCAATAAAATATGTTTATACTGTCCTAGATCTTTTCTGGCGACGTCATCAGTAGCGTTCACATGTCTTCAACCACGGTGATCGTCTTCCAAAGTTACCCAACCACGTTTAAAATCAGCCATCAAAATGTTTAACAGTTGAATATGAAGGCTCAGTCTTTCCATAAATTTCGCACATCTCTTCATAAATTTCCTGGTTCGTCTTCTTTTTCAAAAACAGATATCTAATCACTTTGGGGATAACTGTACTGAAAATTGTCAGTTGGGAAGGTAAATCGGAAGTTATACGGTCGGAAATTTCGTTTTACGGCGACGCGATAGCGGAGCCGTAAAACGTAATTAAAGCCCCGCTTTGAAAAAGTGGGGGCTATATTGGATTTGACTTGTCCGGAATTCCGTCTGTCTGTCTGTCTGTCGGTCTGTCTGTCAGTCTGTCTGTCTTTCTGTCTGTCTGTCTGTAATATTTGATAGTGGGTACCTTGTTACCGCAACTCCTCTTACAGTTCTAGGTCAATCCTTTTGAAACTTTACAGGTGTTTTCATATAGGTCTGAAGATGTGCATATTCTTTTTTCATTATCCTTAAATAATTTTTTTCACTTATTTCACCTTTTTAAACTTAGACAATTTTTGAGATCTACTAATGTTAAAATGTATAGGGAGTAGCTACCTTGTTACCGCAACTCCTCTTACAGTTCTAGGTCAATCCTTTTGAAACTTTACAGATGTTATCATATAGGTCTGAAAATGTGCATATTCTTTTTTCATTATCCTTAAATAATTTTTTTCACTTATTTCACCTTTTTTAACTTAGACAATTTTTGAGATCTACTAATGTTAAAATGTATAGGGAGTAGCTACCTTGTTACCGCAACTTCTCTTACAGTTCTAGGTCAATCCTTTTGAAACTTTACAGGTGTTTTCATATAGGACTGAAGATGTACATATTCTTTTTTCATTATCCTTAAATAATTTTTTTCACTTATTTTACCTTTTTTAACTTAGACAATTTTTGAGATCTACTAATGTTAAAATGTATAGGGAGTAGCTACCTTGTTACCGCAACTCCTCTTACAGTTCTAGGTCAATCCTTTTGAAACTTTACAGGTGTTATCATATAGGTCTGAAGATGTGCATATTCTTTTTTCATTATCCTTAAATAATTTTTTTCACTTATTTCACCTTTTTTAACTTAGACAATTTTTTAGATCTACTAATGTTAGAATGTATAGGGAGTAGCTACCTTGTACCGCAACTCCTCTTACAGTTCTAGGTCAATCCTATTGAAACTTTACAGGTGTTTTCATATAAGTCTGAAGATGTGCATATTCTTTTTTCATTATCCTTAAATAATTTTTTTCACTTATTTCACCTTTTTTTAACTTAGACAAATTTTGAGATCTACTAATGTTAAAATGTATAGGGACTAGCTACCTTGTTACCGCAACTCCTCTTACATTTCTCGGTCAATCCTTTTGAAACTTTACAGGTGTTTTCATATAAGTCTGAAGATGTGCATATTCTTTTTTCATTATCCTTAAATAATTTTTTATAGCCCCGCTTTGAAAAAGTGGGGGCTATATTGGATTTGGCTTGTCGGAATTGCGTCTGTCTGTCTGTCTGTCTGTCTGTCAGTCTGTCTGTCTTTCTGTATGTCTGTCTGTCTGTCTGTAATATTTGATAGTGGGTACCTTGTTACCGCAACTCCTCTTACAGTTCTAGGTCAATCCTTTTGAAACTTTACAGGTGTTTTCATACAGGTCTGAAGATGTGCATATTCTTTTTTCATTATCCTTAAATAATTTTTTTCACTTATTTCACCTTTTTTAACTTAGACAATTTTTTAGATCTACTAATGTTAAAATGTATAGGGAGTAGCTACCTTGTTACCGCAACTCCTCTTACAGTCTAGGTCAATCCTTTTGAAACTTTACAGGTGTTATCAAATAGGTCTGAAAATGTGCATATTCTTTTTTCATTATCCTTAAATAATTTTTTTCACTTATTTCACCTTTTTTAACTTAGACAATTTTTGAGATCTACTAATGTTAAAATGTATAGGGAGTAGCTACCTTGTTACCGCAACTCCTCTTACAGTTCTAGGTCAATCCTATTGAAACTTTACAGGTGTTTTCATATAGGTCTGAAGATGTGCATATTCTTTTTTCATTATCCTTAAATAATTTGTTTCACTTATTTCACCTTTTTTTATCTTAGACAATTTTTGAGATCTACTAATGTTAAAATGTATAGGGAGTAGCTACCTTGTTGCTGCAACTCCTCTTACAGTTCTAGGTCAATCCTATTGAAACTTTACAGGTGTTTTTATATAGGTCTGAAGATGTGCATATTCTTTTTTCATTATCCTTAAATAATTTTTTTCACTTATTTCACCCTTTTTAACTAAGACAATTTTTGAGATCTACTAATGTTAAAATGTATAGGGAGTAGCTACCTTGTGACCGCAACTCCTCTTACAGTTCTAGGTCAATCCTTTTGAAACTTTACAGGTGTTTTCATAGAGGTCTTAAGATATGCATGTGGTTTTTTCATTATCCAAAACTTATTTTTAACTTAGACTGTTTTTCAGATCTAATAACGCGAAAAGTCTATAAGGCGTAGGTACTTTGTTAGGG
Source organism: Lucinisca nassula (assembly GCA_963580285.1). NCBI lineage: Eukaryota > Metazoa > Mollusca > Bivalvia > Lucinida > Lucinidae > Lucinisca > Lucinisca nassula. The sequence goes on from OY757010.1 coordinate 217,211,910, forward strand.
ATTTAACCCTCTCACAAGTCTTTACCTTTAATTCATGAGTCTTTCTCCTCTGACAGGGCTATAGCGGGGCTATAGTCAGATCCTCTGACAGTTCTAGTTTCCGACCGTAAAACCGACGATTTACCTCCCCAAATGACAATTTTCAATACAGTTATCCCCATTCTAATGCTCTTTTTTGGTTGTTAAGCTAAAAATTCTACTATTTTGCACAAGGCGACAAGCGCAGTGAGCTGCGTAAAACCAAATGCCAGCCAATGAAAAGCGACGTTACATGAAAACGTAGGGTTTCCGACAGTATATCGCTGAATATACTGTCGGAAATATTTGACGTTATCCAATCAGACGTCGCGTTACATACGCAAGTGCATTAGAATGATTGTTACTCAATTTGTGAAGAAAATATAGCCACACTGACCCGTGCCATGTTATTTTACCTCGCATAGACTACAAATACTAATCTGGCGTAATCATGTATAAGGCATTGATGTATATTATATGACAAGTGTGCACTGGCCACGGGTCAGTAACTGGGTTAGGCCAGTTAAATATTGGACGACCCTTGAAAAATAACTTCACCATATTGAAAACCCAACAAGCAGAAAGCCAAAAGGACTTACTCTTCCAAAAAATGGCCAAACAGATAAAATAAAAATATTGCCCGATTGTGCTAATATTATTTACAACACATAAAATAGTTGGTCTACCTGATTGTAACTAAGTCAATCAAATCAATAAGCCATCACAGAATAACATGAATAATACGAATTAGCAAAAAAAAAAATGAAACACAAATACAATTAAATTACTGTGATGATGAAACAAAGATGAGTGTCCGTAGATTGTTCCACATTCTGTAAGCCTGAGCAGTTATAAGTTTTGAGATGAGGCCGTCCCTGAGTCATAGACATGACCCCGGTCGTGCAAAGAAAGAGGGGATCATAAGTCATCAACGACAACTTTGTTAAATACTTAAGTCTATGCTGTCTTTTTTACAGACTTGCTTCATAGAAAAATATTTCAACCAACTAACATTCGAACTAGTACACCGGGCAGGCTGCAGGAACGTCCATGTAAGTATATAATTTCTTTAAATATTTACCAACAGAAGCACTAACTCTCAATCTCTAGGTTCTCACTGCTGCTGCTTCGTGGGTTAAAATCCACCAAGGCACGTGTCAGACAGCCATTATTTGATTGGGAACGTTTGTTGGTGGGTCGAGCGGTGGTCGGCCAGTTCTGAACCATAACCAAACTCAGATAAAATCAATTATACATATTATTTTCCTCAGACATAAAAGTCTAAAAAATAGTATACAGTAAGAGTAATGAACTCATTCTTAAGATGTCCAAGTTGATAACTGAAAACAGGAATATGTTGGTTAATATTGATCACTGTATCTGAACCGCTAATATTCTAAAATTAAGACAAGTATAAAATAAAAGCACTGAGAGTACTGCTGGGTATGATTTCTCTGAGTGTAAGCTGGGAAAAAAAGCCATTGACTTAAAGACCTTAATTCTTTCGTTTAACCCTTAAATTACAGGTTTTAAGCAAAATGGTCAGATCCTGATCAGACGCCGCGTTCAGCGTCGTTTGATCATTGTCTACACTTTTTGCCAAGCCCATTCTAGTCTAGACTCTATAGATAACCATCTAACGCATCGATAAGAATATGGCGGCTATTTTCTATAAAAAAGAAGTGGTTACTCAATAAAATTAATATAGTACAGCATGCATGAAACAAATGTCAGAAACTTTGATGGTATTAACTTTTAAACACTTTGTTTGTTAGTGATTCATAAATGAATTTGCCGGTGAGTTTTGACTCAATGTAAGGTTTGGTTATCTAAATGGCGCTGTGTAACTCTTAAAAGCTTGGTAATATCTTCAAACAGTATTTTGAATACTCGATTCATATGTGATAAATATAGATTGTTCACAACAGTTTTTCGCATCATGTCAGATTGTTAAATCATTCTTCCAGGAATGCAAACTAGTTGAATGTAGCAAGGAAATATTCGGAACAACGGAGTCAACGACAATCAACCCAGCAGTGACGTCTGTCAACCCAGTAGTGTCGTCTATCAACCCAGCAGTAACGACTGTCAAACAATCTACTAAACATGCGAGATTTAAGCGAGATCTGGTCGTATGTACAGAGTGTTGCTATAACGACACGTGCAATACAAATGGTTGTGGTAGCTCCTACTATGGTAAATATGAAGTCTTTTTTATTAAATTTTATTAATTGACTATCCTGTATTGTTCGGAGTTCATCCGTATTAGTTCTGAGGTCAAAAATCAATAATCATGTTTTTAATGGTGTAAATTAATAAAATCGCCATTAATCAAGTAATTTCGTATTGTCCCAGTTACAGGCCCTCGGTCAGCTGTATTGGTCCGAGTCCAATACAACATACCTCGGGCCTGTAACTGGGACAATACGAAATTACTTGATTAATAACATTATATTAACCTCCTTATTACATCTGGGTTGCAGAAGATATTGAAAAAGTGAAGGCAATGCTCAGGTATTGATACAATGACAATCACAACTTCCAACCAAGACACCAAAGGAAACGGAGCAAAACCTTAAGCAACGGTACCATATTTAAGGGGAATGGGAACACCTGGTAGATTTTTCTGCCCTTTTTGCAAAGGGAGGCCACTTTCAGGACTTCCTGTTTGCTTTTCTATAGACCCTGTCCCACTGAAAATGGGGACAACTCTTAAAGGAAAGAATTTGCTCCTCAGGAGCAATTCTTTCCTTGAAGAGTTGAGTCCTATCGACATGGGAGACAAACATACTTTTGCAGGAGTTGCCTCCCCTGAAGGTGTACCCATTCCCCTTCAAACATTACAAGTAGAAAACCAAATAACAGTTGATAACTTTGCTTGCCTTTAACATTGCACGTGAAAGTGTTTGGTTTCATACTGAAAACAAATTATTTGTCTTAACCAGGTGAGGATTGTAGCCACATGAAACTGATTAAATCTCACCCCTGACCCAACCCAGTGTTTTTAATGACGTTGAAAGGCGGTGCTGTTAATGTTTTATTATTATTATTATTATTATTATTATTATTATTATTATTATTATTATTATTATTGTTATTTTTGTCTTGATGTAAGAACTGCTAATGTCTTTTAATTTTGGATGGCAACTTCACCATTTTGTGGTAAAGAAACTGCCCTTTTGGCATTCTGCTTGTGATGTCCTTTTGACGTTTCTTTATGTCGGTGTTACCTTCAATTCTGTTTCCTGTGACAATCCTTAACCCATTGCATGCTAGTGGACTTTTCCATTGCTATAAGTTGGTCAAGTCCATTTGTCATATAAGGGGTGTCAGGCTATTTTTTTTTATTCTTTTTTATGGGAAATTCTGATAGCAAATAGTGCAGGCCCTGATCAGACGCCGCGTTCTGATCTGGGACTGCACTGTTTGCCAAGGTAATCCTTTAGGGGTTTCCCGCATACAATGAGTTAAGTTATGTGGTTGATGTCTGATGCTCCGTCTCAGAGTTGCGTGTATTTTGTTTTCCTTTAGTTTTTTCGTGCTGTAGAGTCCGCACTGTTATTTCGTCACTGACTTCATGTGATATTATGTACGAGTTAAAAGCACTTCACGGGGACAGAACAAGCTACTTGTATGAAAAAGTATCAAAGAAAATGCAAAGACAAACAATAACTATAATAAAACCGAAACAGAAGCCCCATCTTGGAACGATCAGAAAAAAATACTGGAGGATGGGGTTGATATCGATTTTACGTGGCCACAGTTTTCACCTTTTGTACTGTCATGGTTTAAAAAAAATTTTAGCCTGCGTAAAGGATTTCTAACGCATTAGCACAACATCTCAGAGAACATAAAATTCGAACGAATACAGAGATGAAACAATGATAAATGAAATAACTAAAATGCTGAAGCAAAATAAAACCAACAACTGGACTACGGTGGATCCGACCAGAGACGGTGCGTCAGGCACAAACCTACTTACCTAGTAAGCTTTTAGGCCGGGCCGTCATAGAAAAAAACAGAAGTGAAGGCAATGATCGGGAATCGATACAATTAACCCACAGCTTCCATAAGTGACACCAAAGAGAAAAAAACACACAAACATGAAATAACTAGACCCTAGTGGAAACACCAATATCAGAAAGCCAAAAGGACAGTTACTTTCCCACAGAAGGGCCAATTGGCTGTTCAAAACAAAATGATATAAGCGATACACACACTCAAAGATAAACCACAATAAAATAAACCGCAACGGAAGAACCGACTTGGAACGGTCAGTGAGTCTGAGGCCCGACCCGCAGGCTTGCAATAAAAGAGGGGTGCAAATTTATCAAAATAGAAATGACGGCAATGATCAGGAATATATACAATTACTTCACACCTCCCATCCATGACTCCAAAAGGACAAAGACACAAGCATAAAACAACTTCACCGTAATGAAAACTTCACAAGCGGAAAGCCAAAAGGACAGTTATTTTCCCGAAATAATGGTAAAGCGGCTATTCAAAATTTAAAGATATTAGCAATACATACATGCAAAAACGAACTACCACCTTGGAACGGTCAGTGACAAGTTTTTAATCAGGGGCCACAATACTCGCCCTTGGTTCTGTCTCGCCGCTGTGGGTTCGAGCCTGGCTCGGGTCACATGTGAGACACCAAGTTCTGCAACGGAAAGTCAGGTGTTTTTTCTCCGGGTACTCCGGTTTTCGCCCAAATCTGATTAACGATCGGCTCGATATAAGTGAACTAATATTGAAAGGGCCGTTAAACCAACACCCCCATCCACTTGGTTCTGTCGTGGTTTAGACAAATAACTTGTTGAGTCTGAATGAATGATTTCTAACACATCAGTGCAACATCTACGAGAACATAAACATCAAATAATTACTGAGATGAAACAACGATCAAACTATGCGTGTGTAAAGTACCATGTATACAGTATGTCATGTTACATTAATGTTGTTCCAATCTTTTTATACCGATGTTTGATTTAAAAAGAAATGGTACTGAAATCACTGAAAGCATATATTTTTCTGGATTTATATTCTAAGTTGCCATAATATTCAGGTTCCGATAGGCCTTGTTGCAGGTTACATTTAAGTCCAATATTGAATTTTTAAAACCAAATCCAAATGGCGTCTATACAATTAAAAAATAATGATACCGATAACATTTATTCAGAAATTTAGCAGCAAATAATTCATTACGCGTTTTGAAGTCCGTGACATCACTAGACATTCTAGCAAACCGAATTTATCTATCTATCTATCTATCTTCTGATACTGCGTCGGTCACATTTGACCATTACCGCAGGTGTATATTACATACACTCCAGATTTGCAGGATGAAAGCCTACACAGTAATCATGTAATTACGGTAGGGATCTTTAACCTGCACAGGGGATGGTTCTCCCTGCACAGGGGGCCTCCAGTTAACGTCCCGATCCGAAGGACGGTGCACTTAATGACATTCATCCCTGCAAATGATGCCAATGGAGCGTGTTCGGACACCGAAATTTTATCGCCGCTGCCGGGGATCGAACCCGGGACCTCTAGCATCAGAGGCAAGTGCACTAACCACTGAGCTTTGCTGTGATATATAAACACCGTAGAATGCAAAATGGCCTAAATAGTGTTGACTGGGATTCAAACAAACAAATCTTTTATTCTGGCATTTTGGGAAAAAGAAACTGTCCTTTTTCATTCTTCTATATTCATTACGATACTGTTGTTTTATGTTTCTGTTTCTTTTCTTTTGTTGTATTGGATTCCTGATTATTGCCTTCACTTCTATTTCATTTACTGTTTTCTCGAATGCACAAATATGTTGCCAATTGGGCTCATTATGTCCCTGTCCCGCCCATTGGGGCTTGAAGAAATAAATGGGCTGCATGATCCTTCCACGCAGAGCTGAATCTGACCGCACACGAATACTGGTAAACCGCTTAAAGGATCTAAGCCTGCCCAGGCAAAGCGGTGCGAGTCCATGCTTATAAACCCTATTGTTTCATTGGGCGACGGGGCTTGAGATGTCATTTCATCTCAATGTTGAGTAAAAGTCCCACAAAATTAGAAGCAACGCCTCTAAAAAGACCTATATAGTGTTGACGGGGACGTTAAACCTCAAATCAAACAAATATAAACAATGTCCATGCATATCAAAACAAATGACGATGTTTGTTGAGACGTGTAGTGCTGTGTTTCTACTTCATTGCTCACAGTAAATACCCATGTTCTTTTTCCTATTTTTTACAACGTAATTGGAATGATTTTGGTCATGATTTTGATACTGTATATTTTGAATGATTGTCTGATAAAATGTATTCACAGCAGGGATTCGGGGACTGACACGTTTTAACGGAGGTCGGGTTTAGGTTCAAGTGTGAAGATGTAATAGTTTATTGTTTGTCTTTTCAGACGAAAACGAGGAGACACTTCATTGCTTCGTTAAAGACAAAGTCACCACGAATGAAACTGTTCAATCAGTAACAGTCTGCCAGAAGACTGAGGTCAGTATCTTCGTTTGGTTTAAACTTTATATTTTATTTGATCCACTCACACATGTTCCAGGATAATATAATACAACATACAAATGAGATTTTGAAGGGCATCAGTTAACTTTGTTTATGTTCTGTGTATATGCAATATAAAAGGTCATTTGTATTAGAGCAGCTTCTGCACAATAAAGGACAAGTTGTGTGCATGTTACTATTTTGTGCTTTCCTGAGTTCTGAAGTAATGTCTCCAAACACTACTTTTTCAGTCGTCTTACTTTGCACTCATTCTGAATTAAAAATGCTTAAAGAGGCAATGACGATAATTTCAAAATTTAGGGCTTCCGGATTATTGTGAACCTGTGTGCACTTTCTGGGTGAAGGCTTGGATCAGAAGCCACAGAGTTTGCGAATAACCCGTTTGTGGATTTTCGATGTATTATAGGTTAAGTGCTTTGTGGAGGAACAAGGAATTTTCTGTCTTGATTTATTCGCAGTAACTCCGTTTTCATTTACAGTTATGTTCGTATGAGAAAAGAGTTTTTACTGGAACCTATGGATACACCCTGGGATGCAAACGTAAAGCGGTATGCAAATTTTTATACGGTTATTCAAAATTAACAGAGAAAGAAAACGTAACACATAAAAGGTTACGAAAAAAGAATCAAACCATCTCAATATAGGAAGAAAAATTTAACCATAAATTCCCACAAACAACAAATATCTTTTATAAAAGATAACCCATTCAACGTGACCAATACAACATAAAAACGAAATTGTTTAGTGTACCTGACAACGCTGACAACGCAGGCGCCCGCCGAGCGCTTACTTTACTGCCTACAGAATGTAAGCAACAAAGTGAGCGCTCAACGCACCTCAGTTTTTTCTGGATTAGACTATCTCAAGCCACCGAAATAAGAGAAGTAGAGTTTTTCATGACAATAAATCAAAAGAAAACAATACAATGCCAGTTAACAAATAATCAGGAATAAGGTGTCAACATCTGTGAAGTAAAAAAAAAAACAATCTTCTCATATTCTGTTTCAAATTTCAAGGTTTGTTCTAACGGTGTCTCTCTTTTATGTTATTTGGTCGAAAAACTTGATGGGCTTTGGATGGGACATTTTGTCAACACACATGTTTAATCTAACTTCAAACATCTCCTCAATACAATGTGCTATAGATCACTGCCTTCACCTCTGACAGGTTTGTCGATTGAGTGACTGTCTGTCTGTTTCTCCAGTATATCTTTACAGAATTGAAAACATGACGGACAGTAGACATGGCATACTTACTTCACATGGCTGCAGGGCAAACTTCGTCTTTTCGGAATCTACTGGATGGATTTTAGCGGGCCCCCTCGGGTTAATGGTTAAGAGCGCTTATTAGGTCTCCCACCGCTTTGGTTTGCGCCTGGCTCGGGTCACATTTGAGATCCCAAGTTTTGCAACGGAAGGTCAGGTGGTTTTCTCTGCGAACTCCGGTTTTTGCCTACCTCTGATTAACAATCGGTTCGAAATAAGTGAAATAACCTTGATATGGCCGTAAATCAAAAAACCAAAAACAAAAAATGGATGGATTTCAACGCAAATTTCCATTGTTGTCTTTTGGGCGACTTGTTGTTTTATACTTGATATATGTACGTCCCTGTTCTGTGAGTGTATCCGTCATTATTGCCTTTCAAAACGCAAAGAGACGTAACTGCACATTTAATTTTGAACTCAAACATGGTTTAGATAAGTCGCCTTTAGCTGGCATTTTACATTGATCGAAATTTACAATTCTGTTCTTAGTTCTATACTGTGTGTTACCAGATAGACAATAAATTCGGTTTGCCGGAGGGTCTAGTAATGTTTTTGATTTCAACACTCATAATAAATTGTTAACTGCTTAACTTCGTAATCACGATTATCGTTATCTACGAGATCCTTTTCTAAGTTTTATAGACGTCATTCCGATTTAGTTATTAAATTCAATGCTGGACTGCAACAAAGCCTATCGTATCTTGAATTCAATGGTGACTTAGTATATAAATTCAGAAAAATGTTCATACTGATAATGATTTCAGTACCAAATTTCGTAAAATCGTTCTTCAATATAAAATGATTGGCTACAATATTAATGCTATACGACATGGTAGTTAATCCCATCACGGTTGATAACTTTGCTTCCCTCTTTAATCCACGCCGGCGGTTCAGGCCTCAGATTCTATGACGGCTCCAGCGTAAAGGCTTACTTAAAATTTTCAGTTAGATAATGACAGAAAGTACCTGATGCTCTTTCTCTGGTCGGGCCCGTCGGAGTCTAACTGTTGTTTTTCTTTTGCTCCAAATTTTCAGTTAGTTCATGCTGTTGAGTCATCATCGTTGTTTCATCTCTGTAGTTGTTTTGATTTTTATGTTCTCGGTGATGTAGCACTAATGAGTTCGAAAGCCTTCATGCGGACTGAACCAAATATTTACCAAAACAACGACATAACCAAAGGCGAGGATTGAGGTCATTTAAAATCGATTTTAACACCTCTCTCTCCCCCCCACCCCCCCCCAACCTCCAGCCCAGTCAAATACTTTTTGTTGTCGTTCCGAGGAGGTTCGTCTGTTGTGGTTTATTATATATATTGTAGTTTGTCTTTGCATGTATGTATTACTATATATTTTTATTTTGAATAGCAGTCTGGCTATTTTCTGGGACAGTAACTGTCCTTTCGGCTATCCACTAGTGTTTTCGTAAGGGTTTCGTTACTTAATTGTCGAGTTTCTTTTCCTTTAGTGACCTTTTCCTTTGGTGTCTCTAATTGGCGGTGTGAGGCAATTGTTTCGATTCCTGGTCATTGCCTTCACTTTTATGTGGTCGCGACAGTCTAAATTCGTACAAACATTATAGTTTTAGAATTGGTTGACAAAAGGTATCCGAAACTCTTGCCTTTCCTAAAAACTGTAATATTCTTGCCTCGCTTGAATTTTGAGCTCTCAAAGGTAAATGACTTTCTTTAACTGTGGCTTGATGTTTTCAGTGTTCGTGGCTTTTGGCCACATACAATGCAAACGTGGCTATTGGGCATTTGTCTTTCATATGACTCTAGTTTAACAATAAACAAGAGATTGTGTTGGCCCTTGATCGCACACCTGGGTTATTATCCTAGGATGAGATGTCGTTATGTTTTATTTGTCTGTTTTAGCTCTGGTGGTCATTTTATTCAGCCGAGCAAAATCATTTTAGTTATTCTGGTAAAGAGGCATAAGAGGAACTATTTATTCCCAGAACTTCAACGAAATTCGAGGGACATATCAATATTGTTTTTGTTCATATCAATATTGTCCTGTCTCTGGTCGGGCCCATCGGAGTCTAACTGTTGGTTTTCTTTTGCTCCAGCATTTCAGTGGTTTCTTGCTGTCGAGTCCTCACCGTTGTCTCACCTCTGTGGTTCTCTGATTATTTGTGTTCACGGAGATGTTGCACTGATGAGTTAGGAGGCCTTCATGCGGACTGAACAAATTATTTGTCTAAATCGCGACGGAAGTAAGGGCGAGGATTGTGGCCACGTAAAATCGATTTAAGCTCCCCAGTGGAAATCTTTCCACTGACCGTTCAAAGGCGGTTCTTCTGTGGCGGTTTATTTATGGTGTTGTTTGTTACTTACTGTGTGTATCACTTGTGTCTTTTTATTTTGGATGGCCATATGGCCATTTTGTGGGAAAGTGACTGTCATTATGGCCCTCCTTTGTTTAGGTTTCCATTATGGTCTGGTCGCTTAATGTTTGTGTTTTTTATCCCTTTGGTGTCTTTGATGGGTGGAGTAAGTTAATTGTATCGATTCCTGATCTTTGTTTTACTTCTACTTTGTTCTACCTGTTGTTCATCTGTTCGTCCGTTCGTCCGTTCGTCACGCTTTTTGATGCATAGCATAACTTGAGAACCATGCATGCTAGGGTTTTGAAAATTTACATATAGATTCCTCATGAGAAAGTAGGTGGTGTATATTTTTGTCATCAGGAGTAAGCCCCTTGCATGAGTATGGACATTTGCAAAATATAAGAATAAAATCGTGTCTGCAAAATATCTCAAAAGTATTGAGGCTACAGCCTTGACATTGGTGAATGTATTGGTAGTGAGGAGTAAAGTGAGGAGCTAAATCCCGGATATTTTGATGATTCGTTTGCTAGTGAAGTGTAGATGACCTGATAGAATTTGAAATAAATCCTAAAACATACTTCATGAGTTATGACCCTTTCTTAACTTGGGTAATTATCTAAAAAAAGGTTAGAGCTAGAAACGTCCGGTGTGGTAATTAGATTGCGGGTAAAAAGGAGATGACGTGGTTAGCTTTTGAATAAATTTCGGAAAATGGTTCATGATTTATGGCTCTTTGTAAAGGGGGAGTTCCAGCCTATAGTAAATTTCCATAGGGTTCTGCCCACGCACAGATTTCCATGATATTGTGCATAATTACTGCTTGGTAAATGACTATTCATTATTTAGCTATTTCACTCTTATATCTGTTTTCGTTATAAATCTATAATGTTTATTTTATGTCCACATCTGATAGTAGGGGTACCCCCAAACTAGTGTATATATACAATCTACCTTTTGATGTTTTGGAGTTATTTTGTTCTCAGGCATCACTGTAGTCATCTGTGATTATCTTCGTATCACATTTAGCATTGTTTAGGCAAAGTTCGATACACCATGCTCAATTTCATATGGAGCAGACCCCAGAATTCACAACCATAAAATCTTTTGGAGTATGTTTGACGTTTGATTTCACACTGTTGCAGTTCTTGTCACCCCATAATTTTAATACGAAAATTGACCATATATATGTAGAACATTTTATCAAACTTTCTTGAACATCTGAGACCGGTAACATACCGCATTTGATCATTGAATAGTAATGGTCAGGGTTTTGAATTGTTTCAAACCATTTGTAGATATCATATGGTGCGACATTTTCAATCGAAAAATTGCTCGCCAATTTAAAATAAACATGAATATATGTATGTTTATATGATGGTGTTTAGTATGAGTTCATATATAATCAGCATTTGTATCAATTATGATGCCCTGATGAACACCAAAACACAATTCATTTCGAGCTTTCGTTAACAATTCAATCAGATCTTATTTAAAAAAAATACTTCATTTTAGAACAAGCGTTTTTGCATTAATGTAATTCTAAATAGAAGTTGAGGCAATGCTGAAGCTTAGTATGACAAAGATTGTTGAAATGGCAAGTAAACTGGATGGTTCTGTGTGTATTTAACTGATGCAGTGATCTTAAAAAGTTTGAAAAGTCTGATTGTCATACTGGAATGACACAGGTTGCTTGAATGGCCAAGAATAATTATTTTTGTATTATGTTTCAGCCAGGAAGGTCATAATAACACAGACAATATTTTCTGATCTTTTGACCCACTGTATACACAGATTACTGTAGACAAAATGGTACTGTTGTTTTTGGCTCACTCTGACAATGTCCCTTCAGTCTACTTCAATTGCATTAACTGTCACCTTGTAAAATTGAAAAAAATTGTATTCTTAAATATGATCGTCTATGTTCTAAGATATGATCCAGAAAACAAGCAGTTATTTTTGGAAAGCATTAATTAATATAATAGAGAAGACTTAATTCAACTTTCAAACACTTTTACAATTTAAAATAGCAAACAGTACATGTGCTAGCAGTACTTTAGAAAAATGTGAAGCCAGCTGCACTGATTTTGATTCAGCCAATGTACAGCAAACAAGTGATTCATGCCATTTGTAAATCTTCGCCCCGTTCATTGGGACTTGAAGAAATTGATTTGGCTGCATGTTGCTTCCACACAGAGCTAAAACTAACCAAACACGAGTACTGGTAAACCGCTAAGAAGGGCTAAGCTTGCCCAGGCAAAGTGGTGTGAGTCAGGCCGTCCAATGTATATAAGCCTTGTAGTTTCATAAGGTGGCAGGGCTTGAGATATCACTTCATCTCAATGTCGGGAACAAGTCCCACAAACTTGGAAGCAGCATCTCCAAAATAACATAAATAGATGTAGTGTTAACGGGGATGTTAAACCTCAATATAAACTAACAAACAAACCAATAAAGCCAGAAAACTTATCATAGATGACAAGTATTGTATACATAAGACTACATATGTAAATGGTATTTCAGCATCTAAATACAATATCAGCTATCAAATAAATGTTTTACAGCAACTTGCCTTCCATCTATATCATTCCGGGAAGTGTATGCAAGATGGTAAATGTGCAAATAGTTTCAGTGTGACTAGTTCTGCATTTATTTTGAAGACTAAAACATTGCAGCAAACACTTTTGCCTATGTTATAATGAACCTAGAAAAAATGCAGAAAATGCTTTTAATGGTCTCACAAAACCTTTGATGTGTGTGTGTGTGTGTGTGTGTGAGGGGGGTGGGGGGAGGGGGGGGTGCGGAAGGAACGCGTGTATTAAAATAGGGTAAAAATATCCACCTTGTCTTATTCCTATTGTGTCATAATACATGTTTTCAGCATTACCGCTTTTGCAATGTCGTAAACACTAACACTCATCGTGATCACTGCATGAGTGCATTATATTTTTCTCTCTGCAAATGTATGTTCTCATCTACTATTTAAAACCCAAACTAAAAATCATTCATTATCGAACAGTGTATTTTTGTTTGTGTGTGTGTGTGGTGTGGGGGGGTGCAGGGGCGGGATTACGTAAATGCATATGCTAAGCTTTGAATGATAAGGTGACACTATATGGACATAAAAATACAATAAAAATATTCTTAAAGAAAATCTGGTCCCCTGATATTGCAAATGACTTCATCACAAAAATATACCTAAACACATATCTGGCAATCAAAAACAATGTTACCGGTTTCTGATTTTTCTAAATTTTGTTTGCTATATAGAGGATATATGTGGCCAATTTTATGTGTAATATCTTGGGGTGACAAGATCAGTAACACATCTAACACTTGGGATAAACATTTTACTTTTTATAAATTTTCATGAAAAATTTAAGACATTTTGTAAATAAATTCATCAGAAAAATTAAAATACCTAGACGCATTTATATGTTTGGTATTATATGAATCCTTATAGAGTTCTGTTGCCAATCAAAGCAACAAAATTTGAAAACAATCGAGCTTGTTGATTTAAGAATGAAAAGTTCACAGGTGTGTATGACCTCTACAGGGGATTACCTCAGGGAGCTCTCCTGAGAACTATAGTAATTAATCAAATAAAACAAAGTTATATATATAGTTGATAGACCTAAAGTAAACAATAACTGAAGTTTCAAGAAAATCTGTGCGTGGGCAGATTTGGAACTCCCCCTTTGGGCAGTTTTACCTTGTCAGCAAAATATTACAAAACCACTGGAGTTAGATCCTTGATTTCTGGCGATTAGATTGTAGGATGCGTAGATGACCTGATTATTGTATGAATAAATTCTGGAAAAAAAAATACCTCATGAGTTATGGCCCTTTGCAAATTTGCGCATTTTTACATTGTCGGCAACATATCTTAAAAACCATTGGAGCTAGAGCTTTGATAAATAGTGATTGAATTGCTAGTGACGAGTAGATGACCTGATCAACTTTTGAATAAATTTTGAAAAAAAACATCATGAGTTAGGACCCTTTGTAAATTTGGACAGTTTTAGTTTGTCAGCAACATATCTAAAAGCATTGGCGCGAAAGCCTTGATATTTGGAGATAAGCTTGGTAATAATGAGTAGATGAAATGATTAACTTTTGAATAAATTCTGAAAATACTTCATGAGTTATGGCCCTTTTTAAATGTGGGCATTTATATCTTGTTAGCAAACTATTTAAAAGCACCGTTGGAGCTAGAGCCTTGCTAACTGGAGATTAGATTGCTAGTGACAAGCAGATGGCCTGATTAAACTTTTGAGTAAATTCTTAAAAACAATAGTTCATGGGTTATGGCCCTTTGTAAATTTAGGCATTTTACCTTGTCAACAAAATATCTCAAAAAAGCTTACAGTCTTGCTGTCTGGTGCTTAGATTGCTGGTGATGAGTAGATGACCTGATCAGCTGTTAAATAAATTTTGAAAACAAAAAAATACCCCCGACTTATGGCCCTCAGCAAATATATCAAACATCATTGGAGATTGAGCCTTGCAATTTGGTGATTAGATTGCTATTGATGAGAAGATGACCTGATTAACTTTTGAATAAATTCAGAAAAAAAATACTTCATGAGTTATGGGCCTTTATCAATTTGGACATTTTACCATGTCAGCAAAATTCCCGAAAAAAATATTAAAGGTATAGCTTTGAATCTTGATGGATATATTGGGATGATGAGTGGATGTCCTGACTAACTTTTGGATGAATTCTGTAAAAATATTTTTCTTGGGTTATGGCCCTTTTAAAATTTGGGTACTTTAACCTTGTATGCAATATTACTCAACAACTAATTAGGCTGATGCCTTGAAACATGTTAAACTTTATACATGTATTAAAAATCTGACAATTTTTCTTGAGCTATGGCCCGTAGAAATTTTCAGCAGTTCAACCGTGTAAGATATCTCAAAAGCCATTAGGGTCAACCATTGTAAGGGTCAAACAGTTGGGGGTATAATATTTAATATAATACATGATATGTTTTATAAAAAAAAATTGATGTTAGCCTACAGGGTGATGTCAATTAAAGGTTTTTATTATTATTTTTGGTACCCATTTTGTTAGCCAGACAGAACCATTAAGGCAATTTTTGTATGTCAAAAGAAAACATTTTGAAATCAAGCCATCGACATCATAGAATCATTCGTTGCAAGAGTTTTTTCTATTTATAGCTCTGGCAGCCTACTTTTTCATCCAAAATGAGCCATTTAATTATGTCAAGAGAGAAAACAAAAATACTATGGCACCAAGTGTAGTGATTCTTACTCATGACCAGTCTTTTCAACCTGGTGGACAATTGATCCCCGCCAAGCGAATTTGTCTTCGAGCATTCCGTCATAAAAAATTTTAACTGCGCATGCCCAGCCATTCAGATGCGCCAGGGATATGGCTTTCTGTCTGAAGGTTCCTCTTGATTCACTGCTTGTATGAGCGAGCAGCGAAGGTTCTGGCGAGACTGCGCGGATGCGCAGGCTCGCCTGAACCTTCGCTGCTCGCATAGGCGATAAGTACCAAAATCGCTTGACGGGGCCCAATTATGGTACCAAGTACCATCAATTTATCTCAAAGGGCGTTGAAGGTCTATCGGTCACAATGTTATATTGTAGGGGGAGATAATGAAAAACACACCATGAATCCAGAGTTACGGTTTTACATGTGACAAAACAGAAGTGAAGGCAATGAACCTTCGTGGCCTTATGTCCAATTGTACCAAGTATCTTTGGAGGAAACGTTATTGCTATCGCAAGGTTGTGTACTCCTACATACAGAGAGACAGACATACATACGGACGCTACGCCGCTCACTATATCCCACAATCATATTCGATCGGATGATAATGATACTACCAGCACAATACAGCAAAATTCCTATATTAAGACCACCTTTGGGACAATTCAAAAGTGGTCTTTAAGACCACTTTTGAATAGTCCCAAAGGTGGTCCCTGACCAGAGGACACTATGGCCTGAAAAGACAAAGAAACTTTAAGTGTAGCCTTCAAAATAAGCTTTTAAAAGCAGAATTAGTCTTAAATATAGGTGGTCTTAATAGCGGAATTTCACTGTATTTTAAAACCATGTTCTTGTCTCTTATTCAATCCTTTTGGTCCTAAACAGAAAATAATTATTTCGGCGGTGTTTTCAAATGAGCGTGTTATGGTTCTCTTTCTTTTCCTCTTTTCCAGTTCTGTGAGTTTTTAAAAGAACTAGCGACACACCCAGATCAGGACATCCAGACTCAGTGCTGTGACAGGCCTCTTTGTAACGTCAACCCACTATCACAGAAACAGGATACTCGAAATATAAGTAAGCATTTCGCAAACTTTAGAATCAAAAAGAGGAATTTACAATTTCAAAAAGAAAAAGTCAACTGCAGAATCAAAAGGCTAATTAACAATTTTAAGATATGAAAAAAAAAACATATACAGTCGAACTTCGATGGCTCGAACACCTTATGGACCATGAATATTGGTTCGAGACAGCGGTAGTTCGAGCCATGGAGGGTTATTATTAGTACCATACCAGTAGGCATAATGGAGATAATTGTGGAATTTTTTTTTTTGGTGTTCTACATTTTAAATATATATTGTGCGTGCGTACTCATTAGAATCGCCTCACCGAGGCGATTCTAATGAGTACACGCAACATACATTTGCAAGATAAAAGAAGAAAATTTCCCTACATCATCCCTATATGGTATTTGGAGGTATTCCCTTTGGACTCAAGAAAAGGTTCGACTCATCCATGGTAAACGAGCCATCGGGGTTCGAGCCATTGAAGTTCTATTGTACATGTATTGCCCATTATAAAGAATCAAAACGTAGAATTAACAATGTTAAAATACAAAAAAGCATGCATTGCGTAAACTGTAGAATCAAAAGGGGAAATTAACATTTTTAAAATACTCGAAATGTAAGTATGCATTTCGTAACTATAGAATTAACAGCGGAGATTAACAAAAACACCTAAGATCTCCAAACCAATGCGAAAACATGCCTATACAAATAAATTGAAAAGTTTACCGCCGAAAAAAGCACGCAAATTTTAAGATAAAACTTGCGATCTTTTTCTTATTTCTGTTCAGAATAAAAAATATGGGTACACGATAGAACCGCCTCATCGAAGCGGTTCTAACGAGTACACACACTCTATATTTTAGAGCAGAATTTTCTCATTTCTGCTCAAAATATAAATTGTGGATACTCGTTAGCACCGCCTAATCGAGACGATTCTAAAGAGTACCCACTATCTCTTTTTTAGTGCATAAATAAGAAAAATAATATTTACCCCTATAAACCACAGTTTGTTCAATGAAGTCAAAATTATACAGGCTTGTTTTCGTGATTTAAACAATGCAGTGATGTAAGAATAAACGTGACCGCTGACCGTCCCAATGCTACTTCCTTCGCAGTTATTTTGTTACTTTGCTTGGTAGTGCTGGTACATGCATTTCTGGGGGTCGACTGTTTATGTTTCGACCCAGTATTACTGACACAACAGAAGTTTTCCATTTGAGTTTGTCCAGGTGAATGTCGCTAACCATGTGCAAAGCTTAGTTAACGGGTATTTATAGATGCGCTGTTCTTGTCTCAGAATCAGAATTGTTACTGATGGCACGTCAAATGACATTCATTTACAAGGACCTGTGGTATCCCGGTTCTCACCAAAGAGATAAACTTAGCTACACTATGCTCTGCACCTTCAGCAGTCGATATGATCGAATCGGGAAGGGTATTCCAATCTCTAACGGTTCGGAGGAAGAACGCCAGTGAAGATGATTTCTACAGTGCCTAGCTGGGGGGAAAGGTCAACTGTTGGAATGCTGGCAGCACCCATTAGACCATTGTATTATAGTATGAGACTACTGTCTCGTCTCCTCTTCTTGAGAGACTCCTATCTTAATTTTCCTAAAATTCAAATCATTCTCCCCGTTTCAAAGCAGTAATTGCGTGTTACAAATCTAGCAGCTCTATTCTGAACTTTTTCAATTTCTTCATTAAGGACCACTCCACTTGGGTCCCAGATGCAACTATCATATACCAAGATTGGACGAACAAGTCTCTTTCACATCCTGAGAACACAGATGAAGATTTCGCCTCAGGGCCCAAGCGTTGTATTCGCCTTAATACACATGTTTCTAATGAGTGTATTCCATCTCAAATCGCGTGCGATTGTCACACCAAGGTATTTAATGGAATTCACATTTTCGAGGACCGTTCCCTCTAAGGTGAAAGAACCCCAAATTTTATTTGTTCTGTTCCTAGTTATCTGCATACTATTGCATTTAACAGACTGAAATCTCATGCCCCATTTTGTGCCCAATATCCTAACCTATCCATATTCTTGTGAAGTTTCATTGAATTCTCTGTGTCTCTAATTTCCCGATATAAATTAAGAAAATTATATGCTCGCAATGATTTCAGTACCCAATTTCACAAATTCTTTCTTCGATTTAAAAGGATTGGGGGCAACAAAATTGTTATACGAGAGACCGCCTGCTCTCCCCTTTGAGAGAGACCGCCTGCTCTCCTCTTTGACTGCACGCCGGCGGGTCGGGCCTCGGATTCTCATGTTCCAGCGTAAAGACTAAGAAGGCCTTCGTGCGGACTTAACAAATTATTTGTCGAAATCGCGACGGAAGGAACGGCGAGGATTGCGGCCGCGAAAAATCGATTTAAACCCCCACCGACACCCTCAGTGAAATTATTTACACAGACCGGTTTATTTTTGTTATTGTTTGTCTTTGAGTGTGTGTATCGCTTACGTCTTTTGTTTTGGATAGCCAACTGGCCATTTTGTTGGAAAGTAACTGTCGTTTTGGCTTTCCGGTATTGATGTTTCCATTAGGGTCTAATTATTTTATGTTTGTGTTCCTTTCCAGCTTAGAGGATCTAAGCCTGTCCAGGCAAAGCGGTGCGAGTCGGGCCGCCTTCTATGCTTATAAACCCTATCGGTTACATTGGCCGACAGGGCTAAAGATGTCATTTCATCTCAATGTCGAGTAAAAGTCCCACAAAATTGGGAGCAACCTCTCCAAAATGACCTTTACAGAGTTGGTGGGGACGTTAAACCTCAAATCAATCAATCAAAATCAAGTCTCTGGTGGAAGCTGTGGGTTTATTGTATGGATTCCTTATCATTGCCTTCACTTCTATATTACGTAAAAAGTTGTTTATGTTATATTAGTTGGTACTTCGCTCTGTCTCTGATCGAGCTCACCGGAGGCCAACTGTTTGTTTTCTTAATTTGAATTATTTGATGCTGTCCTCGTCGTTGTTTCATCTCTTTAGTTTGATTCCATAAGGACTGAACAAATTATTTGTCTAAGAGCGAGATTACGGCAATGTAAAATCGATTTAAGCCACCCCCCTACCACCAATCCCACCCCCAGTGAAATATGTTTTACTTTTTTGTAATAGTTTGTCTTTGCATGTATGTATCCCTTATAACTTTTTTATTACTTTGGATAATCGTTGGGCCATTTTGTGGGAAAGTAACTGCCCTTTTGGCTCTCCGCTTGTCATGTTTTCATTAGGGTTTAGTTATTTCATGTTCGTGTTTCTCACCCTCTGATGTATCTGATGGGAGGTGCTGGGTAGTTGTATCGTTTCCAGATCTTTTCTTTCACTTCTATTTTTCATTTAAGGTTTCTGCACCAGAGAGGCTTCCAAATACCGAAAGATGGCGAACGAGGAACATCACGTATAAAAATAGAAAGTTGACTATATTAAAATCGAAATCATCGTGCTGATGATGAAATAAAACCACTCGCAATGTTCAAATTCAAAACCCAACGAGGGACGTAAAAATTCCACGAAAACCAGATTTTCAAACAGTTCTGGAGTTATGTTCCGAAAACAATAAAGTAAAACTAGGGATCAGGGGAGATCATTAAAAACGCTGACAAGGGTCACTGATGAGGCTTTATTAGCCGAAACTACGTAGTATGACCCATCTTCTTTCTTATGAATGTTTTCATTGCTCTTAAAGGAGCTCATTTTTGATTTTTATTTTATTCTTGCATGCATTAACCTGTTCTATAACACTACCGAGAATCATTAAAATATTTCAAACGGTTGAGGAGAATGCTGCAGAAACGAAATGATGAAAAATATGGATCAGGGGAAATAATTCTAAAATGAAGACAAGCAGAGTTGTCAGTCCCGCACGCGACACTCCGCAATTACATGTTCTGTAATCCAACCAAGTATTATTGAAATATTTCAAACCGTTGCCGATTTATGCTTCGGAAACGAAAATAAAGTAAAACTATGGATCAGAGGAGAAAATTCAAAAATGAAGAAAGCAGAGCTGTCATTCTTGCACGCGACATTCCGCACTAACCTGTTCTATAATCCTACCAAGTATCATTAAAATATTTCCAACGCATGCGGTGTTATGCTCCGGAAGTGAAGTGTTGAAAAATATGGATCAGGGGAGACTATTCAAAAATGAAGCCAAGCAGAGCTGTCAGTCTTCCATGCGACACACTACAATCACCTGCTCTGTAATTCTACCAAGTGTTATTGAAATATTACAAACGGCTGCCTAGTTATGCTCCGGAAACGAAAGTAAAGTAAAGATGTGGATAATTCAGAACCAAAGACAAGCCGAGTTTTCATTCTCGCAAGCAACACTCCGCCTTGACCTGTTCTATAATTCTATCAAGTATCAATGAAACAGTTTAAAAGGTTGCAGAGTTATGCACCGGAAACGAAATGTTGAAAAATATGGATCAGGGTAGATTATTTGAAAATGAGGGCAGGCAGAGTTGTCATTCTTGCACACGAACTCCGCAATGGCTGTTCTGTAATATTGAAATATTTCAAACCGTTGCCGACTTTTGCTCCGGGAACGTAATAAAGTTAAAACATGGATCAGGGGAGATAATTCAAAACCGAAGGCAAGCAGAGTAGTCATTTTTGCGCGCGATACTCAGCACTGACCTTTTCTATAATCCTACCAAGTATCATTAAAATATTTCCAACGGTTGCGGCGTCATGCTCCGGAAACGAAATGTTGACGCGCGCCCACCCATCCGTCCGCCCGCCGACGTACATATTTTTTATAAAGTTAAAATATGGATCAGGGGAGATAATTCATAAACGAAGTCAAGCAGTGTTGTCATTCTTGCACGCGTCACTCCGCACTGACCTGTTCTATAATCCTACCAAGTATCATTAAAATATTTCAAACGGTTGCGGAGTTATGCTTCGGAAACGAAATGTTGATGCCCGCCGCCGACGTACATCATTTTAATAACCAGAGTTTTCCGTTTGAAATAGAAGAGGAGGCAATGATCAGGAATCGATACAATTAACCCACAGCTCCCATTAGAGACAACAAAGGGAAAGAAACGCAAACATGAAACAACAGACCCTAATAGAAACACCAATAGCGGAAATCCAAAAGGACATTTACTTTCCAACAAAATGGCCAATTGGCTATTAACACCTGGTTAAAAATGGAGCTTCGACATATTAGCTTTCGACTAACTGTAGGGCAAATGATTAGATTTGATTGACCATTCCTTCAAATCAAGGGTTGTCAATATTTGAAAGATCGCCTAAATACCTTGGGGTTGTATTAAAGGCTTTAATGGTGCCAACATGATTCTGACTAAAATAACGGACATCATAAAATCTCATTCATTACAAAAACAAAATCATCTACAAGGGGAGCACAGTTAATACCTGTTAGAATACCCACGATATATCTGCGTAACTTTGTACAAACTCTAATGTAAATATTATCTGAAACATTATGAGCGTCCGACATAGTTTGCCAAGACCATAATTTATACCTTTTTAGATATGAGTCTGAATCCCCTGAGAAATGTTGAAATAGCTCTAGGTATTCATATATTCTTGATAATTTCGGGAGGTTTTTTCTGTTTTTGTTTTCTTTAAAAAGCATGTTCTTTGTATCAATTAATATCGCCTCGATGAGGCGTTTATAATGAGTACAGACTTTATTTTATAGAAAAAAAAACGAAAAAGACATCCCAAAGTCATTCCTATTATCACTCATGACCAGAGGTGCGTTCAACGACGTAGGCAACAAAGTGAGCGCACAGCCGGCGCCCGCGTTGTTGAAAGCACCTCTGGCGCGATCATAAGTCCTCAGTAGTTCGAATTGACCCTCTCTGGAACAAATGTTTATGGTCCCAAAGGTATTCGAGCTATTGAAGTTTGCATTAAGATAACACGCCCATGCGACATAGTGCATTATTTCACACCTCCAAAATAGCTACTTTTCTGACGAAAATCCGTGATATTTTTCTTAATTATACTGAAATCATAGTTTCTGGGTGCTCCGTAGAACCGCCTTTTTGAGGCGGTTCTAACGAGTATCTACAACCTATGCACTGGAGCAGGTACAAGAAAAATAATGTATACCCCCGTAAACCCAAGTTTTCTCTATATACTCCATAAAGTGGGGTTTAGGGATGTCCATTACACAGACTTGTTCACGTGATGTACCGTTAGTGCATGTCAGCATGTACAACCAGCAAAGACTCAGATCCGCCTATGCATCCGTGCAGTATGGCCCGAATCGACGAAGGTCGTTTTCATCGCCTGTGGATGATTATTAACCTTTAACATGCATCTGAAAATGTCGTCTGTTTTTGTCGTCTGCTGTTTTTCCTTGCAAACCTACATTCTGGCAAACAATGTGGATTGTGATCAGAATGTTCCTAGAGGAGCAAGCAGTGATCAGGTTCCACACTGTATGTAACAAAGAATTTTAAAGGAGCCAGAGACAATTGCTATGAGTGGCGTCTTAAGGATTATGTATCAAACGAGTCACAGTGAAAATGGCAGTTCTGATCAGACTGTACTGGTGTACATGTTAATCTGAGTTTGTTGCTCGTGCATTCCAACTGGCGTCTGTGTTCGTTTCAAGGCATCAGTTGTTACAACAGAGAAAGACAAAGCCGGCGCTAGAGGCCGTGGCCGGTGTTGCACATTTCGGTACTGGTCATGAACAGACTCAATAAAACCGAGTCTGCTATTTTCGTTTATTTGGGGTATTCTCTGCTTCTAAAGGATCTAACGATTCAGAACTTAATTATTATTAATATTTCATGTTTTATTTTGCAGCACAACAGCTTGCTTGTCCAACAGCGCTCGGCAAGTTCCTTTTTTCATTCCTCACAACACCTAATAAACATACTGTAGTTCTGTATCTGAAAAATCCTTTACCGAGGACTAAATTCGCCATGAAGGATGTTCTTTGCACTCAACCCGGAGCTAGATCAGAGGAGAAATGTTGCTCCTGGCATTGTCTGTCACGAACAGTCAGGTCGAATACTGATTTAAAACTATCATTCGTTATTTAACATCATTAAAGGCACGGAAGGTTGTTCAGATAATATCTCCCTCTCCGATAGTTAAACGGAAGTAAGGGCGAGGATTGTGACCACGCAAAATCGCTTTAAGCCCCACCCCCATACAGTGTAATTCGTTTCACTGACCGCTCCAAGGCGGTTCTTTTTTCTTGGTTTATTTTTGTTATGCTTGTCTTTGAGTGTGTGTATCGCTTATATTATTTTGCTTGGAAAGCCAATTAGCTTTTTTGTGGGAAAGTAACTGTCCTTTTGGCTTTCCGCTAGTGATGTTTCCATTAGGATCTAGTTGTTTCATGTATGTGTTTGCTCCTTTCCCGTGTTGTCTCTCATGGGAGCTGTGGGTTAATTGTATACATTCCTGATCATTTCCTTCACTTCTATTATCCACAGCTTCTTCAGCCTACTTTTATAATCTTGCAGTGTGATCACCTTCCACGGGAGGGGGGGGGAGCCTAAAGCGATTTTACATGGCCACAATCCTCGCCCTTACTTACGTCGCGATTTAGACAAATAATTTGTTCAGTCCGCATGAAGGCCTCCTAACTCAATAGTGCAACATCTCCGTGAACACAAAAATCAATCAACCACAGCGATGAAACAACAACGATGAGGACTCGACAGCAAGAAACCACCGAAATGCTGGAGCAAAAGAAAACCAACAGTTAGATTCCGATGTGCCCAAAACTCCATAATCTGACTGAGATTAAATTCTTTGAACTAGTAGAAGAAGAGATATAATTTAAAATGCTACACTTCACCTCATTTCAACACAACATAGTTTAAAGTTCGAATATTAGATCGCAACAGTTTAATATTTAGGCAGATCGAGAAATCCAAAATTTGTCATCAGTGAGTAAAGTAACAATTAAAATAATAATACATTTTTAAGTATATGTTTCTATACTGGAAGTGAAGTCTGAGGTAGACGTCTTTACTTATGTTCCTTTGCATTCGCAGTGAAAACAACCACACCAACTACTGTGTCACCCACAACACCAGCGTCTGTAGGAACTAAAACATCCACCACGCATATAACCAGAGTTCCAACACCGCCTACTACAACAACTATACATGCCCCAACACCACCGAGTACTTCTCCGCCATCTACAAGTGCAACTCCGCAAATAACCACTACTACGAAGATTTCGATGTCAAGCTCTACGGTGCCATCTACGAGCACGACTCAACCATCAACAACTACTACTCAACGATCGACAAGTACTTCCGTGTCAACTACTAGCACCACTCAACCATCACCAAGTACTACCCAAACATCGACAATTGCCTATATACCAATTACTAGTTCCAGCCAAATTTCAACTGTCACAACTCAAAGACCGACAAGTACTTCAGTGTCAACTCCTAGCACCACTCAACTATCAACAAGCACTACCCAATCATCGACAAGTGCTTCTGTGCCAACTGCTAGCACCACTAAACCATCAACAAGTACTACCCAACCATCGACAAGTGCTTCGGTACGAGCTTTTAGCATCACTCAAACATCAATAATCACTGCCAAACCATCGACAAGTACTTCGGTGCCAACTCCTAGCACCACCCAGCCATCAACAAGCACTACCCAATCATCGACAAGTGCTTCTGAGCCAACTACTAGCACCACTCGGCCATCAACAAGCACTACCCAATCATCGACAAGTGCTTCTGTGCCAACTACTAGTACCACTCAGCCATCAACAAGCACTGCCCAATCATCGACAAGTGCTTCTGTGCGAACTCCTAGCAACACTCAACCATCAACAAGCACTACCCAACCATCAGCAAGTGCTTCTGTGCCAACTACTAGCACCACTCAGTCATCAACAAGCACTACCCAACCATCGACAAGTGCCTCTGTACGAACTACTAGCACCACTCAACCAACAACAAGCACTATCCAGCCATCAACAATAGCTTCTGTGCGAATTACTAGCATCAGTCAACCATCAAAAAGCACTACCCAATCATCGACAAGTGCATCTGTGCCAACTACTACCACCACTCAACCATCAACAAGCTCAACCCAAACTTCAACAAGTGCTTCTGTGCCAGTTTCTACCACTCAACCATCAACAAGCACTACCAAAACATTGACAAGTTCTTCTGTGCACAATACAAGTACGACGCCACCATCAACTAGCACCATTCAGCCATCAACATCTGCTACTCAACCATCGACAAGTGCTTCTTTGCAAACTACCAGCACATCTCGGGTAACAAAAACTACTACCCAAGAATTGACAAGTACCCAATCTGTCACAACTTCCACCCAGACAGCTACTAGTACTAGTTCCAGTACCCAGCCAACCAGAACTACGACCCAGGCAGCCTCTGTTACGTCTGCTCAGTTAGCTGCTAGTACTTCTAATGCAACTCATAGCACTACACAGCCAACTTCTACTGCAAAGCCAACCCAAAGTTCTACACCGCAAAATATACCAAGTTCTCCCATTATCCAGACACCAACATATGTTACTGGAACAACAGCTACCAATGTAACAACACAGCCTCTATTTTCTGTTGTACCTAACTCTACCCTTATTCCCCAGACAACAACCTTGAAAGATATTGCCACACTACCGCCAACAACAAGTAAGTTCTGAAAAAGCTAATGTAAAGAATTTTAAAACGGATTTGTTTCGAACATACAGAGAACAGTAACTTTTGTTATTCTGTACCGTTTAAGGCCTGACAGTCGGAAGAATGATTTATTGCCTTTTTCGCTGTTCTAAAGCGATGACTTTTAACTTATGTGTATCTTTATAGCTTTCGACTGCAGGCTGGTCTGTTTTGCATGATTTGCAGCTTGAAGGTAAATTCTTTCGGAATTGGAACCACCCCTATGGCAGGAGGAAGGAGCTGGCACTTGTTCTTTTTGCAGTTTCCTCTTATTTGCTCATTTCCCTAGCTGTGATCGTTATTGTGTCTGTGTGGCTTTCTTGTTCTTGGTACAATGTCATTTGTTACTTGTATCATTTTTTAAAATCGGCAACAGGGTAGCCAAAGTGAAACTTTTTGTTTTGTACTCCAGATGAATCAAACGATACGCGTAAGCTCAGATTCATTCAGGAAATGTACGGAAAAAAATCATGATTTTAAGATTAAGTCCGGTTTATCTCCTGGCTATATTTCGGAATATTTTATTCCCGCAAACTCTGTTTATGCATATATGGAACTTGATTTAGAAATTAAAGAAATTTAAATATTCCAAAGGTCAAAGGGGTTGGAATTAATAATGTTATATCTCACATTTTAAACATACTTAACTTTTAAATATGTTCTAGAAAGGGTTATCCTTTGGAAGCAAGGAATACCCCCACAGAACTGGCAAATATGGAGTGTACATGTTTTTTGGGCCAGACGAGCTAGCTTCTGCCAATTAGGTCTCATCAGTGACCCTCAAATATTCAAAGCAATCACACAATAATTTGTAATATAAACGGATAGTATATTTATAAATTGTAGAGTTAAGCATTATAAAAATGTTAATATATCTACTGCTGCAATTGATATAATCTATCTGTGCCTCACTATGGCTTGCAGCCAATATCTATAAGAACCACAATGGAAATAAAAGAAATCATTTTTTTTTTTTTTTTTTTTTTTTCATTTTTATGTTGCATTCCTAGGAATTGGTTGACAAGTCACAGAACATTGCTAGTGTGTGTTTTAATGTTTTATTTGTGTATGCATATTTAGCTATTCTTTGTCCCGTTTTATGTAAATGTCAATCTCATCACGAAAACACATCTATATAATTCCCCCCCCCCCCCCACGAACCCCACTTTTATATTGTAAAACTGGGGTTTACAGGGGTAACCTTATTTTTCTTATTTTTGCTCTACAATATAGATTGTGGGCATTCTTTAGAACCACTTCGATGCAGCGGTTCTAACGAGTTCCCACAATCTACATTTTGGGCAAAAATAAGAAAAATATCACAATTTTTCATCATTAAATTTTCGTTTTCTCGGCGGTAACATTTACAATGTATTTGTATAGGCGTGTTTTCGTAATGGTAATACCAAATAAAACTACTACAGTCGAACTTCAATGGCTCGAACACCTTTGCGACCTCGAAAGTCTATTCGAGACAGGGGTAGTTCGAGCCACTGAGGCTACTGTCAAGAGCCATAACGAGATACTTTTTGACATCTTTTCCGTGTTCTAGAATGAATATGTATGCTGTGTGTACTCATTAGAATCGCCTCATCGAGGCGATTCTAATGAGTACACACAGCATACATTTGCAAGATAAAAGACTAAAATCTCCTTATTTTTCTCCCACAATTTCTTATGTAGAGGATTTCGCTAGGGGTTCAAGAATGTGTTCGACTCATCCATGGTAAACGAGTCATCGGTGTTCGAGCCATCGAAGTTCTACTGTACTTGTTCCCCAACTATGACCGCTATTGTGGCTCTATTGAACTGCTACTTTTACCCAGCTGAGATATTTATTGTGGCGCTGTGTCTCTCATTTGCAGCGAGATGTTACAAGTGCGCTGGGCCCCCGGAAGCGTGTGATGTGGCCATTTATGAAGATGACTGTGTAGCACCTGACAACTACTGTATCAATCACGTGACAAACCTTGCCTCTGGGGATAAACTTATAGACAGGGGGTATGTTTCTCGTGATTTTTCTGGCAAAAGACCTGTGTTACACAGACGGATGTTTTCATTACAATGTTATTATAAAAATTTTATGATGTAATTACTGCATTCATCAAATAACACAGCCACCAAAATAATATAAACCCAGCGGCACGCAGCGTGTATGTCAGCAATATTCTTTATGAAGTCATTTCTACGGTCATTGTCTCCCATCAGCTGAGACAAGAAGGGTAGTTGTCAGTATCTGGCTAAAGAATGTGCACTGTAGTGGCTAACCGCTAATAATTAAGCCTGCCCAGGAAATGTGGTATGGTAAACTGACCAGCTCGATATGACATAAATATTATTGACCGGATCGTTAAACTACAAAGCAAACACATAGCGTGTATGCAATGTCGAATCATCGTCGATGCATGCAACGTCGTGATATTAATGCGATGTTGCTTAGACGCCTTGTGCACGTCTTGTGTACGTCTTGTGCCCGCTGTGAAGTGACATAAAGGCACCTCTAAAGTGCACATCAGCAATCGAAACCCATTATGTTTGGATTTTCTGTAGATTGTGTACGGCCATAGGAACATGATCAATCCCTGTCAAAAATGAATCATCACTACAATATCACATCCTTGTGACATGGAGCATTATTTCATATCTCCAAAAACTGTTATTTTTCTGATGAAAATTTGTGATGTTTTAGCTCACCTGAGCACAAAATGCTCCTCCTAAACTTTTTGGCCAGTTTGATTCAAACTTCACAGGAATGTTGCCTATGTCACTCCGTACCAAAACAGCTAAAATCGTTCCGCTCCGATAAACAAGATGGCCACCTGAGCTAAAGAAAGAAAAATCTTTAAACGACAACTCCTCCTGTACCATTCGGCCAATTTCATTCAAACTTCATATAAATGTTGCTCAGGTGACCCTCTACCAAAATAGCTAAACCTGTTCTGCTCTAATGAGAAAATGGCCACCAGAGCTAAAAAAAGAAAAAATCATAAATTTGGTTCAAACGCGAACTCCTCCTAAACCCTTGGGCCAGTTTGATTCTGAGCAAAATGGTCGTCAAAGATGAAAATACAAAACAAAAATCGAAAATTTGCTTCAAACGCAAACTCCTCCTAAAGCCTTGGGCCAGTTTGATTCAAACTTCACAGGAATGTTACCTAGATGACTCCCTACCAACATAGCTAAATTCTTTCCGCGTTGATGAACAAGATGGCCGCCAGAGCTAAAAAATAGATAAAATAAATCTTTTAAGGACAACTTCTGTACCCTTGGGTCAAATTCATTCAAACTTCATAGGAATGTTGCTTACATGACCTTTTACTAAAATGGCTAAAACGGTTCTGCTCCGATGAGCAAAATGGCCGCTAGAGCTAAAATCAGAAAGATATCGTAAAAATATCGTAACTCCTCCTAAACCCTTTGGCCAATCTGATTTAAACTTCGGAGAAATGTTGCCAAGATGGCTCCCTACCAATATAACTTAAATCGTTCAGCTCCGATTAACAACTTGGCTGCCAGAGCTAAAAATTAAAAAACATAAATTTGCTTCAAACGTGAATTTCTCCTAAATCCTTGGAACAATTTGATTCAAACTTAACAAGAAAAGTGTTGTGGTGACTCCCTACCAAAATAGCTAAAATCGATTTGCTCTGAAGAACAAAATGGCCACCAGAGCTAAATAGAATGTACTAGTGACAGTGACACTCAGTTGAGCGAATTAGGGCTCCCTGGGCCGTCTTGTTCCTTATTTTAACCCCAAACATAGTTGTTAGTGCTCGATAGAACAGCTTCATAGATGAACGAGATGGCCGCCAGGGCTCAAAATAGAATGTGCTAGACACAGTGACACTCAGAGGAGCTCATTGAGGCGGGTACCAACAACCTATGTCTTGGAACATAAATAAGAAAAATATTGTTTACCCCTGTAAACTCCATTTTCTCTATATAATGCGGGGTTTAAGGGGTGCTCAATTCACGGACTTGTTAACGTGATGTCCTGTTGATACATGCGAAACATCGTGGCAAAGTTGTTCAAGGTCTCGTTAGTATAATGAGCTCTATAGTGATCAAAATGTTACTGCTCCATTTTAGTGCAATATCTAATACAGTGGTATTTTTTACTGCAAAAGTAGGGTAGCGTTTGTATTTGTGAAACTACTCACATTTCGTCAACAAACATATTAATGCAGTAGAACTTCAATGGCTCGAACACCTTTGGGACCATGAAAAGCTGTTAGAGACAGGAGTAGTTCGTGCCACTGAGGGTTACCGCCATGAAGCATAACAGCCTTAATTTTGGGACATATTTTCGGTGTTCTATAACAAAAATGAATGCTGTGTGTACTCATTAGAATCGCCTCACAGATGCGATTCTAATGAGTACACCCAGCTTACATTTACAAGAGAATAGGAAAAACATTCCGTAATTACCCTCCCTTTTTCCTGTGCGGAGAAATTCCCTCGGGACTCAAGAACGGGTTCGACTCAGCCATGGTAAATGAGCCATCGGTGTTCGAGCCATCGAAGTTTTATGTGTGCTGTTTTAAATGATAAAAGTTTCAGCAATACGCTAGCCAACGACGCTGTAGTTACTTCGCACTTCTATGGTGTGTTCCTTGCTTCCATATGATAACAACATTAATGATAATAGTTCGTCAGACATTACTATGACCAATCATAATCGCATACAAGAAATGCTTCTTTATGTGTGTTTTAAGATGGTTGTTGAGACAAATTCTAGCTCTGAACTAAGGTTAAAGAAAGACAGCTCTGTTGGCGATGCCTTTGGCTCTGGCTTTGTGTTGTTTACATTTCTGCTCGGCTTCGCTGATTCTTTTGCCTCATATTCACTAGCGTCCCTTCTGATTAGGCCTCGCAACTTTGCTCGATCCTGTGCAATTTGTTCCCACGACTCTGTTGCCATATTGAAGTCACTTGGGGGGGGGGGGTGGCTTTGAGTGTGTCCTTGTATCGCTTAATGTGGCCACTATGGGTGCGTTTGCCCGTTTCTAGTTTTCCGGCAAACATTTCTTAGGCATCCTGGTAATATGGCCTGTCAATCTTAGTTGTGCCATTTCCACACGAGTATTATACTATGCAATCCTGCCCTTTTCAGGACTTTTGTGTCTGGAATCCTGTCTTGCCATTTAATCTTTAAAAGTTTTCTAAGACAGCTTGTATAAGATGGTTCAATTGTTTGGCGTGTCGTTGGTTTCGCATGCATATATTAGTGTTTGCAGCAACACAGCTCTATAAACTTTCAGCTATGTGCCTAACATGATTCCACTTCGACCCTAAACACTACCCGGTAGTCGGCCAAGTGCTGCACTAGCTTTAGCAATCATCTTATTGATTTCATCATCAACGTGCACGACTCTTGACCAGCGTGCTCCCAAGGTTAGTAAACTTGTCTACCACTTGGAATCTTTGACCCTTCACTGTGACTGTGGGCTCCCTGTAAAATAGAAGTGGAGGCAATGATCAGGAATCGATACAATCAACCCACAGCTACCATCACAGACACCAAAGAGAAAGACACACAAACATGAAACATCAGACCCTAATGGAAACACCAACAGCGGAAAGCCAAAAGGACAGTTACTTTCCCACAAAATGGCCAATAGGCTATCCAAAATAAAATAACACAAGCGAAATAAACACCAAAAGACAAACCATAACAAAAATAAACCGCGACAGAATCTTTTACCCTTCACTGTGACTGTGGGCTCCCTGTAAAGTAGAAGTGGAGGCAATGATCAGGAATAGATACAATCAACACACAGCTCCCATCAGAGACACCAAAGGGAAAGACACACAAACATGAAACAACAGACCCTAATGGAAACACCAACAGCGGAGAGCCAACAGGACAGTTACTTTCCCACAAAATGGTCTATAGGCTATCCAAAATAAAATAACACAAGCGACACAAACACCCAAAGACAAGCCATAGCAAAAATAAACCAAGGCTTGCCAGGTGCTGCTGATAGACAGCCTCAGTCTTTTTGATGCTGATTGTAAGGTCATATCTGTCACAGGAGTCAGATACTTGATCTACATCTTTTTGCATCTACACCCTTTGTCATGTCATAAGCAAAGAGGAACTCAACTAGCACCTCTGTCTGCACCTTGGATGTTGTTTGCAAACTTTAAAAGGTTTTAAAAATTCCCATTTACGCGATACCTAATAGATACGGATACAATGGAAGAGAACACCATGCTGCTCAGTTTTGGGGCTAGTACCCAGTCTTGCTTGACTCCATTTGTCACAGGGAATAGATCAGAAAACTCATAATCATTTTGGACCCTTGCAAGCATACCATCGTGGAACTGCCTCACCATTGCAATGGACGTGGTTGGACAGCCAAACTTCACCATACTGTTCGAAGGACTCCCACGACTGTCTGTGTCAAATGCTTTGGTAAGGTAAACAAATGTCTTGTACAGGTCCATATTCTAATCCTAGCATTTCTCTATAAGCTGCCTTGCTGTGAATATCATTTCAGTTGTTGCTCGGTCCTTTCTGAATCCACCCTGCTTTCTGGTAGAAATATAAATTGTTTGTTTAGTCGGCTAAATAGGACTCTTGCGAGGATCTCCCAGCAAGTGACAAATAAAGAGATGCCACTACGTGTGTCACAGACCTGAGGATTCCCTTTCCGCTTGAATAGGTGGATAATTGACGCATCCTTGAATTCTTGAGTGATGGCTTCTTTTCTCCACATAATGTGAAATAACTCATTTTTCTCGTAACTGTAGTACCTCCTGCTTTTATACATGTTGATCTCAGCAGGTATTGCATCTGATCATGGGGCCTTCTTCACAGATGACAGACGTTTTATTGCTTGCATTGTTTCAGAAACGGTTGGAAACTCGTCAAGCGGCAGATTACATTCCACTTATGGTAATCTGTTGATAGCGTTATCATTGATGGATGATGGCAGATTAAGAACACTATCAAAGTGCTTAGACCATTTTTTCAA
Source organism: Lucinisca nassula (assembly GCA_963580285.1). Taxonomy (NCBI): domain Eukaryota; kingdom Metazoa; phylum Mollusca; class Bivalvia; order Lucinida; family Lucinidae; genus Lucinisca; species Lucinisca nassula. The sequence goes on from OY757010.1 coordinate 217,245,015, forward strand.
GATAGCCTCTTTGTCGATCAGAAGACTAGTTTCACCTGCACTGTAAAGAGGGGTGGTTCCTTGGCTCTGTCTTTAGTGCATGAAAGAACTTCTTTATATCATTTCTGTCTGCAAAGGACTAGATTTCATCAGCCTTACCGTTCAGACAGGAGTCGTGCACATCTCTGAGCCTAGTATGAACTGTCTTGCATATATCTGAATGGGCGGCCTAATCAGATACTGAACGAGGTATGCCTTATGTTTTTTTTGTTGTTGTTGTTGTTGTTTTTTTTTTTTTTTTTTTTTTTTTTTGTTTTTCTTTTGTTGTTGTTATTGTTGCTTTTTGGTGTTTTTCTTCGAGGAGTCCCTAGATTTCTTCGTAATTCTCGTCAAAATAGTCTTGGTGTTTATGAGATACTGGTCCTAGGGATACATTGCTGAAAAGTGAATGGTGTCTCTGAAAACTGTCCAGTTCTCTTCTGGATCGTCTGATGGGAGTTCCATTGTATCTAATCTGCTGCAGATGTCATGGATGAAGGGGGAGCAATATAGTCACCGCTTTGTCCGTCCGTCCGTCCGTCTGTCCGCACCAAAAATGTATAGTTAGGTGGCTATGTAAATGGACAGAATCAATGTAAGTCTATAGGATTTATTCCGTTAGACACCGAAAATACTTCTTTTCTGTGGCTAAAAGTAGCCACTTAAGTATCAGTCCAGCCAAAAATAGCCACATAAGTATACATACGTGAGAACGTCCGTCCGTCCGTCCGTCACACTCTATATCTCTAAAAGTATTAAAGGCATTTAAGTGAAACTTGATATACTGATAGAGGGCGATGAGGGGGATCGTAGAATACAAGAACCATAACCCTGTCACCAGTTTTTATGGAGTTACTTCCCTTCTTAACTATTTCAATGAAAATATTGTCCGGAGCATATCTCTGAAAGTATAGAAGGGATTTAAGTCAAACTTGATACATTGATAGATGGCCATCAGAGGAAGTGCAGAGTGCAAGAACTGTAACTCTATCACAAGTAATTACAGAGTTATTTCCCTTTTTAGGTTTTGGTATATTAAACTGTCCGGAGCATATCTCTACAAGTTTTAAAGATAATTTAGTGAAACTTGATACACTGATAGGGGCTATGAGAGAAATCGCAGAATGCAAGAAGCATAACCCTGGCAACGGTATTTACGGAGTTACTTCCCTTCTTAATTAGGGCCCCACACAGTATTTTGGGTGCCCTATAGTAATCTCCTTGTCAGTCCGTTTCAAATCTAAACCAAAATACTTAACCGGTTATAACTTCAAAAGTATTATCCCTACTCCCATGAAACTTCACACTCGTACTAACAATCACATGACCTACATTCTGACAAACCATGTTGCTTTTGTCCGTGTGTTTGTCACGCCTTAACCAAAAAACTTTACCTCAGTCATAACTTCAGAAGTATTTGCCCTATTCTCATGAAACTGCACACACTTACTTACTCTCACAATACCTACATTCTGACAAAGGGCCATACTTATATTGCTTTTACATGTAGGTGTGTGTTTGTCAGGCCATAACCAAACAACTTAAACTCGGTCAAAATTTTAAAAGTATTTATCCTACTCTATGAAACTTCACACGCACACTTACCATCACAAAACCTACATTCTGACAAAGGGCCATAATTATGTTGCTTATTTTCACTGAATTATCTTCCCTTTTTAAAAAAATATCTCGTGTTGTTTCATAAACATGGGTAATAGGGCTTTCATATTTCACATATGTATTCCTTGTGATATTCTTCATTGAAAATCACTCATTTGGGAACGCAAAACTGAGTTTCTTTGTCTTATGGTTTAAGATTTACATGCCCTTGCACGGAAGGGGCCTTATTTTTGCAGTCTTTGTTGAAAATCACTAACTAGGGAATTCTTAGACTTTTGGTTAAACGCATTTGGTACCGGAAACCCCAAAAGGTGTAAGTGGCATACAGTGCAGACCCAAATCAGACGCCACGGAACGCGTGTTTGCCCTTAACCAAAAAACTTAACCTTGGTCATAACTTCAAAAAAATTGGCCCTACTCTTATGAAACTTCACACACATACTTACCATCACAAGTCCTACATTCTGACAAAGGAGAATAACTCGTGTGTTTCACTTCTAAACCAAAACCTTAACCTCGGTGATTTGTTTGATTTGAGGTTTAACGTCCCCGTCAACACTGTAAAGGTCATTTTCGAGACGTTGCTTCTAATTTTGTGGGATTTTTACCCGATATTGAGATGAAATGACATTTCAAGCCCTGTAGCAAAATGAAACCAATAGGGTTTATTAGCATTGGCGGTCTGCCTCGCACCGCGGTTCCTGGACCGGCTTAGATCCTCTAAGCGGTTTACCAGTACTAGTGTGCGGGCCGGATTCAGCTCTGCGTGGAAGCATCATGCAGCCCATATATTTCTTCAAGCCCCGATGGGCGGGGGCAGTTAAGCTCGGTGATAACTTCAAAAGTATTTTGTCTACTCTCATGGAACATCACACACATAATTACCATCAAAAGACCTACATCCTGACAAATTGCTTTTGGGTGTGTGTTTGTCAGGCCATACCCAAACAACTTAAACTCCGGTCAAAATTTTAAAAGTATATGTCCTACTCTCAAGAAACTTCACACACATACTTACATCACAAAAACCTACATTCTGACAAAGGGCCATAACTATATTGCTTATTTCCACTTATAAGGGAAGGGGCCTCACATTTCTCCTTTTTTTTGCATTTTTTTTTTTTTGTTGAAAATCGCGATCACTACCTAGTTTCTTCATTTGTATTCCAAACATCAGCTGAGGGTACTCATTAGAACCTCCTCATTCAGACGGTTCTAACGAGTACCCATCACCTTTGTCTTCAAACAAATCTTATCCAACTTCAAAGTGTATAGGATCATTTCACTAAAATAACCCTCCTACTACTGCACATCTTCGGGGAGCATCCCTCGGTTTCACCAATGCTCTTGTTACACATGAATTCAATACTGTTTCATATTTTCGTCCACCTTCCAAGACAACGAAATGGGTTGTACTGACTTCCGTTTCTTTGCAGAAAAGATGGTTAAAAATAATGGTTCTCGTGTCCATTTCATATGGAACCCAGATGTCTCATTTACTATGGCTGAGCCGAACACGTTCTTTAGTCCCTATGAAAGTTAAACTAGAAATGATGTTTGTAAAACACAATGCCCCCAACCTTTGCTAGTCCCTAGATGGCAAAATATTCAACAAATATTGTTAAAGACTCAAAATTATACAACAAGAATTCCTCCGAAGACTATGTCGCGCCTGTGGGGGCGCAAAGTCACCAAACCATGAAATCTAGGTCAAGGTCAAACATGGATGCCTGCATAAAAATTTCACTCCTAGTTGCAAGCATGTACCAAGTATCATCAATGAAACCCTTAAAAACAGACTCTTACATCAGGGTGAAAGTTAGAGTTGTCACACTATTTTACAAAGTCAGTGAACCATAAAATGTAGGTCAAGGTCAGAAATGGATACTTGCATTGAAGTTTCAATTCCTAAATGCAAGCTTGTACCAAATACAATTAATGAAGCTCTAATAGATCTTGAGAAATGGACTCTTACATTAGATAGAAAGTCAGGGTGGTCGCAATAATTCACAAAGTCATTGAACCATGAAATGTGGGTCAAAGTCAAATATGGATGCTTGCGTTGCAGTTGCAATTCCTAGATGCAAGTTTGTACCAATTATAATTTAAAAAGCTTTAATAGTTTTCGAGAAATGGACTCTTACATTAGGGTGAAAGTCAGGGTGGTCGCAATAATTCACAAAGTCAGTGAACCATGAAATATAGGTCAAGGTCAGATATGGATGCTTGCGTTGAAGTTGCAATGCCTGGATGCAAGTTTGTACCAAGAATGATTAATGAAGCTCTAATAGTTCTCAAGATATGGACTTGCTGACAAGATTTTATTAAAAAAAAAAACAAGGCATCGCATGCGATACAAATCCCCTCGCACAAGACAACTTCGTGTGTGGAAAACACTGAAATGGCAAAAGTCCAACTTGCTTGAGATATTATCATATGCAACATTTGTGTAAAGTTTGTTTAAAAATCCATTCATAAATGTAGGTTCTAGAGTGATGACAATATTTCTCTAAAAATAGTCATAGGGACCTTGACTTGAGGCCATGGCCGCAAAGCAGATCTTGCTCAAGATATTATCATTAGCATCTTTCGTGTGAAGTTAGATTAAAATCATAAATGTAGACGGTAGAGCAATGACAAAGTTTTTCTAAAAATAGCCATAGTGACCTTGACCTTGAGGTCATGACCTTGAAAGTCAAAGCAACTCGAGATATTACCATAAGAAACATTTGTGTGAAGTTCTATTAACATCCATCAATAAATGTAGTCACTAGAGCGATGGCAAAGTTTTTCTAAAATTAGCCACAGTGACCTTGACCTTGAAAGTCGAAATAGCTCGAGATATTGTCATAAGGAATATTTGTGTGAAGTTATACTGAAATCGGTGAAGAAATGTAAGTGCTAGAGCCATGTCAAAGTTTTTCTAATAATAGCCACACTGACCTTGACCTTGAAAGTCAAACTCACTCGAGGTATTGTCATATGGAACATTTGTGTGAAGTTATATTGAAATCAGTGAAGCAACGTAGTCGCTAGGGCGATGACGAAGTTTTTTCTAAAAATAGCCACAGTGTTCTTGACTTTGAAAGTCGAAATTGCTCGAGGTATTGTCTAAATGAACATTTGTGTGAATTTATATTGAAATTGGTGAAGAAATGTAGGCGCTAGAGCCATGACAAAGTTTTTCTAAAAATAGCCACAGTGACCTTGACCTTGAAAGTGGAACTCGCTACAGATATTGTCATAAGAAACATTTGTGTGAATCGATTTTGAAATTGGTGAAAAAATGTAAGCGCTAGAGCAATGAAAAAGTTTTTTAAAAAATAGCCACAGTGACCTTGACCTTGAAAGTCGAACTCTTTCGAGGTATTGTCATAAGGATCATTTGTGTGAAGTTATATTAAAATCGGTGAAGAAATGTAGGCGCTGGAGCGATGACAAAGTTTTTCTAAAAATAGCCATTGTGACCTTGACCTTGAAAGTCGAAATGGCTTGAGATATTGTCATAAGAAACATTTGTGTGAAGTTATATTGAAATCGGTGAAGAAATATAAGTGCTAGAGCGTTGACAAAGTTTTTCTAAAAATAGCCACAGTGACCTTGACCTTGAAATGGGAACTCGCTAGAGACATTGTCATAAGGAACATTTGTGTGAAGTTATATTGAAATCGGTGAAGAAATGTAGGCGCTAGAGCGATGATAAAATTTTTCTAAAAATAGCTACAGTAAACCTTGACCTTGAGGTCATGACCCTGAAAGTCGAACTCGCTCGAGATGTTGTCATAAGGAACATTTGTTTGAAGTTATATATAAATTAGTGAAGAAATGTAGGCGCTAGAGCAATTACATAGTTTTTTTCTAAAAATAGCCACAGTGACCTTGACCTTAAGGTCATGACCTTGAAAGTCGAACTCGCTCAAGATATTGTCATAAGGCACATTTGTGTGAAGTTATATTGAAATCAGTGAAGAAATGTAGGCGCTAGAGCGATGACAATGTTTTTCTTAAAATAGCTTTTTATAGGGAACATTTGTGTGAAGTTATATTAAAATCGGTCAAGAAATGTAGGCGCTAGAGCGATGACAAAAGTACGTACGTATGTACGGGACAAATGCTATATCCCCCTCACAACTATGTTGTACGAGGGGATAATTAAAAAAAATTCAAAGGGCAATAACTCTTGAAAGGGGCATAATCCGGATGAGAAAAAAAAATACGCGTCAGCTTATTTTCTATTAGGAATGCATATATGAAATTTCAAAACCATAGCATACACAGTTCTAAAGTTATGCTATGCATCACTTTTAGCATTCATTACAATGGGCACAAATTACCAAAATGACAAAGGGCGATAACTCACAAAGTATTTTTCCGAATTTTGTCAAAAATTAATCAGTTCATATAATCATCACCACCAATATACTCAACAACTTTTAAGGCTCTAGCTCCAAAAGTGTTTGAGATATTTTGCTGACAAGATTTTATTAAAAAAATTTCAAAGGGCAATAACCCTTGAAAGGGGCATAATCCGGGCGAGAAAAAAAACGCGTCAGCTAATTTTCCATGAGGAATCCATATATGAAATTTCAAACTCCTAGCATACTCGGTTCTAAAGTTATGCTATGCATCACTTTTAGCATTCATTTCAATGGACACAAATTACCAAAATGACAAAGGGCCATAACTCACAAAGTATTTTTCAGAATTTTGTCAAAAAATAATCAGTTTATCTACTCATCACAACCAATATATTCACCAACTTTCTAGGCTCTAGCTCGAATAGTTTTTGAGATATCTTGCTGACAAGATTTTATTAAACAGTTTTCAAAGGGCAATAACTCTTGAAAGGGGCATAATCCTGACGAGAAAAAAAAATACGCGTCAGCTTATTTTCCATCAGAAATGCATTTATGAAATTTTAAACTTATAGCATACACGGTTCTAAAGTTATGCTGTGCATCACTTTTAGCATACATTACAATGGGCACAAATTACCAAAATGACAAAGGGCCATGACTCACAAAGTATTTTTCGGAATTTTGTCATAAGTTAATCAGTTCATCTGCTCATTACCACCAATCTATTCACCAACTTTCAAGGCTCTAGCTCCAATACTTTTTGAGATATCTTGCTGACAAGATTTTATATAAAAAAATTCAAAGGGCAATAACTCTTAAAAGGGGCATAATCCGGACGAGAACAAAATACGCGTCAGCTAATTTTCCATGAGGAATGCATATATGAAATTTCAAAACCCTAGCATACACGGTTTTAAAGTTATGCTATGCATCTCTTTTAGCATACATTACAATGGGCACAAATTACCAAAATGATAAAGGGCCATAACTCACAAAGTATTTTTCGGAATTTTGTCAAAAGTAAATCAGTTCATCTACTCATCACCACCAATATATTCACCAACTTTCAAGGCTCTAGATGATACAGTTTTTGAGATATCTTGCTGGCAAGATTTTATTAAAAAATGTCAAAGGGCAATAACTCTTAAAAGGGGCATAATCCGGACAAGAAAAAAATACGCGTCAGCTAATTTTCCATGAGGAATCCATATATGAAATTTTCAAACCCTAGCATACACGGTTCTAAAGTTATGCTATGCATCACTTTTAGCATACATTACAATGGGCACAAATTACCAAAATGACAAAGGGCCATAACTCACAAAGTATTTTTCGGATTTTTGTCAAAAATTAATCAGTTCATCTACTCATCACCACCAATATATTCACCAACTTTCAAGGCTCTAGCTCCCATGGTTTGTGAGATATCTTGCTGACATGATTTTATTAAAAAAATTTCAAAGGGCAATAACTCTTGAAGGGGGCATAATCCGGACGAGAAAAAAAATAAGCGTCAGTTTATTTTTCATGTGGAATCCATATATGAAATTTCAAAATCCTAGCATACTCGGTTCTAAAGTTATGCTATGCATCACTTTTAGCATTCATTTCAATGGACACAAATTACCAAAATGACAAAGGGCCATAACTCACAAAATATTTTTCAGAATTTTGTCAAAAAATAATCAGTTCATCTACTCATCACAACCAATATATTCACCAACTTTCTAGGCTCTAGCTCGAATAGTTTTTGAGATATCTTGCTGACAAGATTTTATTAAACAGTTTTCAAAGGGCAATAACTCTTGAAAGGGGCATAATCCTGACGAGAAAAAAAATACGCGTCAGCTTATTTTCCATCAGAAATGCATATATGAAATTTTAAACTTATAGCATACACGGTTCTAAAGTTATGCTGTGCATCACTTTTAGCATACATTACAATGGGCACAAATTACCAAAATGACAAAGGGCCATGACTCACAAAGTATTTTTCGGAATTTTGTCATAAGTTAATCAGTTCATCTGCTCATTACCACCAATCTATTCACCAACTTTCAAGGCTCTAGATCCAATACTTTTTGAGATATCTTGCTGACAAGATTTTATTTAAAAAAAATTCAAAGGGCAATAACTCTTAAAAGGGGCATAATCCGGACGAGAAAAAAATACGCGTCAGCTAATTTTCCATGAGGAATGCATATATGAAATTTCAAAACCCTAGCATACACGGTTCTAAAGTTATGCTATGCATCTCTTTTAGCATACATTACAATGGGCACAAATTACCAAAATGACAAAGGGCCATAACTCACAAAGTATTTTTCGGAATTTTGTCAAAAGTAAATCAGTTCATCTACTCATCACCACCAATATATTCACCAACTTTCAAGGCTCTAGATGATATAGTTTTTGAGATATCTTGCTGGCAAGATTTTATTAAAAAAATGTCAAAGGGCAATAACTCTTAAAAGGGGCATAATCCGGACAAGAAAAAAATACGCGTCAGCTAATTTTCCATGAGGAATCCATATATGAAATTTTCAAACCCTAGCATACACGGTTCTAAAGTTATGCTATGCATCACTTTTAGCATACATTACAATGGGCACAAATTACCAAAATGACAAAGGGCCATAACTCACAAAGTATTTTTCGGATTTTTGTCAAAAATTAATCAGTTCATCTACTCATCACCACCAATATATTCACCAACATTCAAGGCTCTAGCTCCCATGGTTTGTGAGATATCTTGCCGACATGATTTTATTAAAAAAATTTCAAAGGGCAATAACTCTTGAAGGGGGCATAATCCGGACGAGAAAAAAAATAAGCGTCAGTTTATTTTTCATGAGGAATCCATGTATGAAATTTCAAAACCCTAGCATACACGGTTCTTTAGTTATGCTATGCATCAAAAGCGTAACGGACGGACGAACGGACGTACGTCGGAACGGATGAACGGACGAACGAACGAACCAGAACCAATATGCCCCTCCAACTTTTTCAAAGTTGGGGCATAATGAGTAAAGATACACCAGGAGCTGACCGAATCAGAACCCAAAACCTTCCCCTACATCCAAGGGAAAGAGGGACAAACACATATTAACTGGCAATAAAATCACAGGCGACAAGCCCAGTCAGTAGCTCTTTCCCAAACAGGTGGCAAGACAGTTACCTTTAATGAACTAAATAATTTGGACGGACAGAAGTGTTAAAATCAAAACATTAAAAAATTTAACAGCACAGCAGAACATAAAACAAATAAAACCGCGACCAAAGTACCGCCTTAATACCTGCCAGTAATAATTATCGGCGGCCAGGAGGGAGGTGGATGGAGTTATAGCGTTTTTACGGGGCCACAACCTTTCTGTTTGGCTCGCTTGGAGGTCTTCCCATAGCTCCAGATAAGAAATACTGGGGAATAATTTATATAGAGGATCTTACATGAGTGCTCATGTATTATTGAATTTATTAAACGAGTTGAGGTAAAGGGATAAAATGCGAGGCGTAGCCGAGCATTTTATCCCTTTTCCTCAACGAGTTTATTAAATTGTTTATTTAGAGGATCTTACATGAGTTTTCGTGTATTATTGAATTTATTAAACGAGTTGAGAGAAAGTGATAAAATGCGAGGCTATGCCGAGTATTTTATCCCGTTTTCTCAACGAGTTTAATATTTTTAATAATACATGAGCACGAATGCAAGATTCTATTTATCATATGATATTTAAAACGTATTTAATTCACGCATTTTGTACAAAAAAAATGTCAATATTCCGCCATTAGTAAAAGCGACGTCGTTAAGGACGTCGTACATTTACGTTATGGAGCGTATCTAACTAATTTGCATATTTAATCCACTAGTGGATTATCGAATTTATTACACGATGTTATTACATTCTCAGACGCGACGTCATATGATAAAGAGTATTTCGTATTTTTATCCTGAATATGGATGTTGCGAGTTCTCATTGGATTCTATTGAGTACATACAACGTATCTCTCTCTATTTTATAGAACATTAACAAGATACCTAAAATAACCAAATCAATCCCAGTTATACCTCCCCTGGCGCTTTGAGTCAAACTGCCGCTGTCTCTAACAAAATATTCGCGGTCCCAAAGATTTATAAGTTACTGAAATCCAAATTAATATACATGTACATTGTTTCAGATGCGGGAATGTTCAGAAGTGTTACAAAGACTGGTACTTGGGAAGTTCTGACGATGACAAGTGTAGACAACTAACTGGTGATAAAGTGCTTACGTATGATTTTGAATGCACATATTGTTGCACGAAAGACAGCTGCAATATTGATCTCCACCCAAAACAAGATACATTGTACAATCCTGTCAAATAAACTATGCTTACATTAGCTGTATGTTCTTTTTCATACTTTCTTGATATCATGCATATTGTGTGATTATGATTACCTGCACAGGTGGTCAGATCGCACGCAATGGAATACGCGAGCAAACTCATAAGAAAAGGTACTTACCGCAAAGGCACATTCTCTCCAGTGTCTTTGCTGGTCACGGACAGGTAGATGAGACCATGCGGCATCTGTTCATGCTTCATGTAACTAGTCATTCGTCTAGTCCTAATAGCTGACTGTGCACGCGCATTTTGAAGAACAAATATGAGCAGGGGCACGGCATTTCCACACTGTATAACCGCACAGTCGCCAAACCGGAAGCGGCATTAGACTGTAAACCTAAAACTCACTAGCGGCGGATAAACAACGGTTACTGTTCGAAGTTCGCAGTGTGCGATTAGAATGCAGTTTTCGGCATTGGGGGACGAAGTGGGCGTAATTTATTCGTATAATTCTCATTACCGCTGATAGAGGTGCATTTTTGGTGTAAACCTCATCTTGTACGGCTCAATCAATAATTTTGCAGCCTCTCGCCCATCAACACAATGAATCCATGTCAATATATTCGACGGTAAGGTCAACCGGCTACTTACACCACAATGAAATCTTTCAAACACATATTTTCTTTGATATCTGATAGTTTCTTTGACATCTGATAGCTGCTAGCATCTATGTGTTTGGATTCTATAATTCATAACCACTTGAATTGCACTAGCCACATCCGAACGACTATCCGACTAGCGGAAACTGTACTGCATCTCTAGCACCACAAGTGCTAAAGAAAACTGTCTGAATAGCGACGATAATTTATTGAACATGAGCCACAAACAGACTTCGTTAGAGTCGGTATGAATACACCAACTTATGTTTAAAGCAAATGACACTGTTTCTCTGTTAATTGGTCACTTCTGGTCACGTGATTAAGTGCTGAGTAAAGTTGCCAGATGTTTTTTTAATTATCACGTAAGGCACGTCGACTGAAGATTTTGGGCTTTTCTTTTCTTTGGAGGGTGGGAGTGTGTGGGTTCATAGCCTTCCTCTTGAACAATTTTATTTAACGGCAGTCAAGGGGTGGTTGGGTGAGGCAAAGCTGACGTGTATCTTGCATCATTGGGGCGTCCAACTGATATTGGTTTATAGATGGTAAGGCCTGCTGTCCTTGCAGCAGGTAAGGACATAGAGGGAATGTTGTTATTTCTTCTGTTTCTACACTCCCATTCATTTTTGTCTTTCCCCTCTGTTCTTTCATCTCATCTACTATCTCCTCTATCTCTTTTCTCGCTTTCTCTCATGGGGAGAAGACACAAATGGCCCACAAGGGTTGACTTCTCGTTAAACCCAACACAGTCAATCATTTAACGGCAGTTTTAAAAATTCTCCTGCGTGTGTCAGTCTGAGAGAGAGAGTGAGAGAGAGAGAGATGTACTGATAAAGAAAGCAAAGATATAAAGCAGAGCGATGAATTGTGATTGAGGATGCCTGACTAAGCATTCCAAGTCTCTTCCAATGCATAAGGCGCCACGCCCTTTGGCATGCGCACGTTAAGAGCATGCTCTGGTAATCTAGCTTTGCATGCCATAGGTGTTTATTTTGCAACGGCTCTCCTTGGTTAGTGGGTAAGAGCGCTGACTCTCTAACAGCTGTGGTTCGAGATTCGCTCGGGTCAAATTGTGAGACGCCAAGTTCCGCAACGTCGTCCGTCCGTCTGAATATCCGTTCGTCCGTTCCGTCCACAATTCCTTTCAATGATATCTCCTCATGAACCACTAAACAGACTTTAACCAAAACTGGCAGAAATGATCTTTGGGTGGTCCTCTCTCAAAGTTGTTCAAAGAATTCCATTTCATGCAGATCTCTGGTTGCCATGGCAACAAAAAGAAGAAAATAAAAAAAATCTTTACACATTTTTTGTCTGAAACCAGAAAACCCAGGTCTTTGATATCTGGTATGAAGCTTTATCTAGTGGACCTCTACCAAGATTGTTCAGTTATAGCCCTGGGGCCAAAATGCCCCCGCCCCAGGGCCAATTGGTTTTACATAGTCTCATAATAGGGAAACCCTTTAAAATCTTCTTGTCTGAAAGCAGAAGGCCCAGGCCTTTGATATTCGGTATGAAGCTTCATCTAGTGGACCTCTACCAAGATTGTTCAAATTATAGTCTTGGGGGCAAAAATGCACCCGCACCGGGGCCCACTGTTAACATATACTTACAATGGGGACAAAATTTAAAAATCTTCTTGTCTGAAACTAGAAGGCCCAGGTATTTGATATTTGGTATGAAGCTTTATCTTGTGGACCTTTACCGAGATTTTTCAAATTATAACCCTGGGGCCAATAATGGCCCCGCCCCGGGGCCCACTGGTTTTACTTAGGCTTTTACAGGAAACATCTTTGAGCAACTTCTTGTCTGAAACCAGAAGGTCCAAGCCTTTGATATTTGGTGTGAAGCTTCATCTGGTGGACCTCTGCCAAGATTATTCAAATTATAGCCCTGGAGCCAAAAATGCCCCAACGCCGGGGCCAACTGGTTTTACCTAAGCTTATAATATGGAAAATCTTTAAACATCTTCTTGTCTGAAACCAGAAGGCCCAGGTCTTTGATATTTGGTATGAAGCTTTATCTAGTGGACCTTTACCAAGATTGTTCAAATTATAACTCTAGGGCCAATAATGGCCCCGTCCCGGGGCCCACATGTTTTACTTAGGCTTATTTAGGAAAAACCTTTGAGAAACTTCTTGTCTGAAAGCAGAAGGCCCAGGTCTTTGATATTTGGTGTGAAGCTTCACCTAATGGATCGTTCAAATTATAGTCCTGGGGCCGAGAAATGGCCCAGCCCCAGGGTCGAAATGTTTTACATAGGCTTATAAGGGAAAATCTTTAAAATTCTTCTTGTCTGAAACCAGAAGGCCCAGGTCTTTGCTATTTGGTATGAATCTTCATGTAGTGGGCCTCTACCAAGATTGTTCAACTTATAGTTCTGGGGCCAAAAGTGGCGCTGCCCCAGGATTTTACATAGGCAAATATAGGGAATTTTAAAAATATTCCCGTCAAAAACCAAAAGGCCTAGATCTTGGATATTTGGTATGAAGCTTCGTCTAGTGGACCTGTTCCAAGATCGTTTAAATTATATCCTAGGGGCCAAAAATTACCCTGCCACGGGGCCCACATGTTTTACATAGGCTTATATCGGGAAACCTTTCGGATTTTTTTATCTGAAACCAGAAGACCCAGGCCTATGATATTTGCAATTAAGCTTCATTCAGTGGACCTCTACCAAGATTGTTCAAATTATATCCCTGAGGCCAAAATCTGCCCCACCCCAGGACCAATATTAGCTCAGGTGAGCGATACCAGTCCATCATGGTCCTCTTGTTTTTTCTCCGGGTACCCCTTTTTCGCCCATCTCTGTTTAACGGTTGGCTCGAAATAATTGAGATAATCTTGAAATGTCCGTAAAACAAAAACAAACTAGATCGCGCAGTCGATGTTATACCATCGCAAATACCCGTTATGTTTCTTTGAAAAACACTAATGACTATGTATAAGCTAGCCAAAATACATGTAAGTTAATAAAAGTTGCAGAGAACATGATAAGCAAAGTTTCAATATTGTAACGCCAATATTTCAGAAGATATGAACAAGTCATAGTTTTTGAGCTTTGACCTTGGAGTTATGTTAAGGTCACCAAAAGCATCCCAACTTATTATATATTCCAAGGGTCATCCAATTACCAAGTTTCAGAGGTGTAACTCCAGAGTTTAGAAGATATGTCAAAGTCATACTAAAACGTATTGACCTTTGACCTTTGGGTCATGTTGAGGTCAAAGTCACACCAAAATAGCCCAATTTATTCATATTCCAAGGGCCCTCCAATAACTAATGTTTCGGTTGTGTAACTCCAATAGTCATACTTTTTGACATTTGACATTGGGGTCATCTTGAGTTCGAGGTACATTTCCAATAATTTAGACGATATGGCAACGTCATACCTTTTGACTTTTGACTTTTGATCTTGGGGTCATTGTAACTTTACCGGTTGAAAAGTAGATCCATTTACAATAAACGTGACGGACACAGACAGACAGACAGGCACACACACACACACACACAAACACACACACACGGGCTGTTGACCACTCGACTCTGGTACAAAAACAATATACCCCTTTTTCAAAAAAGGGAAAAATTGTGTGTGTGTGTGTGTGTGTGTGTGTGTGTGTGTGTGTGTGTGTGTTTACGCATCGATTACACGCACCTAAGGTCATACAGAGACGGGACCTCGGTTTAAGACTGATCCGATAGAGTGGAGACGCTTGAAATAGAACTCAGGACGCCTTGTTTACGAGACGAGGACGTTTAACACTACACCACGGGGGCATGTAGAAAAAAACATGTTGCGTGTTTTGGTGTTTTGTTACCGAAGTCCGTGTGAAACAGCGAAGTAGTGGGTATTTGTCAGCAAAAATAAAACGCTACGGGTTAACAAGGCCTTGTTGTTTGTTCGAATGGAGGTTTCAAGTCGGCGTCAGCACTATTTAGGTCATTTTAAAGACTTTCTTGTAGTTTTATGGGACTTTTACCCGCCACTGAGATAAAAAGACATCTCAAGCCCTGCCACCCAAAAAAACAAAAGGGTTTATATATGTAGGGACGGTCCGACTCGCACCATTTTGGCCTGGACAGGCTTAATGTTTGTATTTCTTTCCCTTTGGTGTCTTTTATGGGTGGAGTAAGTTAATTGTATCAATTCCTGATCTTTGTTTTACTTCTACTTAGACCTTCTAAGCGGGTTTCCAGACTCGGGTGCAGTCGGTTTCAGCTCTGCGTAGAAGCATCATGCAGCCCAATGAACTCCATGTAAACCTTACATTTGTTTTCTTGATTTGAGCTTTTTCCTCACCGCCAACACTATTTAGCTCATTTTAGACGTTGCTTTCAATTTTGTGGGACATTTTCCCCGACATTGAAATGAAATGACATTTCAAGTCCTGCCGCCTTAACAAACCAAAAGGGTTTATATGTAGGGACGGTCCGACTCGCACCACTTGGCCTGGGCAGGCTTAGACCCTCTAAGCGGTTTGTCAGTACTTGTGTGTGGTCGGTTTAAGCTCTGCGTGGAAGCATCACGCAGCCAAATCTATTCCTCCAAGCCCCGATGGGCGAAGGTCCGAGGAAAGATGTGTTTCTAGGGTGTACATCAGTGTCCTTGTTTTGCTGAAAAAAAAACACATATATTTTGGGTACTCGTTAGAGCCGCCTCTAATAGGCTGTTCTAACGAGCGTCTGCAATCTGTCGTTTTAACACATTAGTGTGTTATAATTATGGTAAGTGAAAACTTCTCTACCTTCGGCGGCTAACTTGCCTCCTTTCAATTGGAGCAGTGAAATAACTGGAAAACAGTTTCTTAACTCAGTCCGTACAGTTGAAATAATGGCGACTTTTCCCAGTTAGCCTATCAGCCTCAACACTATTTAGGTCATGCCCTGCACTCATTTACCTAACTACACCTTATACATATATGCAGTCAACAAATTCAGTACACATTTTTGGCAAGAAACTGTGAACTGACCCTTTTTGATTTAGGTTTGAAGTAAGGGCGAGGATTGTGGCCACGTAAAATCGATTTAAGCCACCCAGTGGAATTCTTTCCACTGACCGTTCCAAGGCGGTTCTTCTGTGGCGGTTTATTTATGTTGTTGTTTGTTACTACTCACTGTGTGTATCACTTGTGTCTTTTTATTTTGGATGGCCATTTGGCCATTTTGTGGGAAAGTAACTGTCCTTATGGCCATCCTTTGTTTGGGTTTCCATTATGGTCTGGTCGCTTCATGTGTGTGTTTCTTTCCCTTTGGTGTCTTTGATGGGTGGAGTAAGTTAATTGTATCGATTCCTGATCTTTGTTTTACCTCTACTTTGATTTGTGGTTTAACGTCACCGTCAACACTGTTTAGGTCATTTTGGAGAAAATGCTTCCAATTTTGTTGGTTGAGATTAAATGACATCTCAAGATCTCCGGTAGGATTTATATTCATGGACGGTTCGACTCGCACAACTTTGCCTGGGTAGGCTTCTATCTATCTATCTATCTATCTATCTATCTATCTATCTATCTATCTATCTATCTATCTATCTATCTATCTATCTATCTATCTATCTATCTATCTATCTATCTATCTATCTATCTATCTATCTATCCTGCGTAACCCATATTACTGAGTATTATGCGCAGAGAATAAAAAAGTACAAAAATTATAATCGATTTAAGACTCCCCCCCCCCCCCGTGGAATTCGTTTCATTGACCGTTCCAAAGCGGTTCTTCTGTCGCGATTTATTTTGTTATGGCTTGTCTTTGAGTGTGTGTATCGCTTATGTTATTTTGTTTTGGATAGCCAATTGGCCATTTAGTGGGAAAGTAGCTGTCCTTTTGACTCTCCGCTGTTGGTGTTTACATTAGGGCCTAGTTGTTTAATGTTTGTGTTTCTTTCCCTTTGGTGTCTCTGATGGGAGCTGTGGATTAATTGTATCTATTCCTGATCATTGCTTTCATTTGTGACAACAAAACAGAAGTGAAGGCAATGATCAGAAATCGATACAATTAACCCACAGCTCCCATTAGAGACACCAAAGGGAAAGGTACACAAACATGAAACAACAGACCCCTATTGGAAACACCAATAGCGGAAAGCCAAAATGACAGTTACTTTCCCACAAAATGGCCAATTGGCTATCCAAAACAAAATAATATAAGCGATACAAACACTCAAAGACAAACCATCACAAAAATAAACCACGACAGAAGAACCGCATTGGAACGGTCAGTGATACGAATTCGAAGTGGGGGGGGGTGCTTAAATCGATTTAACGTGGCCACAATCCCCGCCCTTTCTTCCGTCGAGATTAAGTCAAATAATTCCATCAGCATGAAGGCCTCCTAACTGATCAGTGCAATATCTCCGTGAACATAAAATATCAAACCAACGAGATGAAACAACGGCGAGGACTCGACAGCAAGAAACCACTGAAATGTTGGAGCTAAAGAAAACCAACAGTTATACTCCGATGGGCCTGACCAGAGACAGAGCATCAGGCACCAACCACTATAACATAGAATTAGATTCTCTCTATGTCTCAGTAAGCCTTTACGCTGGAACCGTCATACAAACTGAGGCCTGACCCACCGGCGTGCAATAAAAGAGGGCAGCAAAGTTGTCAACCGTGACTGGGTTAACTACCATGCATGTAATCTGTCGTATAACATTTTTGTTGTACTCAATATTTTTATATCGAAGAATGACTTAACGAAATTGGGTGCTGAAGTCATTGCGGTTATATATTTTTCTGAATTTATATACTAAGTCACCATAGAATTCGGGTTCCGATAGACTTTGTTGCAGAAGAGATTTAAGACCAATATTGAATTTTGAAATTAAATCAGAATGACGTCAATAGGCTTTGCGTAGTTTAAGGTACCAATAACCCTGATTAAGAAGTTTAGCAGTTAACAATTTATTACGAGTGTTGAAGTCAGTTACATGACTACACACTCTGGCAAATCGAGTTAATAGGATGGCGCACGATGAACATCACCATCCAAAAAAAGAAAATTTACAATCTTAAAATCAAAATCATCGCGTTTATCATTATTTTGCAAGAAACAAACCCATTTACAATAGAAAGATGTAACTAAAAACGGCGCCTCGGCATCAGAAGAATTTGCTTTATTTAACTGAAGTTCTGTGTGGGGATGTAAATTTGACTGTTCAAACCATCGAAATAGGTATTGCCAATATTTAATAAATCATCCAAATATCTAGAAGTCGAGCTAAATGCTTCAATGATTTCAGATTGGTTTTCAGCAGAAAGGGACATCATGAAGTCTCTCTCATAACAAAACAAAGACACATCAGCCACAAGGGGTGCGCAATTAGTACCCATCGGAATACCCACAACTTGTCTAAATAACTTAGTACAAATCTATTGGTACTGTCAAGTAGAAAGGTGGGAGCTCAACACACTTTCTGACATGACCATAAAGTATAATGTATATGCTCTTCAGAAGTGAAAAAGGCATTTCTTACATTACATGCAAGATAGAGGGAGTCTTCCCCATGAAATGTCCACTTAATCAAATAACTACAATTTTCTTTTATAATATTATGAGGAAGTGTAGTGTAAAGGGTGGAAAAACCATAAGTAGACACACTTGAAGCAGGAAAACTTCTGCATTTCAATTTATTTAAAACGTCATTAGAATTTTTATAGACCAAAACAGATTTCTACCTGATCTTTCAAAGACTTTGTCGCAATATTTTATCACATGTTTTTGATGGCAATAAAACATGAAGGTCATAATTTGGATAGTTCAGTGATGGTACAAAAGCTTGAATTTGGAATAAACCGTGCTTTGTATGGTCTTTTATGAAGTTTAGGTAACCAATATAAAGTAGGAAATAGAAGTGAAGGCAATGATCAGGAATCGATACAATTAACCCACAGCTCCCATCAGAGACACCAAAGGGAAAGAAACACAAACATGAAACAACAGACCCTAATGGAAACATCATTAGCGGAAAGCCAAAAGGACAGTTACTTTCCCACAAAATGGCCAACTGGCTATCCAAAACAATATAATATAAGCGATACAAACACTCAAAGACAAGCCATAACAAAAATAAACCGCGACAGAAGTACTGCCTTGGAACGGTCAGTGAAACGAATTCCTCGGGGGGGGGGTCGATTTTATCCTGCCAAAATCGATTTTATCCTGCCACAATCCTCGCCCTTACTTCCGTCGCATTTAAGACAAATAATTTGTTCAGTCCGCATGAAGGCCTCCTAACTGATCAGTGCAACATCTCCGTGAACACAAAAATCAAACAAGCACAGAGATGAAACAATGGTGAGGACTCGCATCAAGAAAGCACTGAAATGCTGGAGCAAAAGAAAACCAACAGTTAGACTCCGATGAGCCCGACCAGAGACAGAGCATCAGGTACCAACCAACATAAGCCTTCACGCTAGAACCGTCATACAAACTGAGGCCTGACCCACCGGCGTGCAATTAAAGAGGGAAGCAAAGTTGCCAACCGTGATTGGGTTAACTACCATGCATGCAGTCTGTCGTATAACATGTATGTTGTACCCAATCTTTTAATTGCGCTGCGTACCATTTGTGATGAGTTTGAGACACGGACTATGTGGTCATGTTACTTGACTTTTCATTGATGTAAGCGAATTATCAGTTACAGAAGTTCGCGTTTCAGATAAAATTAAAACACTTTTTTCGACAATTTTAATTTACGACTACATTCAATATTACATTTGCAATCTGAATTTTTGCCATTCGCATTCTATTTTTGATACATTCTGGATTTTTAATAACGAACTGTGTTTTTCGTTTTAATCGTCGAAAGGGTATTCGGGTTTGATTATTGTTTTATTTTCAGTCAGTACAGTCTTGAATATGCCCCTGATATTTCATTGTTGAATGTCCCAGAATTAAAATTCAGTGCTTGAAATAGAGACGGTATGTCTATATGTGTTTGAAATAGATGACAGTGTTCCAACACAGACTGGTACAATCTGAGGTTTAAATGTATCCGTTTCGATTCTGTTCATTGTTTACTGCGTAATAATTAAGCATGTAACTACAACAAATGTTAACCCTTTTAAACCTGAAGCCCGGCACAGATACTTATGCAAACAACGTAGATCCTGGTGAGATGGCGGCGCCGAGATGGCTCACAATGAGCCACATTATCAGGATATATTACTTGCCACCCTGATAACGCTTTAAAGCTAGATACTGTATTTTGTAGAATGAATGGGCCTAAAGTCGGTGATGGTAGAGTCCACTCCGGAAACTGAGGGATGAAAGGGTAAATAAATCAAAGCACTGGCAGCACTGATATGTCTAGTATCTCTGAGTTGACCCTTAAGGCGAACTTGAAATGTTTCGTTTAATCCTTAAATAATTATACCCTGAGCAAACAGCGTAGACCTGATCAGACACCGCGTTCTGATATGGGTCTACACTGTTTGCAAAACCCAACACATAATTCCAGTCCAGATTCTACAGATAACTCTTTCGTGGAGATTGATCATGAAATGTTTTTACGGTCATTCTCTCCCTTCCGCTGATTCAAGAAGGGCAGTTGTCAGTTTCTGGCGAAAAATGTGCACTGTATTGGTTAACCGCTTATGTTTAAGCCTGCCCAGGAAAAGTGTGGATAGGTAAACTGACCGGCTCTAAAATAATATAAAATAATTTTGACTGGGCCGTTAAATTCCAATACAAACAAAAAAAATCTACAGATAACTCTCTAACATGTACGCAACACTCTGAACTCACAGCGGTACAAATAACGCGTTTTTTTTTTTTTTTTGTTTTTTTTTTTTTGTAAATGACCGGTACCTGATTTCTTAAAAACACGTCTATATAATTTCGACCCCCTTAAACCTCACTTCTATATGGTAAAACTGGGGTTAACCGTGGTGCACATTATTTTTTTCTTATTTCTGATTAAAAATAGATCGTAGATGCCCGTTAGAACCGCCTCGCCGAGGCAGTTATAACGAGAACCCATAATCTGTGTTTTGAACAGAAATATGATAAATATCATATTTTCTTCTCTCTGAAAATTTTCAGATTTTTATTGGTAAAATGTTCAATATATTTGAATAGGTGTGTTTTCGTAATGAGTGTTAGGCGCCAAAGATGAAAGCTCTGTGCTTAGTAACTTTGGGTCGATTGGCAAACGCAAACGATAGACCAAAAAGTGTTTTTGTGTGGACTGGGAGGGGGGTAGTTTAGAGTGATTTTCGACATAGCTGGTTACTTATTGATATTCTCATACACTCGTTACAAGGTATGCGGCATGTGCAAATGCACGTTTTGTCTTGTGACGTTTCTCGATATCCATTCAAAAACCGTTCCACAAATCCTTCTTCTTCCCAGAAGAGATCAGGAGTTTTCTGTGAAACAAGCCATCACCTTCAAATACAAGTGTGCCTAAATTGTCCAACGATCAAGAATTAACGGGGTAGCAAATGTACAGAAAATGAACAGAAGCAAACATCGGTGCTACTTGTACCAAAGCAATTATTGTACACGACTGAGGGTCATATATATGTGCAGATGTGATGGAGGACAATTTTGCTGACAAACATAATGTAAACAGTTTTCTTTCCGACAGTTGCAGGGGCTGCATGAGGGGTTTGGCGAAATGGAAAAATCTAAAAGAAGCAAAGTAAGATGGCACATTTTTATTGGAAGTCATTATAGAGTATTTGAAGTCGATAGCGAGGCCATGTACATTGATTTTGTTTTAAATCATAAATACGGGGATTTTAATTGTGGAAGGTTATGCTTGTCTTTACCTCCTAAAGGTCAATTTTAGAAAAAACGATTCCATTTCTATTGGACATTCTTCATTTATGCTCAAGTATATTGACTGCTGCATTCTGTTGGCTGACTTTTTGGGTAACCTTAATACTCCAATATTGTTAATTCACTCGAACAGGGAATATTAATCCAAGGAAATTGTTCGACTACTGCTGAAGTAGTCGATTGCTTGCCCATTAGAAATTGTGCACAAACCACTGCAATTCCTCGTATACATAATGAAACTGTATCCATTTGCCCACTCTTTAAAAGACTCCTCATGACCCTGACGTGTGTTCCATGCAGATTGCTTGAACATATAGTCTTCTCAAAAATAATGGCCTACATGGATCAACATAAACTTTTGTCAGATAGACAACATGCATTTAGAAAAAAAGCATAGTTGTGAAACTCAGTTGAGGACGGTTATTAATGACTGGGTAAAATCTTGGACAAAGGGGTGTGGTGGGGGGGGGGCAGGTTGACAGATTCTTTCTGGACTTCGAGAAGGCTTTTGACACACACCCTCATGAATAACTGAAATTCAAATTATCTTATTACGGTATTGTGGGGAAGATTCTCAAATGTATAAATTCCTTTCTTTGCTACAGAAAACAGCGAGTTGTTGTTAACGGGTGAATCTTCGGAGTGCGTCCCATGTTGTCTGGGGTCCTAAAAGAGACTGTTCTTGGTCCACTGTAAGTCTCCCTGTCTATTATAAATAATATTTCCACAGACACTGACCCAGAAATATGACTGTTCGCAGACGACTGTGTTTGCTACCGCCGGGACATTTGGGTTACTGAAACTTCAGAATGATATATGTACACTTGTGGATGTTCGGCACATAAATGGGGCATGATACTTTAGCCCGTTGATGCAATTTTATGCGGATAACTAGGAAGAGAGCCAATGAAATTGAGGCGTCTTACACCTAAGAGGGAACGGTCCTCGAGGATATGGATTCCATTAAATACCTTGGCGTGACAATCACACACGTTTTAAGATGGAATACACACATTGGCGATATGTATACTAAGGCAAATAAAACGCTTGGTCTCCTGCGGCGAAATCTTCACCAGTGTCCTCAGGATGTAAAGTTGGGGGGGGGGGGGCATATAAAGGACTCGTTCGCCCAATCTTGGAATATGGTAGTTGTATCTGGGACCTCAAGGGAGTGATCCTGGAGAGTTCAGAATAGAGCTGCTATATTTGTAACAAGCAATCACTGCTTTGAAACTGGGAGTATGGCTTGAATACTAAAAAAAACTATGATGGGAGTCTCTTAAGAATACGAGAAAAGACAGTAGGCTCGTAATAATATACAAAGGTCTACAGGGTTCTGTCAGCATTCCAACATAAGACCTTGTTCCTCAAGCTAGCGGCGCTGTAGAAATCACCCTTCATTGGCATTTCAGACACCTAGTGCAAGAACTGACATTTACAAAGAATCTTTTTCCGTCGGACCATTAGATAGTGGAATGCCCTTTCCGATTCGATCATTTCCACAGTTGAAGGTGCTGAGAATACTGAAGCTAAGTTTGTCTGTTTGGTGAGAGCCAGGGACTAACTTCACAGATCTCTGACTGTCATTTGACGCATCCTCAGTAAAAATCCGAATTCAGATTTCAGATTCACACATAGAGAAGAATCAGTATTTCCAAAGATGATCCCAGGAGGCATATATAGAGCCATTCACATTCGAGTGCATAGGACACTGCAGTACTTTTTGCACGGTGCTTTCGGCGAAAGGATTCCATGCATTCCTTTTGCATGCAGGAGTTGCTTTTGACACGATGCTTTTGAAAAGAAGAAATTATCATATACATGAAAAAAAAAGAAACAAGGCATCCCCTCGCAACTGCATACAAATCATCATCATCTATATGTAATCTGAATATGATTAGACATATTAAGCATTATAAGATTACCTTTGATGCTTCTATGATGATAGCTTTTTCTACTATCCTGTTTACAAGGTTTTAATGTCAAGTCCATAGTGACCTTCAATAGGGTTCATCCGCTCTCCATAGGGAACATGATGATTCAAAGATGATTGCTTTGTCTTCTATCCTGTTCTCTATGTTTTTAATGTCAATTCCATTGTGACCGTGACCTTTTACCATGACACTCAATAGGGTTCATCCTCTCCATGGGGAAAGTTTGTGGAAAGCTTGATGCTTCTTTGATGACTGCTTTGTCTTCTATCCTGTTCACAGGGATTTTAATGTCAAGTCCATTGTGACCTTGACCTTTGACCCTTACCTTGAAATTTAATTGAGTTCATTCATTCTCCGTGGGGAACATTTATGGAAGGTTTGGAGATTCTATGCTGATAACTCTTGTCTTCTATCCTGTTCACAATCTTGACCTTGAAAACCAATAGGGTTCATCCTCTCTCCATGGGAACATTTGTGGAAGGTTTGATGCTTCTATGATGATAGCTTTGTCCTCTGTCCTGTTCAAAATGTTTTAATGTCAAGTCTATTGTGGCCTTGACACTTGATCTTGAAAATCAATAGGGTTCACTCTCTCTAAATGGAGAACATATGTAGAAGGTTTGATGCTTCTGTGGTGGTTGTTATGTCTTCTATCCTGTTCACAAGGTTTTCGATTTCAAGTCGATTGTAAGCTTGACCTGTGACCATTGACCTTGAAAATCAATAGGTTTCATCCTCTTTCCGTGAAGAACATTTCCGGAATGTTTGATGCTGCTTTGGTAATAACTTGTATCCTGTTCACAAGGTTTTTAATGTCAAGTCCATTGTGACCTTGACCTTTTAGCTTGAAATGAATAGTGTTCATCTTCTCTCCATGGGGAACATATATGGAGGATTTGATGCTTCTATGATAATAGCGTTGTCTGCTATGCTGTTCACAAGGTTTTAAATGACAATTCCATTGTGACCTTGACATTTGACAAATGACCTAGAAAATCAATAGGGTTCATCCTCTCTCCATGGGGAAGATTTATGGAAGGTTTGATGCTTCTATGACCATAGCTTTGTCTTTTATCCTGTTCACAGGATTTTTAATGTCAAGTCCATTGTGACCTTGACATTCGACCCTTGACCATGTAAATCAATAGGGTTCATCCTTCCTCCACGGGGAGCATTTTTGTAAGATTTGATGCTTCTATGATGATAGCTTTGCCTTGTATCCCGTTCACAAGTTTTTAATGTCAAGGCCATTTTGATCTTGACATTTGACCCTTGACTGTGAAAATCAATAGGATTCATCCGCTCTCCATTAGAAACATTAATGGAAGGTTTGATGCTTCTATGATGATAGCTTTGTCTTCTATCCTGTTCTAAATGTTTTAATGTCAAGTCTGTTGTGGCCTTGACCCTTGACACCTGAACTTAAAAATCAATAGGGTTCACCCTCTATACTTGGGGAATTTTACCTTGAAAATCAATAGGTTCAACCTCTCTACATGGGGAACATATGTGGAAGGTTTGGTGTTTCTGTGATGGTTGTTATGTCTTCTATACTGTTCACAAAGTTTTTGATTTCAAGTCGATTGTAAGCTTGACCTTTGACCATTGACCTTGAAATTCAATAGGTTTCATCGCCTTTCCGTGGAGAACTCTTCTGGAATGTTTGATGCTAATCTTTTAATAGCTTTGTCTTCTATCCTGTTCACAAGGTTTTATGTCAAGTCCATTGTGACCTTGACCGTTTACCTCGAAATGAATAGTGTTCATCCTCTCTCCATGGGGAACATTTATGGAAAATTTGATGCTTCTATGATAATAGCTTTGTCTTCTATGCTGTTCACAAGGTTTTAAATGTCAAGTTCATTGTGACTTTGACATTTGACCCTTGACCTTGAAAATCGAAAGGGTTCATCCTCTCTCCACTGGGAACAATTAAGGAAGGTTTAATGCTTCTATGATCATAGCTTTGTCTTCTATCCTGTTCACAAGGTTTTTAATGTCAAGTCCATTGTGACCTTGACATTCGACCCTTGACCATGTAAATCAATAGAGTTCATCCTCTTTTCACGGGGAACATTTTTGTAAGATTTCATGCTTCTATGATCATAGCTTTGCCTTGTATCCTGTTCACAAGGTTTTTAATGCCAAGTCCATTTTGATCTTGACATTTGACCCTTGACTTTGAAAATCAACAGGATTCATCCTCTCTCCATTGGAAACATTTATGGAAGGTTTGATGCTCCTATGCTGTTCACAAGGTTTTAAATGTCAAGTTCATTATGACTTTGACATTTGACCCTTGACTTTGAAAATCAATAGGATTCATCCTCTCTCCATTAGAAACATTTATGGAAGTTTTGATGCTCCTATGGTGATAGCTTTGTCTTCTATCCTATCCACAATGTTTATAATAATGAGTCCATTGTGACCTTGTCATTTAACCCTTGACCTTGAACATCTATAGTGTTCATCCTCTCTCCATGAGGAGCATTTGTGGAAGGTTTGCATGATGGATTTGTCTTAAGTCCTGTTGACAAAGTTCCAGACATACGGACACACACACACACAAGGACGCACGGCAGCGATGCTATATCCCCACAGCAATTATGTTGCGAGGGGATAATAACGAACAAGTCCAATATTGAATTTTAAAATCAGAATGACGTCTAACAACGTACTTCGCTACCCTAAGAAAGATTGTTTTCATTGTCAATCACGTGAAATATCGGCGAGACTTCGCGAGACAACTGTCTCGGACTGGTAACCATTTTTTCCTCCACATAAAACATCTGTGTCTGTCCTGGTGGACCACCAGCTCATTACCGTATTGATATTTGACGTTTTCAATGCTCATATTTGTATTCGTTTTCCTGACTTACAGTATTCCTTTTGGTAACACAAAAACTGAAGTTTGACCGCGGGGAAAGTTTAAAAACTACGTTACGCGTACAAATGAACTGAAACGTACCACACTAAGCCGAAATGGTTAGCCGGTAAAATTCAGCACCGCGCTTGGACCAACGATTTACTGGAGCATTTACCGAAGCATTTACCGGAGCTTCTCGGTAGAGTGGAAAATGTTTCTCGTCTGGCCAAGCAATTTCAACTTCTCACAAACTCATATGAACTAAGGCACGTCCTAGATGCGGACATGACCATTGTTATAGAAATAAAGGCACTGCCTTTTGAGAAAACACTCATTTGCACCCCTTAGGTAGTTAATAGTGGTGTAAAAGAAAAAGTACCGATAGTGCTATCGCGGTAGCTCAGTGGTTAACTAGTTAGTGCACTAACTGTGCACTTATCTCGCCACACAGCGCACCGACCTTGGGATCGGGACGTTAACTGGAGACCCCCGCACACACACACACACACACGCACACACACACATACACACACGTGTGTGTAGGGAGAATCATTCCCTGTGTAGGTTAAAGATCCTTACCGTAATGTCATGATTACCGCGAAGGCTTTCGTCCCGCAAATCTCGGGTGTAAGTACACCTACCAATAATGGTCAATTGTGGCCTATCGCATTATAGTAGTTAGATAAATAGTCACGCAAACAAGTCCTTGGTTAGGTACGGATGGTAGAGTAGTATATAGAGTGAGGAATTTCAGCGGAAAGTGTACCTCTACAATACAAAAGTATATAGAAAATGGCAAGTGCAGCACACTCTGGCTGCCTTATCGCATGTGCAGTACACTCTGGCTGCCACTAGGTTCTGAGAATTCTCGTTCGAAGACTGCGGAAAGTGTAGGCTCTATTTGGCAAATCTCGGCTCCCAGGCCTTGCGTATATTTTGCGGCCGGAAAGTGTACCTCCAGGCCCCCTAGAGGCTGTATTTGGCACCCGGGAAAGTGTACATGTAGGCCCCTAGAGGCCATATTTGGCAAATCTCGGACACCCAGCATGCACACAGATAGGGACAGGGAGGGACACCCAGCATGCGCACACCAGAACACAGGCAGAGACACCCTGCATGCACACAGATAGGGACAGGGTAGGTGGAACGACTTAACAAATATATAACAAGTAATTCGGCTTGTAGTATTTAATTTAACATAACGTGTCCGACATTAAAAGCGTAACTAGGAAACATAAGTAATGACGTTACGTCACAGACTATGTGACGTTTCCGGTTTATGTAAACTAGGATTGTTCTTATATATGACATTACATCTCTCCCCATTTTTCAAAGAGTAAACTTAATAATGTGATAAATAATTTGGAATTAATAGATCAACCAAAATATTTTACGGAATGTTAATAATACACATAGTCTCCATAGCGGTCAGGTGGTTGGCTTACCCTGGTTGACCGCCTTGGTATATTGACCATTGCTGGCTCCGGTTGCTGTTGAGTATTGGCAGTTTGATTGTTCAGTTCATTATTATCCGTATTCGGTGTACCTTCTTTT
This sequence comes from Lucinisca nassula, assembly GCA_963580285.1. Classification (NCBI taxonomy): domain Eukaryota; kingdom Metazoa; phylum Mollusca; class Bivalvia; order Lucinida; family Lucinidae; genus Lucinisca; species Lucinisca nassula. Next base: position 217,273,135 of record OY757010.1, read on the forward strand.
GCCTTCCGCAGTACGTGTTTTCTCCAATCATCCGGTTTTCCTCGGTTCTTCTCTCCATCTGGCATATCTCCTTGCCAGTGTTTGGGTTTGTCCACATATTTGAAGCTCGTCGAGTCCCGACATACCTCTCTTCCATCAGTACTTCTCCTTGCCCATATACTGGATCCTCTTACTTTGTACACTATGTAGTGTACCGGCTCATATGGTGTGGTCCATTTGTTTACTTTTCTTTGTTGTAGCAGTACCCAATCACCTACAGCGAAATTGTGCGATTTTGTGTTTCTGTTTTCAGCATTACTCTTTATTTTCCTTTTATATTCTTTGTCTCTATCATTTATGATTTCGGTTGCAAAAGTTTTCGTTCTCGAGTCTCTTTCTGTGTAATCCATCTTTGTTCTCACATGGCGGTTCATCATTGCGTCATATGGTGTTATGCCTGTAGCTGGATGAGGCGTAGATCGGTAACCTGTCAATAGCTCTTGAATGGCTATTTTCGCCGACTTGTTTTCCAGACGAGCTCTCTGTTCTGTTTTATTCAATAACTTCATAAAATTCTCCGCTTCTCCATTAGCCCTTGGATGTAGCGGGGTGATTCGATGGTGCTTGAAGCCTTCCTCTTGTGCGAAATTCACGAATTCACTTGAATTAAATGGTGGTCCGTTATCAGTCTCAATTCTCTCAGGTGTTCCATATGTTGCGAACACCTTCTTCAGTTTCTCCTTTGTAGATTTTATAGCTGTGGAATATACTATTTCGACTTCAGGATATCTTGTCCTTTTGTCAATTACAACCGAATTGTAATGTCCATCTGGATACGGTCCTCCAAAGTCTATGCCATGGTTTCTCTGGTATCTCTGACATTTTAAGTGGTTCGTTTCTATGATCTCTAGTTGTGACCTGGCATTCATAGCACTGGCCTATCACCCCTTCTACTCGTTTGTTCAACTCTGGGAACCAGTATTTTTGTCTAAGCATTTGTTTTGTTTTGTTCATGCCAAGATGCCCTAAACTATGCGCTGCTTTTATCACCGACAGTCGAAGTTTCTCTGGAATGATAATCTGATTTAACCTAAATATTAGTCCATCAAAAACGTACAGCTCTTCCTTTATGCTGTACCGCCCCCGCCCATCGGGGCTTGGAGAAATAGATGTGGCTGCACGATGCTTCCACGCAGAGCTGATACCGACCGCACATTAGTACTGGTAACCCACTAAGAACGTCTAAGCCTACCCAGGAAAACTGCTGCGAGTCGGCCCGTCCATGCTTATAAACCCTATTGGTTTCATTGGGCGGCAGGGATTTGGATGTCATTTCATCTCAATCTCGGGTAAAAGTCCCACAAAATTGGAAGCAACGTCTCCAAAATGACCTAAATAGTGTTGGCGGGGACGTTAAACCTCAAATCAAACAAACAAATCCTTTATGCTGTAATACTGGTTGATGTCATGGTCTTTTCTATACTTCTCCCAATCTTCTTTTAGTATTCTCTCTTGCAGTTTCTGCAGTTCTCTGTCCCGTCTCGTTTCTTCTCTAATGCGGTCTAGTACGACCGCATGCTCAGCAGATATTATGTTCTTGATGATCTTTTCTGTGCTGTCTGTACCTGTTACTGCTAATGGGTGTCTGGATAAGAAGTCTAGCGGGTCTTGTTCGTCTTTTCCTGGTTCATAGACCAATTCAAAGTCGACGTCTTGCATATCCATCACCCATCGTTCAATTCTTGGTGGCAATTTCGATGTGGCCTTATTGAACATGGATAAGATGGGTTTGTGGCCCGTGATAATTTTGAATTTAGGCGCTCCCAGCAGATACATCCTGAACCTATTTTTCGCCCATCGAACAGCTAGCGCATCTTTCTCCGTTTGGCTGTATCTTTTCTCTGTCTCTGTCATGGCGCGGCTGATGAAATGTACTGGCTGGAGTCCTTTCCCTTTATCCTGGAATAGACCGGCCGATAATCCATCGTGGTAACTTGCTTCCGTTCGGACAATAATTGGCTTGCGTGGATTAAAATATACCATTGTATCTTCACTACTGATGCTAGCCTTTAGCTTTTCAAACGCGTCTTGTTCTTCTGCACCCCAGCGATATCTGACATCATTTTGTGTGAATTTTCTCAATGGTGCTGTTATCGAAGCATATCTAGGGATAAATTTTGATAGATATCCCGTCATGCCAAAGAAACTTCTGACTGCTTCTTTTGTTTCCGGACGGCTGCTTTCCTTCACCGCCCTTACTTTATCTAGTGTAGGCTTAAGTCCATCTTTGGTGAATCGATATCCGTAAAACTCCAATTCATCCACGGCAAACTGGCATTTCTCTAAGTTGAAGGTCACCCCAAAGTCTTGGGCTCTTTGGAATACCATTTGAAGAGTTTTATTGTGTTCATCAATGTTTCTGCCACCAATGAGAATGTCGTCACGTTGATTTAAGCACATCGGTATGTCTCCAAATATTCTGAACATCATGTCATCAAATAAATCTTGGGATGCTTTAGCCCCGAATATCAAGCGCTTAGGTCGAAAATTTCCCCAAGGCGTGCTGAATGTAACAATTGCACGCGAATTAGGGTGCAGCATAAGCTGATGATAGCCACTCCGCAAGTCTAATTTTGAAAATACCACACAGTCGTGGAACTTGTGTATGAAATCTTCTACCACTGGTGCTTGTATTATTCTAGTCCTTTCCATACATTTGTTTGGTACTCTCAAATCGATGCAGGCTCTTATCATATTGGGTCCTAATTCATCATTTGATACCTGGAGATATTTTGGCTTTGGTTGGACAACTAGTGGTGAGCACCACGTAATTGGTTCATCTTCAGGGACATGTTCAAATATACCGTCCTCAACACACTGGTCGAGCCATAACTTCAATGGCTTTTGCAGATAATATGGAACCGGTCGGGGTCTCTGAGCTATTGGTATGGCGTTTTCTTTTATACTGAACTGCACATAGAGTTCTTTCTCATTTTTAATGTCTCTTACCCTGCCAATACCCTCAAATATGTTGCTGAACTTTCTGGAAATGGTCTCAATATCATACTTCGGCATACCTTGTCTGTCTACTGCATGTATGGTAGATATCTCCTCTGGCATGCACATGTCATTCGATGCTGCAAACGATCCGTCTTCTTTGATCTGAAGCATGCCAAGATCTATCAGAGTAGTCTTACTGATTAATGGTGGTGAGTTTATCCGACCTTTGATAACAAGAAATTTCGCACGCTTACCGCAAGTTTGATTCCTCAGTACGGCGTCAAATTCCCCCTTTACTTGCAGCTCACTTTGCAATGTCCTCAGCCTAGTTCCGCTTTTGCGAAGTTCCATGTCACAGTCTGATCTGTGCTGTAGAGCTCTGTACTGATACTCATCCATTACATTAGCATCAGCACCCGTATCTGGTTCCGCCCGGATGTGAATATCGTTTACCATCAATGGTACAGTTTTTTCCAGCCCATATGATCGTTTCACCATCTTTATCTGCATGTGGGCTATCGATTTGGTTAGAAACTCCTCATCCGAGCTGTCTTCGCTTTCCAATACGAGATCAGGTTCTGTCGTTCTCTTTATTCGGGTTCTATGCCGTTTCCGGTAGCTCTCAGCGGGCTGGTTGTTTCCCGGTACATTACTTCTCCTGTTAGATCTACATACAGCGGCAAAATGGTTATACCGCGAGCAATTATTGCATTTCTTCCCGTATGCCGGGCATGTTCTTCCTTCAGGATGCATTTCAAATCCGCAATTATTACATATTTGATCCGGGGCCCTCCTACCTGCGGGTCCTGAGTATCTTTGAGACCTATAATTTTTCCGCTTTGGCTCTACAACTTTTGCTATATCCCGTTCCTCTGACTCGATTTTCATGTCTCTCATTTGTAGAGAAATGTCCTCTATCTGTCCGGCTTCTGTAAGAAACTCCTGTAATGTCCATGATTTTGAAATACATTTTTGAATTAACATTTTATTTTCAATTGTCTGTATTAGATGTTCTAATATTCTCTCGTCATTGTTGGTGCCGAAATCACAGTCGTGCGCTTTTTCCCGTAGACGCGTCGCATATGCTACAGTTGTTTCTCCTATGCTTGGCATCAGTTTCAGGAACATATACCGTGAGTAATGTTTATTTCTTTTTGGAATGAAATAGTCATTTAATTTCTTACGGAGTTTCTCATACACATTGAGTTCACTGTTCACAGGGTCCGGTAAGCTTTTCTCCAGTCGTGATATTTCCTGGCCACCATAAATTATTATTGCATCTTTTTTATCTTGTGGGTTCGATATTTTGAAATACCGAAACTCTCGCTCAATACCTTCCAACCAGTCCTCCCATGCTTTACCTGTTGAAAGCTGGTCTTCGGTTGGCCTAAATGGTAGTGTCTTTAGATTCCGGGACTCCGTTATAATCGTAACCGCTTCGTTTTCCGTCATCTCCAGCCCGTATCTCGTCATTTACGTGTACCCTGAGCTCGACCGGATCCTTTGTTATTCGTTTTACACGCTCGGTTCGCAATCAGATTCTCATCTGTCCTTTTTACTGGCCTTCCCCCGCGGCCAGTTTATCCTCGTCGCCAATGGAACGACTTAACTAATATATAACAAGTAATTCCGCTTGTAGTATTTAATTTAACATAACGTGTCCGACATTAAAAGCGTAACTAGGAAACATAAGTAATGACGTTACGTCACAGACTATGTGACGTTTCCGGTTTATGTAAACTAGGATTGTTCTTATATATGACATTACAGTAGGGACACCCAAAATACACACACCAGAACACAGATAGGGACACCCAGTATGCACACACAGATAAGGACAGAGTAGGGACATCCAGCACGCACACACCAGATAGGGACAGGGTAGGGACACCGAACTAGGGAAGTGGGGACACAAAGCATTGCAATGCCTGGGAAAACGTAACTGTCCGCGGAAGCCATTCAGCACATCGCTTCGGGCGAGATTGGGATACGGGCAGCGAAGTCGAGATATGGGATAGGCGAACAACGGTTCTCCGTATTCGGCAAGGTTCACCGGAAAGTGTACCTCTACGGGGCACCCGGGAAAGTGTAACTCTAGGCCCCCAATAGCTCTATTTTGCAAATCTCGGCTCTCAGGCCTTGCGTATATTTTGCGGCCGGAAAGTGTACCTCCAGGCCCCCTAGAGGCTGTATTTGGCACCCGGGAAAGTGTACAAGTAGGCCCCTAGAGGCTCTATTTGGCAAATTTCGGCTCTCAGGCCTTGGGTATATTTTGCAGGGCTACCGGCCGACGCTAAGACCCCTTGCCCAAGAAGAAGCAGAAAGGGCGCTGCGTAAGTGTACTTCCAATTAGAGATATAGAGGTACATACCAAAGTGTACTTCCAATAGAGATATAGAGGTTCAGGGCATACACCAACATGCCTGGAGCACAGCTATCGCGAGAGGCCTACGCCGAAAACCGATCTGGTAGGCTATCTGTCCGAGAGGCGAAGAAAAAATACCACATCTCCCAAGCCAGGTATGCAAGAATTCGGGGCAATACAGAGGAACATACTCCTGCACGAACCCAGGACCGGCCGGCTATGGATGGGGCTAAATGGGAATCTATCCGCATCGCACTCCGCGCCGCACCACAATTCTTTCTATCCAAGAATGAGAAACAAATTTTGGAAATCTCGGGGCACACGTACTACGAAAGACACAAAATCCCCCGACAGTTTCTCGAGATATATACTCTCGTTGCCAGCGATCTTGTAGAAAGCGGCATAGTAGTGGACATCGTCTGTATTTTCCATCCAAACCAATTTCGACCTTCTGCAGGGAAGATTCGATTTGTTCTTGCGGAGTCGGAGCCGGCAGAAAGACATACAGGCAAATGCATCGACTGCCTCGCTACTGCGTCCAATAGAGGCGTGCCCAAGTGCTCCTCTTGGATGCCTCCACTTGCAAATGCGGCGCCATAGACCACTGCGTTGCTAGCGAGAAATGCATTCTCTGGAAAAACAAGGATGTTCCCACCGGACCACCACCAATGCAAGCACCGCTATCTAGAGATTCCAGAAGAGATCGAAATCGAGGAAGTTTGCAACATCGAGAACCTGCACGACCAAGACTATCTAGGTTGGACTCTTCGATACGTGCACCTTGTCGGAACTATGGCGGAGGTTTGTCCATGCAAACGCGATACATGTACGTGGCGGATGCTGGCAGGAGAGAATATCTGCAAAAACCTTGGACTAGAGCCTCCGAGGACCGCCATTGGAAGAACACCCAAAATCCAACGTCTAGATTTGCCAAACACAAGCATGCCCAGAGAACGATTGAAATTGGACACCACCCCACCCTTCGCCGCGTGGAAAAAAGCCGGCGATCTTTCGGAGGGGACCCACCTTTGCAAAAACTTCTCGGTAGGCCGAAACAAAAAGAAGTATAGGCTACTTCTTCTCTTGTCGGATCCCAACGAAGAACAACCCTCCACCACCACTCCAGTGTACGGGTATCGCATCCAAGAAACGATGCGACTCCTGGGTGGAATGGAAAGCCTTCGAATGCTCGACCAACCATATCTTTGCAAACTAGGCAAAATCTGCGAATCGCCCATTTCGGAGAAAGAGGACGATCGAGAAGTGTCCTTTGTGCTCCCAAACTGGAAAGAAATGTCCGTAGAAGACCTCCTCCGCTACGCCGAAACAACCTCAAACCTAGAAAAATACGAGACTACTGGCTCCCACCCCACCAGAACCATAGAATACGATATGTAGTCGTGTTTGTGTTCCTTTGGAACACTTGCTCTGCGTGGCAGAGGAGAAGACTGCATTTGGCAGCGAAAATAGGTACACCAGCAACGCGCAAAGCGATAAGAATTCCGCACTAGCCTCCCGAGCAGGGCGACTAGTGTGGAACTCTTTTCCCCAGGCCTCTATTCCATATAGAAAGGATCGCTGGCACTAGGGCAGGCACATCGGGGGAAGCAGTAGGCGTATCGATGGAAACGGTCGAGGTATCGGAGGGGAGAGAGTGGATGTCGAGGATTGGTGAACATCTCTTCCAGATTGCTGGTAGTGAAGATCCTATCTTCCATGCAGACCAGCAGGATCTCTAGCCTCCAACCGGATAGGTGGATAGTGCTGGGGTTTCGGGAGCAGCACCTGGATACACGAAAGCCTAGGGTCGTGCTGTCGATTGATTCGACTCCTAGGATAGCGGTGTGGGCCACAGAGGGCCTGGCTAGGATCCTATCCAACTGAAAAGAATTCTTCGAGAAACGGGTGGACGACGGCCGCTACAAAACCACATACTGGATGCCAGCGTTGGAGCACAACGCCCTGGTGCGGGGCCTGGAGATAGAAGTGCAGCCGAGCAAGAAGTTCTTTGGTAGGGGAGGGAGGGAGGTTTGCTGGAATCCAATCCAAGTATTGCATGCTCCTGGGAATATCCGCGTAGAGACTCTCCAGAGGTTGGCAGTGTCGGAGGCGGAATTTGTCGAAAAGGCTTCGTGTGTGCGACGGGAGGAGATCGCCCCCCAAATCTACAGATCTGTGGAAAGCCGTGGATATGCTCCCAGGAGAATATCTCGGCAGAAGGTTCTGCTCGCAGGTGTTTCGGGGAGCCCCTAGAATGTTGCTATATGTGGTTCCCCTAGACGAGTGGGGAGAGCCGACGACGGATGTGGAACACCCAACGTACTTTCTGGAGAAGGAGATAGAGCGCCTTGGTGGGCCGGCAGAGCTGGAAAAGATGCGGAGCCCCATCCTCTGCAGGTTTGGGGTAGAAAAGATGACGCCTACAAAGAGGAAGGACATGATGGTCTCCATAGCCTCCACACCAGCTGTCTAGCGTACAACCCCTCCAAGATCTGTGCAGAATACGGGAGCCCCGCAAATGGCTACAACGTTCAAACCCCCCAGTTTCCACCCCAACACTTCTTCCGCCATTTCGGGCGAGATCTCCCCCAAGATCTTCTCAACACACTTCTCCCTCGTCCATATCCTATCTTCTCCCTCGGGACCCCAACCCAGTTCCAACGCCCATTCGCGGAAAGCCTCTCGCATCTCTTCTAGATCTCCCCACTCGATCTGCCCACTTTCCATGTAGTTTTTCTTGTGTTCTCCAAACCCCTGGAACCTAGGACAACATCCTCTTTTCTACACGAGCTCTTTGCCTGCCCGCAAACAGAGTTTGCATATATGTATTTCGCAGATATATGTTCACGTCCTAATGTTCCTTCTCCCCAGCTCCAGGCTTCGACTTTGTGGGCACCAGCTCCCGCCAGCTCCGGCTGTTCGAAGGTCCTCGAAGATACTTGAGGGGTCTTCGACTATTCCATGTAGAAGGGATCCCCGACCGGTGCTGGCTTCTGTGCCAGTTCCTCCGGAGGAACGGAAACAACGGCCGGCGGGTTGGTGTTCGGCGGCTTCTTCGCGTGTGGCGGAGCCATGGGCGTACAATGCTTCCAGGTCTTTGCGACCACCGCCCAGACGACCGCCGCGGCAATGGAGATGTTTACCCATCCTCGGGCCGTATCCACCATTTGCTCTATTTTCTCGACGACCGTCCGGGTATCTTGTTGGGCCTCCTCTGTTTTTTCCTCTATCTCTTCTAGGAAGGCATCGAGATCTTCGCCTTCTTCTTTGTCTGTGTTGTCGGCCAACTAGGTCAGCACCTCCTCAAGCAGTCTCGTAGATTGCTGTGCTTGGGACTCGAGTCCCTCCAGCCTTTTGTAGAAGTCTACGACAGTCGGGCGCGGGGTGTGTTGTTGTTCTTTGGCGGAGCCAACGGAAGCAACTCCTTTGTGGGGCAAGATGCCTTGTGCTGGCTCCGATATATCTAGTGCAGGATCGTCGCGAGACACACGTTCTATAGCGTGCGCACCCTATCCCCATATTGTGTCTAGCCTATTTTGCCCTATTTTGTATTTTCGGCGAACTTCGGCGCCCGATAGTAGACCTTTGGATTTGCGAATATCTTCGATATCGTCGAGCGAAAGATTCGATTTTCCCATTTTGTATCCAACGCAATAGATATACGAGGACTGTACAAATATCAATGCAAGTAGAACGTTTTCTCGTGCACTAATGCGAAAATCCCCTGGAAATAAATATCACAGCGTAGAAAAACATTTTACCTATACGTTGATACCAAACCTGTTAAAATCCGTCCACTTTAGTCATGTATATCGTTCGATAAACACTGTCTACTCTTGTATACTAATACAAAACATGGTTGGAAGAAGGTCAGAGTACGCCGTTGAAATACGGTCCTATATTAAGAATCGTATTCTTGGTATACGGTGCAAATCAGTTTTGATGAAATATGTTCGGTTTATGGGCATAATGAAATGTCTTTTCCGACAGTTTTTCATTGGTGTAAGAAATTCAGCTGTGGGCTAGGCTCAACAGAAGATGCACCACATGATCGTCGGCCGAAAAGAGCAACATCTGCCAAGATGGCTGCTAGAGTGAAAGAAATAGTTGCTACCGATGCACGATACACCACTAGGCAAATAGCTAGTATGGTTGGCATCTCATTAGGAGCAGCTCATACAATTCTGAAACGGGATTTGAAAATGAGAAAGATATCTGCTAGATGGATTCCCCATCTGTTGACAGATGAGCAGAAAAAGACACGCGTTCAGTGCGCCAAGAAGTTGCTTAAAAAGTTTCCAAATTACAAGGCACGGTCTTTCGCTAATGTCGTCACAGGTGACGAGACATGGGTTCACCTTTTTGAGCCAAAACGAAAGATTCAGAACAAAATATGGGCAACAAAGTATTGCAAGAGACCATGCATTGCAAAGCGGACAATGAACGTCAAGAAGGTAATGTATGCCATATTCCTTTCAAATCAGGACCCTGCTATTCAGGTTGCTGTGCCTAAAGGCAAATCTGTAAATGCGAAGTTTTACAAGAATAAAGTTCTTCGAAAATTGAAGAAATATTTCAAAGAACGAAGACCCGCAACTGGTTTGGCCAAAGTCAGATTGCTACAATGCGTCATCGCACAAGGCGTTCATTGTGCAAGACTATCTGAAGGAAGAAAAGGTTGTTGAACTCCCTCACCCCCCCCCCACCCCCCCCCCCCTGACCTTGCCCCCTGTGACTTTTTTTGTTCCCGCGGCTGAAATATACCTTTCTGGTCGAAAATTTGTACAGCGCAAACACCTCGGTTCTGCAATATTCCAGTGCCTTCATAGTATACCTCGAAAAGACTACCAACATGCTTTCAATGATTGGATCAGAAGACTGAAAATTTGAATATCCGTTAAAGGGGAATACTTTGAGGGGATAAAATAAATTTTTCATCGAAATCAATCACGGAATCATTTTTATGTGCTTAGTTGCATTCATATTTGAACAGTCCTCGTATTTCCAAATCGGGACGGGAACAAATCGGAAACATTCCGAGAATTTTGCCAAGCAGTTACCAAGTAGTTGGCAAGTAGAGTTGCATAGCAAACGAGGAAACAAAACGAGCAGTCCGGAAACAAAACAAGAATGCAGCAATGCAAACGAGGAAACAAAAGAAAACACTCTGGAAACAAAACAAGGCAGTTTCGGAAACAACTGCTTGGCAAAATTCTCGGAATGTGTCCGATTTGTTCGCGTCCCGATTTGGAAATATATCTATTGCTTTGGATACAAAATGGGAAAATCGAATCTTTCGCTCGACGATATCGAAGATATTCGCAAATCCAAAGGTCTACTATCGGCCGCCGAAGTTCGCCGAAAATACAAAATAGGGCAAAATAGGCTAGACAAAATATAAGGAAAGGGTGCGATCGCTATAGAACGTTTGTCTCGCGACGATCCTGCACTAGATATATCGGAGCCAGCACAAGGCATCTTGCCCCACAAAGGAGTTGCTTCCGTTGGCTCCGCCAAAGAACCACAAAAACCCCGCGCCCAACTATCGTAGACTTCTACAAAAAGCTAGAGGGACTCGAGTCCCAAGCACAGCAATCTAAGAGACTGGTGGAGGAGGTGCTGGCCCAGTTGGCCGACAACACAGACAAAGAAGAAGACGAAGATTCGATGCCTTCCTAGAAGAGATAGAGGAAAAATCAGAGGAGGCCCAACAAGATATCCGGACGGTCGTCGAGAAAATAGAGCAAATGGTGGATACGGCCCGAGGATGGGTATACATCTCCATTGCCGCGGCCGTCGTCTGGGCGGTGGTCGCCACACGCGAAGAAGCCGCCGAACACCAACCCACCGGCCGTTGTTCCCGTTCCTCCGGAGGAACTGGCACAGAAGCCACCGCCGGTCGGGGATCCCTTCTACATGGAATAAACGAAGACCCCCAAGTATCTTCGAGGACCTTCGAACAGCTAGAGCTGGCGGGAGCTGGTGCCCACAAAGTCGAAGCCTGGAGCTGGGGAGAAGGAACATTTGGACGGGAACATATATCTGCGAAATACATATATGCAAACTCTGTTTGCGGGCAGGCATGGAGCTCGTGTAGAAAAGAGGATGTTGTCCTAGGTTCCAGGGGTTTGGAGAACACAAGCAAAACTACACGGAAAGGGGGCAGATCGAGTGGGGAGTTCTAGAAGAGATCCGGGAGGCTTCCTGCGAATGGGCGTTGGAACTGGGTTGGGGTCCCGAGGGAGAAGATAGGATATGGACGAGGGAGAAGTGTGTTGGGAATATCTTGGGTTAGATCTCGCCCGAAATGGCGGAAGAAGTGTTTGGGTGGAAACAGGGGGGGGGGGGTTGAACGTTGTGGTCATTTGCGGGGCTCCCGTATTCTGCACAGATCTTGGAGGGGTCGTACGCTAGACGGCTGGTAAAGAGCCTATGAAGACCATCCTGTCCTTCCTCTTTGTAGGCGTCGTCTTTTCTACCCCAAACCTGCAGAGGATGGCGCTCCGCATCTTTTCCAGCTCTGCCGGCCCACCAAGGCGCTCTATCTCCTCCAGAAATTGTCCGTATGTTGGGTGTTCCACATCCGTCGTCGGCTCTCTCCCCTCGTCTAGGGGGAACCACATATAGCAGCATTCTGGGGGCTCCCCGAAACAACTGCGAGCAGAATCTTCTGCAGAGATATTCTCCTGGGAGCATATCCACGGCTTTCCACGGATCTGTAGATTTGGGGGGCGATCTCCACCCGTCGAACACACTTTTCGACAAATTCCGTCTCCGACTCTGCCAACCTCTGGAGAGTCTCTGCGCGGATATTCCCAGGAGCATGCAATACTTGGATTGGATTCCAGCAAACCTCCATCCCTCCCCTACCAAAGAACTTCTTGCTCGGCTGCACTTCTATCTCCAGGCCCCGCACCAGGGCATTGTGCTCCAGCGCTGGCACCCAGTATGTGGTTTTGTAGCGGTCGTCGTCCATCCCGTTTCTCGAAGATTTCTTTTCGGTTGGATAGGATCCTAGCCAGGCCCTCTGTGGCCCACACCGCTATCCTAGGAGTCGAATCAATCGACAGCACGACCCTAACCTTTCGTGTATCCAGGTGCTGCTCCCGAAACCCCAGCACGATCCACCTATCCGGTTGGAGGCTAGAGATCTTGCTGGTCTGCATGGAAGATAGGATCTCCACTACCAGCAATCTGGAAGAGATGTTCACCAATCCTCGACATCCAACCTCTCCCCTCCGATACCTCGACCGTTTCCATCGATACGCCTACTGCTTCCCCCGATGTGCCTGCCCCAGTGCCAGCGATCCTTTCTATATGGAATAGAGGCCTGGGGAAAAGAGTTCCACACTAGTCGCCCTGCTCGGCAGGCTAGTGCGGAATTCTTTTCGCTTTGCGCGTTGCTGGTGTACCTATATTCGCTGCCAAATGCAGTCTTCTCCTCTGCCACGCAGAGCAACTGTTCTAAAGGAACACAAACACGAATACATATCGTATTCTATGGTTCTGGTGGGGTGGGAGCCAGTAGTCTCGTATTTTTCTAGGTTTGAGGTTGTTTCGGCGTAGCGGAGGAGGTCTTCTACGGACATCTCTTTCCAGTTTGGGAGCACAAAGGACACTTCTCGATCGTCCTCTTTCTCCGAAATGGGCGATTCGCAGATTTTGCATAGTTTGCAAAGAAATGGTTGGTCGAGCATTCGAAGGCTTTCCATTCCACCCAGGAGTCGCGTCGTTTCTTGGATGCGATACCCGTACACTGGAGTGGTGGTGGAGGGTTGTTCTTCATGGGGATCCGAAAGAGAAGAAGTAGCCTATTCTTCTTTTTGTTTCGGCCTACCGAGAAGTTTTTGCAAAGGTAGGTCCCCTCCGAAAGATCGCCGGCTTTTTTCCACGCGGCGAAGGGTGGGATGGTGTCAAATTCCAATCTTCCTCTGGGCATGCTTGTGTTTGGCAAATCTAGACGTTGGATTTTGTATGTTCTTCCAAGGGCGGTCCTCGGAGGCTCTAGTCCAAGATTTTTGCAGATATTCTCTCCTGCCAGCATCCGCCACGTACATGTATCGCGTTTGCATTGACAAACCTCCGCCATAGTTCCGACAAGGTGTACGTATCGAAAGTCTAACCAAGACAGTCTTGGTCGTGCAGGTTCTCGATGTTGCAAACTTCCTTGATTTCGATCTCTTCTGGAATCTCTAGCGGTGCTTGCATTGGTGGTGGTCCGGTGGGAACATCCTTGTTTTTCCAGAGAATGCATTTCTCGCTAGCAACGCAGTGGTCTATGGCGCCGCATTTGCAAGTGGAGGCATCCAAGAGGAGCACTTGGGCACGCCTGTATTGGACGCAGTAGCGAGGCAGTCGATGCATTTGCCTGTATGTCTTTCTGCCGGCTCAGACTCGGCAAGAACAAGTCGAATCTGCCCTGCAGAAGGTCGAAATTGGTTTCGATGGAAAATACAGACGATGTCCACTACTATGCCGCTTTCTACAAGATCGCGAGAGCAACGAGAGTATATATCTCGAGAAACTGTCGGGGGATTTGGTGTCTTTCGTAGAACATGTGAGTTCCAAAATTTGTTTCTCCTTCTTGGATAGAATGAATTGTGGTGTGGCGGGGAGTGCGATGCGGATAGATTCCCATTTCGCACCATCCATAGCCGGCCTGTCCTGGGTTCGTGTAGGAGTATGCTCCTCTGTATTGCCCCGAATTCTTGCATACCTGGCTTGGGAGATGTGGTATTTTTTCTTCGCCTCTCGGACAGATAGCCTACCAGATCGGATTTCGGCGTATGCCTCTCGCGATAGCTGTGCTCCAGGAATGTTGGTGTATGCCCTGTATCTCTATATCTCTATTGGAAGTACACTTTGGTATGTACCTCTATATCTCTAATTGGAAGTACACTTTCGCAGCGCCCTTTCTGCTTCTTCTTGGGCAAGGCGGGTCTGTGCGTCGGCAGGTAGCCCCGCAAAATATGCGCAAGGCCTGGAGCCGAAATTTGCCAAATAGAGCCCAAGGGGCCTACATGTACACTTTCCCGGGTGCCAAATACAGCCTCTAGGGGGTACACTTTCCGGCCGCAAAATATACGCAAGGCCTCGTGGCCGGGATTTACCAAATAGAGCCTCTAGGGGGCCTGGAGGTACACTTTCCCGGGTGCCCCGTAGAGGTACACTTTCCGATGAACATTGCCGAATACGGAGAACCCGTTGTTCGCCTATCCCATATCTCGACTTCGCTGCCCGTATCCCAATCTCGCCCGAAGCGATGTGCCAAAAGGCTTCCGTGGACAGTTGTGTTTTCCCAGGCATTGCAATGCTTTGTGTCCCCACTTCTCTAGTTCGGTGTCCCTACTCTGTCCCTATCTGGTGTGTGCGTGCTGGGTGTCCCTACTCTGTCCCTATCTGTGTGTGCATACGGGGTGTCCCTATCTGTGTTCTGACGTGTGTATTTTGGGTGTCCCTACCCTGTCCCTATCTGTGTGCAAGCGGGGTGTCCCTACCTGTGTTCTGGTGTGCGCATGCTGGGTGTCCCTCCCTGTCCCTATCTGTGTACATGCTGGGTGTCCGAGATTTGCCAAATAGAGCCTCTAGGGGCCTACATGTACACTTTCCCGGGTGCCAAATACAGTTTCTATGGGGGGGGGGGTGGGCTGGAGGTACACTTTCCGGCCGCAAAATATACGCAAGGCCTGGGGCCGAGATTTGCCAAATAGAGCCTCTAGGGGGGGGGGGGCTGGAGGTACACTTTCCCGAGTGCCCCGTAGAGGTACACTTTCCGCAGTCTTCGAACGAGAATTCTGTGCCAGAACCTAGTGGCAGCCAGAGTGTACTGCACATGCGATATGGCAGCCAGAGTGTGCTGCAGATGCCATTTTCTATATACTTATGTATTGTAGAGGTACACTTTCCGGTGAAATTCCCCACTCTATATACTACTGGTATTCATGTGGGCGTACCTTACATTTCTAGCAAAATAAGGGGAGTCACTGATATCATTCTTCTATGGTAATTTCCACTATTTTGGCAGTATTTTCTGTGTGTTCCCCAACTGAGGCCATTCGATCTTGTTGTCAGACTAAACAACGGATTTTAAAGAGGCAGTCGTGTGAAAGACAGCTTACATTGACCAAAGGCCAAGACCTTGCAGCAGGAATAGAGGAAGACCACCAGATATACAACGTCGTTCTTGACTTTAGCAATGTGTTTGACAAAGTTCTACATGAATGACTTGAGCACTGTCAAGCTCAGATCGTTAAAATATAAAGCAACCTCTTACAGTGGATCCAGAGCTTCCCTACCAACAGGGGCTAACCAGACCTGGTCAAAGGTCAGTTTTCCACGATTGCCCAAGCCGTATCCTGTGTCCCTCAAGGTGCCATGCTCGGGCCATTGTTGTTCTGTCCATACATAAATGACCTGCCACAGAAAGTCAACTCTGGAGCTCGCCTCTTAGTTAATGACAGCCTTTTATATCAAGATCTCAAGCATAACTGATATTGCAGAACTTCAGAGGGATCTTGACAGGCTAAAGCAATGCCCATAATGGAATACAGACTGGGAAAAGTTTTTTTCAATCCAACTAAATGTGTGGCAGTCAGGTTAACAAAATGCAGAAACGTGGTTGGAGATTTGGAGCAATTTACATGTTCAAGATATATGGCCATGAACGGTCAATCTTAAAGACTTGAAAGTATCTGAGCATCTTTTATTTCAGAAACATGTCATGGGAACCCCATTTTGAGGCAAACAGTAGCCTGGCATTTCTTTGGAAGAAACATAACCAGCTGGACTGAATATGTTAAAACATAATGGTAGAGAACATGATTATACAATATCCTGGATTATGCCACGTCTGTATGTGACCCAAATATGGTATCCAGCAGCTGGAGACGATGCAACTCCGAGCAGCTCCGTTTGTCAGAGATGACTAACATACAGCCAGCATTACCTCCCAGATAATACAATACCTTGGCCGGCAAACTCACCAGCATTGTCAATGTTGGGCATGATCTATCTGGGAACAAGACAATACATCGACAAGACAACTCATCGACACGGTTTTTGGAGACAATTCATCGACACAATTGAAGACAACTCATCGACACTTTTTGAAGACAACTCATCGACACATTATAATGTGGAAATTATACTGAAGCTGATAAAATGAAGACAATGTTTTGAATTTAAAATGATCTATTACAGGTTTATGATCAACATAACGAAATTAGAATATATTAATTCAATATCTTGGCTTATTGATGACAATTAAGAAACCATTTTAACCGCATAGGATGGATGGCTTTAATAAACTTCTATTTTAAAAACATGATATAAAAGAAAATATATAGAGAACTTGGGTCGAATATTATTCAAAACTGTCATAATTAAAATAAAAAAGATGGAAAGTGAAGCTGGATATTCGTTTATGTGAGTTACATGTATGTTTTCATACCCCCCCCCCCCTAAATGTTTGTTGTTCGAATTTTGCTTATAATAGGGAATTTCACTGTTAATCACAATGAGCTTGTACTGGTAAGCTTTTATATGAGTTTTTAAACTGTCTATCTGTCTCTGTCTCTGTCTGTCCGGCCGCCCGTCCGCACATATGTATGTATGTATGAAATACTGGTGAGTCTTTATATGTGTTTTTAAACTGTCTGTCTGTCAATCTATTTTTCTTTCATTCATTCTTAGACATTATGTGTCTTGTTTCTTTCGTTCATCCTGATACATTATCTTATTATTTTTTTATTTTATTTATTTATTTATTTATTTCATGCTTATTTTGATGACACGTGCCAGTTAATATAAAACATGGACAAACAATCAATTACATCATTACTCTTACTATTTTGTTAATCGGAGTGTGCCATAGAGTTACAACATAACGATTATTATATTACTAATTTTTTTTATCCTACATGTGTATTTGTATTTTTACCCCTCACAGATCAATCAAATACAACGTACCACTTATCCATAATTACCCTTAATTACCTATGATTGCCAATTACCTTCAAACAAATGTGTCGATGAATTGTCTTCAAAAGGTGTCGATGAGTTGTCTTCAATTGTGTCGATGAATCGTCTCCAAAAACCATGTCGATGAGTTGTCTTGTCGATGAATTGTCTCGATTCAATCTATCTCTGTGCTAAGTGGACATCCGTGCTTGCAGGTTCTCCGACCCCAAATCAGCGAACAGCAGAGGATACTTCCTGTGGTATATGGATCTGCCAACTCTCCTTCATTGCCACGGGCAGCAAACTTAAGGACCAACTTCCACAGAATAATATTGTCACACCAGAGATCCTTGAGGATTTCTTCCCTAAACTACATAAGACGTAAAAAAGATGTTTCTAGTAACATGCTGAAAAAAATGGTCGATAGGTGGGAGAACCCCTTTTTATTATTATTTTATTTTTTCTCCCGAAAAAAGAAAAACAGGGTCGGGCCTGTAGTTTTTATGTGTTTTGTTTATGTTTTTTGTTAATAAAATTGTCATGTTGAGACTTGCACTGTATATCATAATTCATTTTAGATGCTCAAAAAAGTTTTCTCTGCATTTTGGAATGTATTAAATACCGAAAACTACAAAAATGTACTTAAAACGCGAAATTACCATGGGAAAACGGAAAGCCGACACTGGGTAGGGTCGGAATTTGAAAATGGTAGGGTCGGTGTTTTAAGTTTTATTTTGTTCAAAGGTGACGTATATTTTGCATCACTTGGGAGTCCAGTCGATATTAGTTTAGCTTACATTTGGGCAAGGCCTTCTGTCCTTGTAGCAGGTAGGGGTAGAGTTTGTGTGTGTGTGTGTGTGTGTGTGTGTGTGTGTGTGGGGGCGTTTTATACATTTTTGTTAATTTTCGCCTTTCTCCCCTGCCCCCCTCCCCCACCCTTTCTTGTCATCACAAACTATTACTCAGGGGTATACAATAAACCCCTGGGAATAGGAAGAGACACGGTAAGGATCTGCATATGGGATGATTCTCCCTGCACAGGGGTGTGTGTGTGCGCGCGGGGGGGGGGTGTCTCCAGTTAACGTCCCGATCCCTAGGACGGTGCACTTTGTGACGAGGTAAGTGCACTAACTAGCTAACCACTGAGCTACCACGATAGCACTGGCGGTACTTTTTTATATTTAACACCACTATTTGCGCAAGAATGTGTCCTGTACTGGTTAACCGCTTATGTGGAGTGCTTTGGTGCAGTGATAGCGCATCGGATTTGTGATCAAGAGGTTGCGGGTTCGATCCTCGCGCTGACGAAAGTGTTCGAGTCCTTGAGCAAGGCACTTCATCCACATTGTACTTTTAAAAAAAATAGTACTGGTTACCCACCCAGGAAGTCCTGCTCGTAATGCTAAGATGTGAGCGAGTAGCAGTAATAGGAGAAAAAAATGTATAAGCCTGCCCAGCAAAAGTGTGGGTCATATGTAAACTGACCGGCTCAAAAATGACCTAAAATAGTGTTCAGATTCAGAATCAGAATTGCAACTGGTGACACGTCAAATGACATTCATACACCAGGACCTGTGATGTGGGAAGTTAGTCCCTAGCTCTAACCAAAGAGGTAAATTTAGTTACACAATCATCAGCACCTTCAGCTGTCGAAATAATCGAATCGGGAAGGGCATTCCAAACTCTAATGGTTCTGGGGAAGAGCGACTCTTTATAAATGTCAGTTCTTGCGCTAAGGGTCTGAAACGCCAACGAATGGTGATTTCTACAGTGTCTAGCTGGGGGAACAAGGTCATCTTTTGGAATGCTGGCAGATCCCTTTAGACCTTTGTATAAAAGGATTAGCCTACTGTCTTTTCTCCTTTTCTTGAGAGACTCCCATTTTAATTTTCCAAGTATTCCAGTCATGCTCCCAGTTTCAAAGCAGTAATTGCCTGTTACAAATCTAGCAGCTCTATTCTGAACTTTCTCAATTTCATCGTGTTGACTTGGCCGTTAAACTTTAATACAAACAAACGAACACCACTATTAACTACCTAAGGTGCGCAGATGAGTGTTGTTTTTTTCTCAAAAGGCAGTGCTTTTATTTCGATAACAATGCGGCTCTGAATTTACATTAGGGAAAATGGTTTGGGGCGAAACGACTGTAGCGTGTGCGAACGTGACTCATGTTCAACAAGGGAGAATACTGTAAATGGAACTGCATTGTGGGATACAAATGACGTCATAAATTTACATATTTTTGCAGTCGCCATCTTGCTTCTTTAACAATTTGAGATTCGGTGTACGAATCTTCTCAAAATCATTGACATCGTACCTTTCAGAATATATCTGAAGGATATTTAATTGTCTCTCATCATCACCCAAGAGAACGGACCGATGTAAGTTTCTCGATGATTCGAAATGTCTGAGCTATTGCATATTTCGCACAGCCACCCTCCGTTGAGCTGCACGAAAAGGACGCTTTGTCGTTTCAGATGAAAATGCGCCTGTAATCCATGGAAACGAAATCTCTTGTTTTGCCTTTCTGAAGAGTTAAAAGGATAACATATAATATTGGTATTATGTTTTACTTCACAATTCGCAAACAACGGTTGCTTCATTTTCAGACAATCAGAATCGGACTCGCTGAAACGCATCGTTTATTTTCTCTACGTTCTACTGATACTGCGACGGGTCACCATCACTCGCAGGTGTCCATTTCATGCACTCCATGTTTGCAACATGAAAGCCTAAACAATAATGTTGATCGGGTGTGATAGTTCTCCTGCCCATTTGCTCCTCCAGGATCAAATGGGCAGGAGAACTATCACACCCGATCAACATTAAGGTATATGCAAATGTCAACCAGACACGTGAGCTAAAATTTACGGTTGTTTATAATGTCGTCAAGTTTCTAGAAAAGCAACTCATAATGTTCCAAACTATATGAATAATCATAAAATATACTTATTAAAAAGTGTATTTCTGTTTTTAGAAGAAAAAATAATAAATTACTATATTAGAAAATTACCTTTCAAAATGGTCAATTTTTGAACATCGGTTTCTCCATTGTCCTTCCTCGGAAACATTCAGTTTTTACATTAACCTAAAGTATATTCCATGTCCTAGCAAGGACGAGAAGTAGTTTTTCCAAAAACTTCCACAATAACAATATATCCATTCTTTTAAACACCCATCGAACGGTCATTTTGACAGCCATTACTGTATACATGGTTGGTAAATTCTCCAGGTAAAACAGGGGTATAAACATGCTAATCATGGGTAAAAATATCCTGCACAACAGATTTTATTCTAACTATTTTTATGCCTAGATCATGATTTCCTTTATTCTTCCGTTAAGTTGGTAAATATTGTTATGCATTAAATAAATACAAGAGGGGAAAATTGTTTGATTTGTCCAAAAGCCATAATAACGATTTTACAGAATTTTTATTATCGCTACGCTTATTTACCCCAGTGCTAAATTTAATCCGTGCGTCATACTGTGTACATGGATGACAATGTATAGTGAACTCTGCATGTTGATAGGGGTTCTATCGGCATGGATATAATGTTATAATGCCAGTTTTTGGAAAAATCACGTCTCGTCGTTGCTAGTACACACACTAAAGTATATTTTGGTGTAAAAATGGTATGTTTCTAATGAAGGACAATGGAGAAACATAACGTTCAAAAATGGACCATTTTTATATGTAATTTTCTTACAAAGTGAATATTTTTTTCTTCCAACAACAAAAATACATTTTTTAATATGCATGTTTTATATTTATTCTTTTAATTTGGAACATCATTGGTTGTTTTTCTAGAAATATGTCAACATGCTTAACACCCATGAATTTTAGCCCACGTGCCAGGAAGACATTTTCATAGTCCTTAAGCAGGGGGTGAGACAGGGCGGAGTTCTATCCACAGGACACTATAAGAGATACAACAACCCATTACTACTGCATCTGGAAAAGACATACACAGGTTCCAAAATTGGATGTATCAGTATTCCTCACATTACAGTGGCAGATGATCTGGCATTAATGAGCGGAAGCAAGGCTGAGATGCAGATTATGGTTTGGGACGTAGAAAATAGTGCCAACTGTGATAGATATTGTATTCACCCAACAAAAAGCCACATCCTCTGCTATACCGGTCGTAGAAAGAAAGATCTCGATTTTGACATATTTTTAGCTGGGGAAAAAGTGGATGCAACAGACAATACAGTGCACCTAGGAATATAGGGTTCGCCGGTCATCCGGGTACTTTCGTTTGTCACGTGATAGCAACGAGCACGCGGGTGAATACAAACTCCATTTTGAATAAGCAAATAGTGTAAATAAAACCCAAGTCACTAGCATATTTCTTACAATTTTGATAAAACATGCCAAAAATCTGTAGTGCAGGTGGTTGTACAAATCATCATTTACAACTGGATAAAAAGCTATCGTTCTATCAGTTCCCAAATGGAGAAAAAACATCCAGAGAGACGGTCTCGGTGGATAAGGGCCTGCAGTCGCCAGACCGCTGATGGTTCAGACTGGATTCCTACATCAAAATATGTTTACATTTGCAGTGATTATTTTATAACAGGTAATTGGTTCACAATACATTATTCTTTGGGCCATGCTTTGTTGATAATGAACTGAAATTGTCCTTTCTATTGGTAAAATTGTCTGTTGATTTCTCTCTAGTGCTCGTATTTCTCCCTTTCAACAACATTTCTGCACTTACCGAGGCGATCCCTTTGAAGATCACCACAGGTGTTGGATGGGTGACTAAATTTAGAAATTGATTGTAATTAACTTTAAAGGGGTTCGTAGAAATACCGGAACACACCAAAACACCGGAACACACTGGTAATTACCGGAACACACTCATTTTTTATTTATTTTATATCATTAAAACCGTATTTATGACTTAATTACAGTTTTTAGTGTGAAGGTTGTTGTTACTTACAATTCTGATCTTACAATTCTGATCTTACAATTAATCTTGAAATTAATCTCATACCATTTTAAAATGTGTTCCGGTGCGGTGGGTCTGAATATTAAAGAGATATTTATTTTTAGGTTACAATTCTCTAATATAACTAATCTGATTACAAAATGAAGTCAGTTTGCATATTCTTTCATCAAATAAATAAATAAATAGATAAATAAAAAGATGTGACATTTCCAGCAATGTGTCTCCGTTTGAGATGATAAACACGAAATGTCAAAACCGTTAGCTGGGAGAATATATCAAAATGTTGTCTGAAATTTTTAACCAGCCTGCTTAGTGCTGACTGTCCGCCCCATGCGTTTGCCCTGTCTGATGTTATTTGTGGTTTACGGCCTACTAAAGAGATAAGGTCATGTCTGACTGTAATGCACCTCCTATTGGTTTTCTGAGCAGAAAATGAAATAGGATAAATGGTGATGAAACATAGCAAGACATGTGTTTATATTTCATAATTCTGTAAACCAGGAGTCGCAGAATCGATCCCAGGCTTCTCCAGACTTTCGGATGAGTCTTTAAACCGAGGTCCCGTCTCCGTATGACCTTAGCTGTTGGTGGGACGTAAAACTCAAACACTCACTCATTTCATCATTCATCAATTCAATGTGAAACATGTTATAACTTCACTCGCTCTCTCTCTCTCTCTCTCTAAACAATGTATAAAGTATATAAAAACACAATTTATACTCAAAAATCAACTAAAGAATTTGAAGAATCGGCCCTATTTGTGCCATGCCATGCCATGAGAAAACCTGTCATCAAACCTATGCCAGTGATCAGACTATGTAGCGATGTGAGTCGGACCATCCATGCATATAAACTCTTTGGTTCCATTATGCAGCAGGACTTGATATGTCATTTCAATTGAATGCCGGGTAAAAGTGTTGATGAGAATGTTAAACCTCAAATGAAACAATACCCATTTTTTTTTTAATAAATTAATCCCCATCGTAATTCTTTTTTTTTTTTAAATCAAAATAACATTTTGAGGTTAATTAATGAATTATAACTTTCTAGGCTGCGTCTCCTGACAACCGGTTGTCGGGAGCATTTTTGCTATGTAAAATGCTCCTGACAACCGGTTGTCAGGAGCATTTTGCTATCCAAAATGCTCCTGACAACCAGCAATATTTTTCCAATAAAAACCTGCTATATTAGCATTATTTTGGTTACTTAACACAGTATTTTAGTTTCTTGATACATGTTTAATATTTTGTGTCTTCTCTGGTATTTTAACATAACTACTGGATTGAAAATTAAAGAGAAAAACATGTGGTACTTGCAGAATTTAATGTTTTAATTAATACTGAAAATAAATACCAACTAAATATAGGGTCAATTTCACTTGAGTGCTATGGAAAAAACATGTCATCAATTCCCTTTTAGAGAATACATATGGTTAAGGGGTGGGGATCGGAACGGTTTCTGAGATATATTGCTGTTAAAGAAGTTAAGGGGTGGGGCATGGCCCCTGGCACCCCCAGGGCAGCATGCTGATGTCACTGATTGGGTCTTATAATTAAGAACAATAATATATATGGTTTAGGGTCAGGGCTCTAAACAGTTTCTCAGGTTTATGGTCTTTGGTGAAGTTGAGGGATGCAGCATGGCCCGGGCACGCCCGGGGTGACCCCTTGGTTGGTGTTACTGAATGTGTTTTATCATAAAGAACAAGAATAAATATGGTTTAGGGGTGGGGATCTGTAAGGTTTCTAGTTTGTTTGATTTGAGGTTTAACATCCCCGTCAACATTGTAAAGGTCATTTTGGAGACGTTGCTTCCAATTTTGTGGGACTTTTACCTGACACTGAGATGAAATGACATCTCAAGCCCTGTCACCCAATGAAACCAATAGGATTAATTGGCCTGGACGGTCCGCCTCGCACCGCGGTTCCTGGACAGGCTTAGATCCTCTAAGGGGTTTACCAGTACTAGTGTGCGGGCCGGATTCAGCTCTGCGCGGAAGCATCATATAGCCCATACATTTCTTCAAGCCCCTATGGGCGGGGCAGATAAGGTTTCTGGAATATTGGGCCTTTTATGAAGTGGAGGGGGGTGGGCATGGCCCCGGCACATCCTGGGGGATCCCCAGGTTGGTGTTACTGAATGTCACTTATCATAAGGGACAAGAATATATATGGTTTAGGGGTGGGGATCTGTAAGGTTTCTGGGATATTCAGCCTTTTATGAAGTGGATGGGGGTGTGGCATGGCCCTGGCACATCCCGGGGGACCCCCAGGTTGGTGTCACTGAGTGCTACTTATTATCAGTATATATGGGGTGGGGATCTGAATTGTGTCTGAGATAAATGGCATTTTATGAAGTGGAGGGGGTGAGACATGGCTCCGGCACAACCTCGGGGATGCCCAAGTTGACATAAAAGCATATGGCTGAGAGAAGTTTACTCAAGGAAAATTTCTATGAAAGTTTGGCAAAATATCAGCAAAGGTTCGACAGTAAATGTCATTTTTCAATCATAGCAACCGTCTAAATAAATGGCTGAATTTCATAAAAAAAAAACCTGTAAAGGCAAATATGGTGAATATTTTCATGAAGTCTCTGCCTCCTAGAGCTTATGGTTTTTGAGGAGATGATTTTTTAAGTTTGTTTTTTTCTATTTTTTTTTCATCAACCAATAAAAATGAGCAGTAGGCCTAAAATCATTGTCATACCCTGTTTATAGGGTAGTAGATAGATCAGACAGTAGATTGCCAAGGAACATTTTTATGAAAGTATTGTCAAAATATCTGCAGAGGCTTGGCAGTAAATGCCATTTTCAATTTTCCCCATTATAAGTCTATGGAATCGCATTCAAACTAATGAGTCATAAACAAGAGAGCCATGATGGCCCTGGATCGCTCACCTTATCCATAGAGTAACAAGTGGGTCCCAGGGAGGGCCGTTCTTGACCCCATGGCCATAATGTGCATAATGTTGAGGGAAGTCTAAAAAGGTGAAGCTTCATACAAAATATCAACAAAGGCTATAATTTGAACAATCTTGGTAAAGGTCTACTAGATGAAGCTACACACCAAATATCAAAGACCTGGAGGGTTGCAGTTCAGAGAAGAAGATTTTTTTAGCTCACCTGAGCCGAAGGCTCATGTGAGGTACCCGCCCCCGCCCATTGGGGCTTGAAGAAATATATGGGCTGCATGATGCTTCCACGCAGAGCTGAAACCGTCCACACACTAGTACTGGTAAACCGCTTAGAGGATCTAAGCCTGTCCAGGAACCGCGGTGCGAGTCGGCCCGTCCATGCTTATAAACCCTATTGGTTTCATTGGGCGACAGGGCTTGAGATGTCATTTCATCTCAATGTCGGGTAAAAGTCCCACAAAATTGGAAGCAACGTCTCCAAAATGACCTATACTGTGTTGACGGGGACGTTAAACCTCAAATCAAACAAACAAACAAACAAATCATGTGAGGTATTAGTATACCACGAGCCGGCGTCCGTCGTCGTCGTCCGTCGTCCACACTTTCAAAGAAGTATATCTCCGGAACCAGTGGGCCAATCTTGATCAAATTTCATGTGAAGCATTATCAGGTAGGGGGAAAGGCTGCATACTGTTTTCGGGCAGATCGGATTGGAACTCTGGTTGCCATGGCAACAAATAGCTCCCATAGACTTAACATAGGAAAAAGTTTGTCATCACTCTAGCTCCGTCAATTTTTTTCTGATCGTCTTCATTCTTGCAGTTAACGAGGACAGGCATGAAATCTCGATCAAGTTCGATTTTGGGCTGAATCGGATTATTCACTCAGGAGTTACGTGCCCTTGAGCGTTAGGAAAAAGCTTGTCATCACTCTAGCTCCGTCAATTTTTTTCTGATCGACTTCATTCTTACAGATAACGAGGACAGGCATGAAATCTCGATCAAGTTCGATTTTGGGCTGAATAGGATTATTCACTCAGGAGTTACATGCCCTTGAGCATTGAAAAAATTGCCTATTGACTTAACATGGGGAGAATGTTGTCATCACCGTAGCTGCCTCAATTATTTTCAGATTGGCTTTATTCTTGCAGATAACCAGCACAGCCATGAAATCTCGGTCAAGTTCGATAACTGGCAGAATCGGATCATTCACTTAGGAGTTACCTGCCCTTGTGTGTTTTTGCATTAGTGTTAATGGGAATTTCAAAAATGTATATCTTAAAGACTACTTGGCCAACTTTGATCAAATTTCATGTGTCGCATTATTGGGCAAGTGGAAAGGCTTCATTAGGTTTTCAGGCAGATCTGAGTGGAACTCTGGTTGCCATGGCAACATCTAGCTCCCATAGACTTCACATAGGAAAAAGCTTGTCATCACTCTAGCTCCGTCAATTTTTTTCTGATCGACTTCATTCTTGCAGATAACCAGTACAGGCATAAAATCTCGGTCAAGTTCGATTTTGGGCCGAATCAGATAATTCACTCAAGAGTTACGTCCCCTTGAGCGCCCGAAAAATTGCCTATCGACTTAACAAGGGGAAAATGTTGTCATCACTGTAGCTGCTTCAATTTTGTTCGGATTGGCTTCATTCTTACAGATAACCAGCACAGCCATGAAATCTCGGTCAAGTTCGATAATTGGCAGAATCGGATCATACACTTAGGAGTTACCTGCCCTTGTGCATTTTTGCATAAGGGTTAATGTGAATTTCAAAAATGTATATCTTGAAGACTACTTGGCCGACTTTGATCAAATTTCATGTGTAACATTATTGGGCAAGTGGAAAGACTGCATAAGGTTTTCATGCAGATCTGAGTGGAACTCTGGTTACCATGGCAACATATAGCTCCCATAGACTTAACATAGGAAAAAGCTTGTCATCACTCTTGCTCCGTCAATTTTTTTCTGATCGACTTCATTCTTGCAGATAATAAGGACAGGCATTAAATCTCGGTTAAGTATGATTTTGGGCAGAATCGGAATATTGACCTCGGAGTTACGTGACCTTGAGCGACAAAAAATTTGCCCATAGACTTAACATACAGTACAGTTGCCGCGAAGCCTCGATGGTTTTCGCATCATGCGTGGATAAATTTTATTTTCCGCGTTTCTGTTACGTAATTTTTGCGTGGATTTTGCGTGAATTTCGCGCGAATTTTGCGTGGAAGTCGTAGGCTTCACGCGCGAATTTTATCTCGAGTTGCGCGGAGTTTCCGCGGTTAAAACAAGGTGTCCACGCATGATGCGTGAAACATCCCGCGTAGTTTATCTTTAGTCCTGAAAGATCGATTTTTTCTGAACGCGTGGATGCGTGAAAATAGTAGGTAAAATTTAAGACCGTGCGGCATCTACATGTACATGTATATTAAACAGAAACGTCATATGTTCTTATATAGCATATCCCGTTAAAATTACTATTAAAATATTGACATTTATAGCCATAAACATGGACGTAACTGAGCATTCAGACCAAATCCTCAGATGAACTATAAAATTTAGACATTAGTCACACGTACTTGTACGTAACATCAACTACATGAACATGTACTGTACAGTGTAGCTTTCGCCAGTAAATCATTCTTATTCGGAAAAAACTTGATTGTTGTAATCATCCAGCTGTAAAAACCACCGTAACCTTTCCCTTTCTCCACCATGCATATTGTATAGATTACGACAATTTGCTCCACGTCCAACACGATCCCAGGTACAGCAATACTTACACGGTTCATGCGTGCGCCTAGCATAGACCAAGAAGATTAAGAAGAGTCCATGCATCTGCATCCCTAATTAGAGTCTATGCCGTACTCATCGAAAACTTTCGGAATTCCAAATACCAGTAGACCCATAACTAGGCTGCGCAAATGCGCAGGCCCATCCAAGCCTCCACGGGGAACCCGTCTACCGGCATCGCGTCTCATATAAGCCTGAGCACAGCAACACCTGTGTGCGGCCCAGGCAAAAAAAAAAAAAAAAACAAACAGCACCTTGACTGACTCGGTAATAAACCCAACTTTTCTTTTCATAAAGCGGGGTTTAGACGTGTGATCAGGTCTGAACCCCACTTTATATGAAGAAAAATTGGATTTATTGGCAGGTTCGCTACCCTCTTTTTCCGCAAGAACATAGAGTGTGGGTACTCGTCACAACCGCCTCTCAGAGGCAGTTTTTCCAAGCATCCGAAATTTGAATGTCGGGCAAAATTTTCATTTAAACTACATGAAAATTTCTTTAGCCTATGTGTAATCATAGTGTAGCCGCTGAGTCCCTCAACCATACAAAATGTCGCTTTAGCATTGGACCGACATTGGGGTAGACCATATTTAATTTTTTCAGTCTAAGATCGATTTTTATTTCAAAACATGAACATGAAATGTAGATCTATTATCATTAAAAAATTGTCCACAGTTGCTATGTTGACCTGGTGCCACGTGCAGTATTTACATTGTATTGATGCTAAAAGTCACGTCACCAACAGCTGAATGGCGTGCAAGTGTGCATGACCCAATTTCTGACACACATTAGTAACGTTTGGCTTCTAACAGACAGACGGGGTTATTAGAAATAAATTTTGCTGCTTGATGCCTCCTCGCAGAGCTGATACTGAGTAGTGGTAAACAGCTTAGAAGGTCTAAGTCTGTCCAGGGAAAGTGATGGGAGTCGAACCATCCAGACCCTATTGGATTCATTGGTTGGCAGGGCTTGAGATGTCATTTTATCTCTTTGTCGGGTAAAAGTCCCACAAAATTGGAAGCAACGTCTCCTAAACAGCGTTGACGGGGACCTCAGTTCAAACAAACTAACAGAGATTGTAGATGTCAGTTTTCTATTTTATACCAGCAGTCTGTTTGTCAGTTTGTATTGGCGTTTAACCGCCCAGTCAACACTATTTCAGGTCATTTTTGATCCGGTCAGTTTACCTATCCGCACTTTTACTGGGCAGGCTTATACGTAGGTGGTTAACCAGTACAGTGAACCTTCTTTCACCAGAAACCGACAACTGCCCTTCTTGAATCAGCGGAAGGAAGAGAAAAACCGTAGAAAAGATTTCATGATCAGTCTCCACGAAAGAATGTTGCCGACCTCGGCAGGTATCGAACCCGCGTCATCCTGATTACCAGTCAGATGCGCATCCGACTGAGGTTCCGATGCTGCCCATATACCAGCAGTGAAAATCACTGGTTGTGACAGTGATAATATCAATTTCGAATTCACTTAAAATTTCTATATCTATATATCACTAAAAAGCATAGCATTGAACTAATTAAACATAAGAAAGCAGTCTGAAGGACAGCCAAATCCCCCGCCGCATTTTGTTTCAAGGCTCAACCTTGTGACCTTCACCTGTGACCTTGACCTTATGTTGGCATGGTTTATTTATGGTTCTGCACATCATCTCACTGTGGGGTATATTTCACAAAAGTTTAATGAAAATCAATCCAGGGGTAAAGGAGATATGGAACGGACACAACATTCAAAGTTTCAAACTCGTGACCTTCAACCGTGACCTTGACCTTAAGTCGTCGGCATGGTTTATTTATAGGTTCTGCACACCAGCTCACTGAGACAAATTATTGACCAAAGTTTAATATAAATCTATCAAAGGGTTCAGGAGATATGGAGCGGACAAGAAAGTGTTACGGACGGACAGATGGACGGACTTACAGACGGACGGATGGACATGGGTTCTGCACATCAGCTCGCTGAGATGACTATTTGACCAAAGTTTAATGAAAACCCTTCTAAGGGTAAAGGAGATATGGAACGGACACAAAATTCCAAGTTTCAGACTCGTGACCTGCAACCGTGACCTTGACCTTAAGTCGGCATGGTTTATTTATGGGTTCTGCGCACCAGCGCACTGAGGCGAATAATTGACCAAAGTTTAATGAAAATCTATCAAAGGGTTCAGGAGATATGGAGCGGGCGAGAAAGTGTTATGGACGGACGGACGGACATGGGTTCTGCACATCAGCTCACTGAGAAGAATATTTGAAGTTTAATGAAAATCCAGAGTAAAGGAGATATGGAACAGACAAAAATTCCAAGTTTCAAACTCGTGACCTTCAACTGTGACCTTGACCGTGGGTCGGCATGGCTCATGTATGGGTTCTGCACACCGGCTCACTGAGACGAATAATTGACCAAAGTTTAATGAAAATCTACCAAAGGGTTCAGGAGATATGGAGCGGACAAGAAAGTGTTACGAACAGAGAGACGGACAGACGAAGTCCATTCCTATAATCCCCGCTCCGCTTTGCGGCGGGGGATGAAAAACAGGGACGGTAAAAAAAAAAAAAAAAAAAAAATAAACTTTGTGTTTTTTTTTTTGTTTTTTTTTTTTTTTTTGTTATTAACTTATCAAACATCACTGCTAACAAAGATCATACAAATAGTTAAACTACGGAGTCCGTGACATTATTTCATTTAAGGGAAATGGATGCACATGTCCGATTTTCCGCCATTTTTCTAAGGGAGGCAACATTCGGGACTTTCCATTCGATTATTATAAACTAGTGTCCCACAGAAAAAGAGACCCTCTTAAAGGAAAGAATTTGCTCCTAATGCACACATTCTTTCCTGTAAGAGTCTACTCTTAAAGGAAAGAATTTACTCCCGAGGAGCAAGTTCTATTCTGTAAGAGTCTACACTTAAAGGAAAGAATTTGCTCCTAAGGAGCAAGTTCTTTCCTTTAGTGACAGGGGAAACATCTTTGGAGGATTTTCCACAACGGAGTGCATTGCGAAAGCACGCCTATTCAAATATATTAGAAAATTTTACCAAGAAAATCTTCAGATAAAAAGTTCTGATGTTTTCCTTATTTCGGCCCGTAACATAGATTGTGGGTACTCCTTAGAACCGCCCCGTCGAGTAGTACCCGTAATATATATTTTTAACAGAAATTATAAAAATATACGCCTGAAACCCGGTTTTACATATATATAACTGGGGTTTACGGGGGTTAAAATTGTATAGGTGTGTTTTCGAGATGGTGTATCCATTCCCCTTGAAAGATTCACAAAATAATCTATTATTAATATTTTTTTATTAAAGTAAAACTGGGGTTACGGGGATACGCATTGTTTTTTAGCTCACCTGTCACGTAGTGACAAGGTGAGCTTTTGTGATCACATTTTGTCCGTCGTCCGTCGTCCGTGCGTGCGTGCGTGCGTGCGTCCGTGCGTCCGTGCGTGCGTAAACAATTTCTTGTCCGCACGATAGCATCTTCATTTATGATTTGATTTTAAACAGACTTGCACACAACTTGTACCACCATGATGTCTAGGTTCCTTTCTTGAACCAGCCATATCCCATCATGTGTTACGGAGTTACGGCCCCTGAAAGGGCAAAAATTGCCTATTTGGGTCTTGTCCGCACGATAGCATCTTCATTTATGATTTGATTTTAACCAGACTTGCACACAACTTGTACCACCATGAGGTCTGGGTTCCTTTCTTGAACCGGCCATATCCCATCATGTGTTACGGAGTTACGGCCCCTGAAAGGGCAAAAATTGCCTATTTTGGTCTTGTCTGCACGATAGCATCTTCATTTATGATTTAATTTTAACCAGACTTGCACACAACTTGTACCACCATGTGATCTAGGTTCCTTTCTTGAACCAGCCATATCCCATCATGTGTTACGGAGTTACGGCCCCTGAAACGGCAAAAATTGCCTTTTTTGGTCTTGTCCGCACGATAGCATCTTCATTTATGATTTGATTTTAACCAGACTTGCACACAACTTGTACCACCAGGAGATCTGGGTTCCTTTCTTGAACCAGCCATATCCCATCATATGTTACGGAGTTACAGCCCCTGAAAGGGCAAAAATTGCCTATTTTGGTCTTGTCTGCACGATAGCATCTTCATTTATGATTTGATTTTAACCAGACTTGCACACAACTTGTACCACCATGAGATCTGGGTTCCTTTCTTGACCCAGCCATATCCCATCATGTGTTGCGGAGTTACGGCCCCTGAAAGGGCAAAAATTGCCTTTTTTGGTCTTGTCTGCATGATAGCTGTTTCATTTATCATTTGATTTTAACTAAACTTGCACACATTTTGTACCACCACAAAATATCTCGGTCAAGTTCGAATATGGGTCATGTTGGGTCAAAAAGTAGGTCAGTAGGTCAAATCAGAAAAAAAAACCTTGTGAAGACACTAGAGGCCACAGTTTTGGTCCGATCATCATCAAACTAGCCCAGAATAATCATCTTGACAATATCTCAGTCAAGTTTGAATATGGGTGTTGTCGGGTCAAAAAGTAGGTCAGTAGGTCAAATCATAGAAAAACCTTCTGAACACACTAGAGGCCACAATTTATGTCCAATCATCATTAAACTTGCTCAGAATGATCATCTTGATAATATCTTGGTCACATTTGAATATGGGTCATGTCGGTTCAAAAAGTAGGTCAGTAGGTCAAATCACAGAAAAACCTTGTGAACACACTAGAGGCCACAGTTTTGGTCCAATCATCATCAAACTTGCCCAGAATGATCATCTTGACATTATCTGAGTCAAGGTTGAATATGGGTCATGTCGGTTCAAAAAGTAGGTCAGTAGTTCAAATCAGAGAAAAACCTTGTGTACACACTAGAGGCCACATTTCTGGTCCGATCATCATCAAACTTGCTCAGAATGATCATCTTGATAATATCTTAGTCACGTTCGAATATGGGTCATGGCAGGTCAGAAAGTAGGTCAATAGGTCAAATCAGAGAAAAACCTTGTGAACACACTAGAGGCCACATTTTCGGTCCAATCATCATCAAACTTGCTCAGAATGATAGTCTTGACAATTTCTCGGTCAAGTTCAAATATGAGTAATTTCAGGTAAAAAAGTAGGTCAGTAGGTCAAATCATATAAAAACCTTGTGAACAAACTAGAAGCCACAGATTAGGTTGGATCATCATCAAACATGCCCAGAAAGATCATCTTGACAATATCTGAGTCAAGTTTGAATATGGGTCATGTCGGTCCAAAAAGTAGGTCAGTAGATAAAATTATAGAAAAACCCTCTGAACACACTAGAGGCCACAGTTTTGGTCTGATCATCATCAAACTTGCTAAAAATGATCATTTGACAATATCTCAATTAATTTCAAATATGGGTCATATCTGGCCAGTAAGTACATGTAGGTCAGATTGTTGAAAAACATTGTGCACACACTAGAGACCCCAGTTTTGGTCAGATCATCATCAAACTTGCTCAGAATGATCATCTTGACAATATCTGGGTCAAGTTTGAATATGGGTCTTGTTGGGTCAAAAAGTAGGTCAGCAGGTCAAATCATAGAAAAAAAGTTTTGAACACTCTAGAGGCCACAGTTTTAGTCAAATCATCATAAAACTTGCTCAGAATGATCATTTGGACAATATCTCAGTTAACTTCGAATAAGGGTCATGTCAAATCAAAAAGTAGATCAGTAGGTTATTTTGTCATAACGTTTGAACTGTTTGAGATAGAGCCTTCATATTTAGCATATATGTTCCTCAAATATGAGTAATTTCAGGTCAAAAAGTAGGTCAGTAGGTCAAATCATATAAAAACCTTGTGAACAAACTAGAAGCCACAGATTAGGTTGGATCATCATCAAACATGCCAAGAAAGATCATCTTGACAATATCTGAGTCAAGTTTGAATATGGGTCATGTCGGTCCAAAAAGTAGGTCAGTAGATAAAATCATAGAAAAACCCTCTGAACACACTAGAGGCCACAGTTTTGGTCTGATCATCATCAAACTTGCTAAAAATGATCATTTGACAATATCTCAATTAATTTCGAATATGGGTCATATCTGGCCAGTAAGTAGGTCAGATTGTTGAAAAACATTGTGCACACACTAGAGACCCCAGTTTTGGTCTGATCATCATCAAACTTGCTCAGAATGATCATCTTGACAATATCTGGGTCAAGTTTGAATATGGGTCTTGTTGGGTCACAAAGTAGGTCAGCAGGTCAAATCATAGAAAAAAAGTTTTGAACACTCTAGAGGCCACAGTTTTAGTCAAATCATCATAAAACTTGCTCAGAATGATCATTTGGACAATATCTCAGTTAAGTTCGAATAAGGGTCATGTCAAATCAAAAAGTAGATCAGTAGGTTATTTTGTCATAACGTTTGAACTGTTTGAGATAGAGCCTTCATATTTAGCATATAGGTTCCTTGTGACAAGGGCTTTCCACTCATATAAAGATTTGACCTGTGACGTTGACCTGTGACCTACTTTATCATAACTTTTGAACCATATGAGATAGAGCCTTCATATTTGGCATGTATGTTCCTTGTGACAAGGTTTTCTCAACCATTCAAAACTTTTGGGCCATGAACTTGACCTTTGACCTACTTTGTCATAACTTTTGGAGCATTTAAGATACAGCCTTCATATTTGGCATATAGGTTCCTTCATAGGAGTGAGTGTTCGAGTTTGAAGATTCACCAACAGCTAAGGTCATACAGTTATGGGACCTCTGTTTAAAGACCAATCTGAAAGTCTGGAGAAGCCTGACATCGATCCTGCTACCCTGGTTAACAAGGCAAGTAGCATGACCACTTCACCATGAAGGCTTCTAAACTTCATTGGAATGTTGTGTAGATGACCCTCTAGGAAAATAGCATAACGATTAACAAATGGTCACAAGAGCTCAAAATAGAAAACATTGTAAATTTGCTTCAAATGTTAACTCCTTCTAAACCTTTGGGCCAAGTGGATTTAAAACTTCACAGGAATGTTGCCTAGGTGACTCCCTACCAAAATAGTTAATACTCATTCCACTCCAATGAACAAGATGGCTTCCAGAGCTAAAAATAAAAAAATTCTTCAAACGATAATTCCTTCTGTACCCTTGGGCCAATTTCATTCAAACTTTGAAGTAATGTTGCTTAGATGACCCTCTACCAAAAAGGCTAAAACAATCCCGCTCTGAAGAAAAAATGGCCACCGGAGCTAAAAATATTGTAAATCTGATTCAAACGTGAACCCCTCCTAAACCCTAAGGACAATTTGATTCAAACTTAACAGGAATGTTGCCTAGGTTACTCCCTACCAAATAAGCTAAAATCACTCTGCTGATGAACAAGATGGCAACCATAGCTAAAATAGAATGTACATGAGACAGTGTCACACAGGTGAGCGAACCAGGGCCCTGTGGGCCCTCTTGTTCTTATTTCTGCTCAAAAACATAGGTTGTGGGTACTCGGTAGAACCGCCTCGCCGAAGCGGTTCTAACGAGTGCCCACAACCTATGTTTTGAGCAGAAATTTCATTTTTGGGTGAAAAGGAATCTATATTTGAGTAAGCGTGTTTTCGAAAAGCAAGTATGACCTTACCTGTTGGTGGGACGAAAAACTGAAACACACACTGAGACCGCATTCTTATTTTCCATATGAGCTGGCGCACGACAAGGATTTTTCTACTGCAGAAGTATCTGACCAGCCTGCGCAACTATATAGCATGACCCGTCATCGCTCTTCGAATAGCCCACATAGGAGATTCATACGAACAGCAAAGGCTCTGATCAGACTGCGCGGATGCGCAGGCTGATCTGAGTCGTCAATGGTTACATGTCTTATCGAATTACGTGTTCATCAATTTTGGCCAGTCTTCACTTGTTGTTCTTGAAATAGCCAAGAGGTCGGAATGCTCACAGGAAGAGCAAATGCTCTGATCAGACTGCGTATATCAGTTACCAAGTGAGCGATAGCTCATTTGTGTTTGTGACGAACTGCGATATATCGTGGGAGTCATGGGCTCGCAGCGCATGAAAAAATGCTATTTGTCACATTAAAAAACTGTTAGCCACCAAGAAGGGGAGGCTTAAGATATACTTCCTAATACAGTATAACGGCCCCCGCCCATCGGGGCTTGAAGAAATTGATGGGCGACATGATGCCAAGAAACACGAGTAGTTGTAAACCGCTTAAGAGGATCTAAGCTTGCCCTGGCAAAGTATCAACATCGGGGCTTGAAGAAATAGATGGGCTGCATGTTGCTTCTACGCAGAGCTTAAACCGACCCGCACACGACTACTGGTAAACCGCTTATAGGATCTAAGCCTGCCCAGGCAATGCGGTGCGAGTTGGTCCGTCCATGCTTATAAACCATATTGATTTCATTGGGTGGCAGGGCTTGAGATGTGTCATTTCATCTCAATGTCGGGTAAAAGTCCCACAGAGTTGGAAGCAACGTCTCCAAAATGATCAGTGTTGACGTGGAGTTAAACCTCAAATCAAAAAACAAAACAGAAGTATCAGATCAGCCTGTGCATCTAGATAACGTGACTAGTCTTCGCTTGTTGCTCTTCGAATAGCCCACATAGAAGGTCAATGCGAACAGCAAGGGCTCTGATCAGGCTGTGCGGATACGCAGGCTGATCTGAGTCTTCAATGGTCACTCGTCTTATCGAATTACGTGTTCATCCATTTTGACCAGTCTTCACTTGTTGCTATTTGAATAGCCCAGAGATCGGAATGCTCACAGGAACAGCAAATGCTCTGACCAGACTGCGCAGTTCATCTCAATGTCGGGTAAAAGTCCCACAAAGTTGGAAGCAACGTCTCCAAAATGACCTATACAATCTTGACGGGGACGTTAAACCTCAAACAATTTACCTTTACATGTAGTAAGTTACGGAGGAATAATTAATAATAGCCACATTTTCAAGAGGAGAAGACCCCGTGCTGCATTTGTTTCGTTACTCTCGCTTCATAAACCAGGGAACGTGGGGTCAAACCTCGGCTTCTCCAGACTTTCGGTTGAGTCTTTAAACCTAGGACCCGTCTCTGTATGACCTTACCTGTTGGTGGGACGAAACTAAGACTGCATTCTTATCCATTTTCCATGTACATGAGCCGGCGCACGACAAGTCTTCAATGCTCTGATCAGACTGTGCGGATGCGCAAGCTGATCAGAGTCTTCAATAGTTACACGTCTTATCAAATTACGTGATATCAATTTTGGACCAATCTTCAATTGTTGCTCTTTGAATAGCCCAGAGAGATCGGAATGCTCACAGGAACAGCAAAGGCTCTGATCAGACTCCGCAGATCAGTTACCAAACGAGCGACAGCACATTTGCGTTTGTGATTCCTGTAAGTGCCTTTTCACACGCAACAACGGCGCGTGCTCACTTATGACGTAGTGTTTTAAAAACAGCACGTGCTAACATGACAAATTGCGATAAATCCCGGGAATCAGAGACAGCGCATGGAAAAAAGCTATCTGTCACATAAGAACATGCCGTTAGCTACCAAGAGCTGCTATCTTAAGATAGATAGGTGGGCCGGCCTCGGATGTTCAGTCGAATGCGCGTCTGACTGGTGATCAGCAGGACGCGGGTTCGATACCTGCTGGGGTCGGCAACATTCTTTCGTGAAGTGCACCGTCCTTCGGAATAGGGACGTTAACTGGAGGCCCCCTGTGCAGGGAGAACCATCCCCTGTGCAGGTTGAAGATCCCTACCGTAATTACATGATAACTGTGTAGGCTTTCATCCTGCAAAACCTGGAGTGTGTTATATACAACTGCGGTAATGGTCAAGTGTGACCGACGCAGTATCAGTAGATAAATAGATAGAAGATTGATCATGAAATCTTTTCTACGGTCATTCTCTCCCTTCCGCTTATTCAAGAAGGGCAGTTGTCAGATTCTGGCGAAAGAATGTGCACTTTACTGGTTAACCGCTTACGTATAAGCTTGCCAAGGAAAAATTGACCGGCTCAAAAATAACCTAAAATAGTGTTCACTGGGCCGTTAAACTCCAATACAAACAATCTGTTAGTTGTTTGATTTGAGGTTTAACGTCCCCGTCAACACTGTAAAAGTAATTTTGGAGACGTTGCTTCCAATTTTGTGGGACTTCTACCCGACATTGAGATGAAATGACATCTCAAACCCTGCCGCCCAATGAAACCAATAGGATTTATAAGCATGGGCGATCAGACTCGCACCGCTTTGCTGGGCAGGCTTAGATCCTCTAAGCGGTTTACCAGTACTCGTTTGCGTAAAAGCATCATGCAGCCCAACTATTTCTTTAAGCCCCGATGGGCGGGGACCGCCGATACAAACAAACAAGACATATAAGACGAGTGATGTTTAATGGTGAAATAAGGAAACCAGCATCACGACAAAGCAATGACAGCACTGCCAGGTCGATTGTCTCTGAGTGTAACCTGGATGGACGCTAAGACTGTTTCGTTTAACCTTTAAATGCCGTTACTTTAAACAATGTAGACCTTGGACAGAGGCCCTTTCTATGGCGTCTGACCTGGATCTTCACTGTCATTTTAAGTCCAGATCGAATCTACAGGTAATCCTCTTTACACACCACTCTGGTCTTAATCGGATAAGAACAGGGCAGCGATAATAAACCGTTACCTGGCTTTCGTACAAATCAGTGACAGTCATTTTGACATAAGCAGTGTAAAGCTTCTGCGCTCCGTAACTTTTGGTCGACAATCGACTCAAAACTTTTGTGGTGCTTTAAGGTTAATAGTCAGCAAGCATAAGGAGGTACGGAAGAAATGGACCAGCCTCGATAAAAATTGCCGCCTAGTGAGTGAGCACTATTGCTGATCCAAGACTATAACTGGCCCATATGTGCCGCTAGGATTGCGCTTGAAAAGTTCACAGTCAGACCGTCTCTCGCCAATACCAGTGGCGTAGCCAGAACCAAAATATTACACACAGCAAGGAAACTCTATGTAACAACATCTTTCTTCGAGATGGGATGCTACTCTTAAAGGAAAGAATTTGCTCCCGAAGGGCAAATATTTTTAACATGTGCATTACGCAGATGCGTAAGACGTCTGATGGCGTTACGCCTACCATTCACTGGAAGTCGCTGCACAGCTTCCATGGACGTTTTTTTTAGGTTACAAGCCAGCGCCGGATGAAAACACATCCAAGTGCCTGATCGAGTGTCTTTGATGATCACTCGAGCCTTACATTGTAAAGGGAAAATGCAAAAGATTTATCGAAAACTCGGCTGTGTATATTGATCTGAATCTATGCAGGTCGCTGAGCAAGCGAAGACGCAGCTCAGAGTGTGCATCCATGCAGTCTGATCAGTATTCAGCCATGTAGCAAACTGAGATGAACGAAAACACTTACCTTTGACTGTGCATCTGGGTCTTTGTGTGTAGCATAGGTTTTATGGTTAACTTTTTCTTGCGCTAGCTAATGTACGATCAGTGGTTTGTTTTAAAATAAGAGATATCTGCAACATGATTCCTCCATGCTGAACATGGCGACGGAGTTTTGCATTACAAATAGACCAAAAAGAGTTAGTTCTTTTTTCATTTATCCCGCAAGTGAGGGTGGGGACCCCGCATTATTTTAAAGTTAAAGGGGTGTAAAGGATTCATTGGGTGTGTACTGTCCACTGGCTAAAATATGGATGTGCGGTTGAGTTTATCTCTGTTATTATACCCGCTTTTGTTTTGCATAAAAGGGGAATATAATTTTCTTCACGGCTGTCCGTCCTTCTTTCCTTCTGTTACAATCAGAATGCAACTTCTTTTTTTTTATTTCGTGGCCTATGGTGACCAAATTTGGTATACATATTGCTTCGGACGGCGTATTCAAAGTTTTATCTGACCCATTGGAGTCATGAGGGTGGTCAAAGGTCGAATTTCAAGAAACTGCTTGTGAATGCAACTACTTTATTATTCCTTGACCTATGGTGACCAAACTTGATACACATACTGCATAGGGACTGCAGATGTATCCAAATTTTGATCTCTCCCACCCCACCCCCGGCGATGGGTTGCGATCAAAGGTCAAATAATTTCTCAAGGGTTTTGTCATTATATATAAGAAAGCGGGTATTTTGCGATGGTGCAACAAAACTTGCACGGTCAGCTGTCTAACCAGTGTAGATCAGCCGGCCTGGTCTGCGCAGTCTGATAGAGCTGGGTATCGCCAGAAAAAATGTATCACGATACTATCGCGATACCAGACAGGCGATACGATACAGTATCACGATACTTGCTTTGTACAGATTTGCTATGTTCATTAGGTAAATTTGGACTTTTGTTGTAGAGTAGAAAACAGAGTTTCCTGTTCAATAACAACACGATGGTTTATTAAGTATGTCCTTATATTTATATGCAATAAAATAAAATAATGACTTGACAAAAACAAAATGTTTCCATACTTGTAAGTGTTTTAAATGCCGATCTGGCACATTAAGTGTCCAGTTCAGCATCCATTGTTTATATATGTATGTGAGTGGCGACCGCTTGTATCAACAATAAAACGGTAATTATGATGACTTTGCAGGTCCATAACACCCCATCAGCCACACAATATATTTCGGAAGCAACAGTTTTGAATAAATCTGAATGGCATTACTCAAAATACCAACAAAACGTATGTAGCACATGGGTCCATACTAGAGTCACTTGACCAGACACCTGTTGGTTCCAGTAGTTACTGTATCCTGGTAGATGCATCAGTTGTTTTTATTGGATATAAGCAGCACCTTTTGGATACAGATTTTTATTGGCATAAGCACCTCAGAAAATAATATATCTCTTGTGTTTCAGACGTTTGTTGATATAACGCAAAAGTATCGTCAAGTATCGATACACGGAATTAGTATCGCGATACAGTATCGCCAGCAAAAATATCACGATATATCGATGCATCGATGATATCGCCCCAGCTCTACAGTCTGAGTAGCTTTTCCGTTTTGTAGGCATCTGACCAGTAGCTGCACGGTTTAAAAAAAACGGGTACTGTGCACGCATGCGTCATGCTACAAGTTACGTTAAATGTATAATTGTGATGGACATTATTATAAATAATGGCGGGCGGTGCACGTCATTTGGTCAAATGTAGATTTCGTTCGAATACATTTGGTTGGAAAAAAACAACTTTAAATTGGACAATTGGTCGAAATTTTTGTTTAGAAATGCGACACTTGGTCGATTTTATTTAACCATGATCTGCTTATCCCGACCGGTTGTTATTGACTCACTCGATTATTTTTAAAACCATTTTTTTAGGTTTTGGTTTTACGGCCCTTTCAAGATTATTTCACTCATATCGAGCCGATCTTTAATCAGAGGTGGGCGAAAACCGAAGTACCCGGAGAAAAACAACCTGACCTTCCGTTACAGAACTTGGCGTCTTACATGTGACCCGAGCGGGGCTCGAACTACAGTGGTGAGAGACCTAATGATCAAGAGTCAGCGCTCTTAACCACTAGGCCATGGAGTCCCTTTTTTAAAACAATAGGTCGGTCATAATACAATGACCTGAACGTTATGTTTTCCAGCATTTCTGATATATTGGGTTCTTAAATGTATACATTTATTTGAAATACATTCAGGAGAAGACAATTAGTGGTCAATTAATAATAACGAATACATTTGCATAGAAGGGGAACAAGCATAGAACCCTGGGTGACGCCAACAAAGACTTTGTGTCCAGGTTGTTCCGTAACACCTCAATTGACTTTTGATTTAAACAAAATTATGCGCAATAGGGTGATTTGGGGTAAATTACTTTCGTTTCAGCTTCTTTGAATTTTGACGAAAAACTTCGGCAAAATGTTAATTTGACGCATTTTTTTTTTTTTTTTTTTTTTTTTGACGAAAATTCGACCATATATTGGTTCAACGGAAGGTGCCATTCGAACGAAAAATACATTCGACCAAGTGGTTTACAATGAAATGTCATAGAAGCAAATCATGGAATCGCCCCGTTAAACCAGAAGCAAACTCATAAGTTTGAGCCAGCGCCAGCCAAATACAATAAGTTTGGCACGACCGGCAAAGACACTCAGATCGGAGCCTGACCAGTGTAGATCAGCCTGCACAGCCGCGCATCTGATCAGCGTATTAATGTTGTCAGATTAGGATCTTAACTGTTTACATTACAGGTATGCTATATCATTAGGTCTCTCACCGCCGTAGGTTCGAGCCTCGCTCAGGTGGTTTTTCTCCGGGTACTCCGGTTTTCGCCCACCTCTGATTTACGATCGGCTGGATATGAGTGAAATAATCTTTAAATGGCCGTAAAACCCAAACCAAAAAAAAAAAAAGATATGCTATAAGTTATCGCTACGATGAGAAAACACTACAAAAAATGGAATCGCCTCGCTAACTGTAGTTTGAGCCAGCACATGGTAATAAGACCTACACGAGCAGTAAAGACCTCAAGCCTGTGTACCCGCTCGGTCTGATCTGAACCAGCCTGTGCATTCGCACAGTTAAACCTACAGCATCTGGGCAATCAAAAGAGGGAAATGAAAGCTCAGGCCATTTCAGGTGGATGTAATCATGGGTCATAGCAATGCCAATGGCATTTTGCATGTCTGGTCATGCACTGCCTCTTTGGAAATTTTACGTCGACAATTTTGCTGTAAGATTAACAGGAAACGTCCCGATATGGCTAAATAATCCTTGACGGCGACGTGAAAACTACTCAATTTAAATTCAAGGAATAAAAATGGTGTATGTTCAGTGCACATATAGGATTCTCCGACCTAAACTGTTGCAATAAATAACGTGATAAGAGCTGGCATCAAATCTATTCAATAAAAACATGTAGAACCACACACGAATACAAAACTTTGAAAGATATGATTATTGATTGTTTGTGGATGATTTTGTGTCATCTCCCTGAGAAAGGGAGAAAAGAGATGGAAGAGATAGCAGTGGAGATGCAGGTGAAAGATAGAGGAGGAGGAAAATGAACGAAAGTGTAAAAAAAAAGAAGAAAAAAAGCTGAGATGAAAGAAAACAATTTCATTTAGAAATCAATGCCCGAATTCATATTTTACAAAGAATCTATATTGATGCACAATAGATCTTCTTAATTGGCTGTCCTCAGTAAATAATTGGCCAGGCTTTTATAGAACATTGTTAACCATAAACAGATATGTGATTATTTATAATTGCAATTTAATCAAATTGTACATCAATATAGCGTAATTGGATAATCACTTTTTCAACAGATATAATTAGTCTGATGAGGACAAAAAAAAAAACAGCCATCAAAATAATGGTGTTTGTTGCACTCTATCAACTAGTGACTGTGAAAATCTTGCATCGGCTTAATAATAAAGATCGATCTTAATTTGCTACACAAGTAGTTTTTTTCCCGTGTCATGCGCGGATTTTCCGTGGAATTTTCACGTGAAGTTTTAATCGTCCACGCGTGATATGCGGGAAGGCTATCGGTTCACGCGTGAAGTAAGACATGCAAGCGCGGATTTTGCGCGAATTTTGCGGGGATTTTCCGTGGTTCATGCATGGAAGTTAATCATTTCCACGCATCATGCGTGTGCGCGAACCATCGAGGCTTCGCGGCAACTGTACTGTAGGGAAAATGTTGTGACTACGATAGCGACTTGAATTTTTTTCAGATCAGCTTCAAACTTGCAGGTAACGAGGACAGACATAAAATCACGGTTAAGCTGATTTTGGGCCGAATCGGATTATTTGCCTTGGAGTTACCTGCCCTTGAGCATGAAAAAATACGTTGTGACCACGATAGCAATTTTATTGTTATTCAGATCAGCTTCAAACTTGCAGGTAACGTGGACAGGCATAAAATCCCAGTTAAGTTCGATTTTGGGCCGAATCGGAATATTGACCTCGGAGTTACGTGACCTTGAGCGACAAAAAATTTGCCCATAGACTTAACATAGGGAAAATGTTGTGACTACGATAGCGACTTGAATTTTTTTCAGATCAGCTTCAAACTTGCAGGTAACGAGGACAGACATAAAATCTCGGTTAAGTTAGATTTTGGGCCGAATCGGATTATTTGCCTTGGAGTTACAGTACAGTCTTAGAAATCTTATTATCCCTCACGATCGTGCGTGATGAATTTCGAATGTCACGTGACTTTTTAGCGTGGGTTTTCCGTGGAGTAATCGTGGAACTAGCGCGGGTTTTGCGTGGAGCGTGGAGAACCAACGTGAGCTCGCGCAACGCGAGCGTGATCGCGAGCGTGGAAAAGATTAACGGTAAACGCGAAGAGGATTATCTATCTTTCGTTTTGCGAGAAATACCTGTATTGAACCTGTTTTTTTTTGCCGCAAATTGTACATTTATTTTATTAAATGGGGCAGA
Source organism: Lucinisca nassula (assembly GCA_963580285.1). Classification (NCBI taxonomy): domain Eukaryota; kingdom Metazoa; phylum Mollusca; class Bivalvia; order Lucinida; family Lucinidae; genus Lucinisca; species Lucinisca nassula. The sequence goes on from OY757010.1 coordinate 217,317,467, forward strand.
AAGTAATTATCGCAAAAACACAAATAACTTTAGAGAGTTATACCTTTGGTCATAATCCCGATGAAGTTTATCAGCATGACCCGGGATGCATGTTTTTTTTTTTTTTGTTTTTTGTTTTTTTGCACACATGCATATACAAAATTTGCAGCCCAACGTTGGGTCTACAATGACATGACGTGTTAACATTGTCGCATCACTGTCGGACCGACGTTGGCCTGCTGTAGTGTGCTCGCTCGGAATGACCATACGTATTGTTATTGAGATATATGTATCTTACTCACTGTACTTACTATTTGCAGGAAAGAGGTATGATCTTGGGGAGAAAAAATTTCTTCATGAAGAATTCATACAATAAACACAAACCCCGCATGGATATTAACGAATTTTTAAAACCCTCGCATATGCGATTCAAAAGGCATATCGTCACTTATATATGTTATTATGTATCAAAAAGAGTATCTAACGGATGCATGGGCTCAAGCACATACCCACAGCCGATCCTGAAGCACGTGCCCATTGTGGGCATTAGACTGAATACAGCAGTGGCTGACATTTAAGGCCGAAAGAGCACGGGAACGGACTGCATCGAACCGGGGTCGTTCATCATACATACCTGTGTAAAGTTCAGTTTTAGAATACTGACTTTTATCAGCTCCACAAAGTATGTTGCCCTATGACTTATGACTCAAGTTCATGTTCTACAACAATAAAAAATTCTTTATGACGCACGACGCCATTGATTGACACATCACGTTAACAAGTCCGTGAAATGAACACCTCCTAAACCCCACATTATATAGAGAAAATGGAGTTTACGGGGGTATAAATTATTTTTCTCATATTTGTTCTCAGACATAGATTGTGGCTACTCGTTAGAGGCAGTTCTAACGAGCACCCACAACATATGTTTGCCGTACAAATAAATAAAAATCAGGGATTTTCATCAGAAAAGTAGCCGTTTTGGATACGTAAAATATACTTTGTCGCACGGATGCGATACAGACCAAGAACCGAGTCTTGATTAATTTCTTTAAGGAAACCTCTGCTCTAACCTCTCAAATGCGTCCATTATTAGGATTAACCTATATACATGTACACTGTTTAAGCCTTGCGTCCAGGAAAGCGGTGCAGATCCAGCATTATGCGGCATCTTAACTGGTTCTGCACTGTTTGCTACATTAATTTTATGGTAAAATAATAAAGCCAAAACAAGCTTAGTTTATCCATTGGACTAACCCAAATGGTACGAGTAGAAGAATCCATTCGGCTTTTATGGGTTGAAAGCAAATGATTCTAATATAAGAAAAGAAAAGTCAAGTTTACTGGTTATCTTTAATAAAAATCCTTAAAACATTTAAAACTACAAGTCATTTTGAACAACAGCCCCCGCCCATTGTGGCTTGAAGAAATACATGGGCTGCATGATGCTTCCACGCAGAGATGAAACCGACCGCATACTAGTACTGGTAATTCACTTATAGGATCTAAGCCTGCTCAGGAAACGCCGTGCGAGTCGGGCCGTCCATGCTTAAAAACCCTTTTGGTTTGACTTGGTGGTAGGGCTTGAGAAGTCATTTCATCTCAATGTCGGGTAAAAGTCAAACTTAATTGGAAGCAAACTCTCCAAAAAGACATACACTGTGTTGACGGGGACGTTAACCTCAATTCAAACAAGTAAAGTCATTTTGAACAACAGCTTAAATGAGCGTCCAGTGTCTGGTAAAAGACCCACAAATTTTGAAGCAACGTCCCCAAAATGAGCTAAATAGTGTTAATGGGGACATTAAAACCCAAATTCAAACAAAAGACTGAAGAAGCCATCCGATCAGCATCAAGAAATAACGTATATGTCGTCTGCTGATTATTTTGCAAACTTCCTTTTGCACACAGGCAAACAGTGTGGGCCCACATGAGACTGCACCTTTTCTGATCAGGGTCCACACTGTTCGCCAAAATTACTTTTATGGTAACCAGCAGATGACAAAGCAGTCGGCATTTGTTGTGTTTGGGGTTTTATGATAGAACACAATCCTTATCAGCTGATCAGCATTTTGAGTGACATCTCTAATGTTAAAAAAAAAGCATGCTTTTGCAACATTCACAAACAAGGATTGACGTTCTACAACTGCGGCTGCTAATAAAACACTCCATTTCCATTGCCGTTATGGGCGTCATTTTTTAACTGATCAGTTTACCAATCAGCACTATTCCTGGGCAGTATTTTACGGTAATGGTTAACCAGCACAGTGCGTATTCTTTCGCCAGAGAATGACAACTGCCCTTCTTGATTACAGCGGAAGGCAGCGAAAGGCCAGAACAAATTTCATGATCAATTTCCACAACAGAATGTTGCCGACCCCGGCAGGTATCGGACCCGCGTTCTCCTGATCCCAAGTCAGACGCGCATCTGAATTTCTTTACACCTATTTCATGCGGCGTCTGATCTGGGTCTTCAAACCCGACAACAGGATTCCAGTCCAGATTCTGGAGATAATCAACACATTTGCGCAACACTCTGACCTCACAGCGATTAGGCTGGCAATGGGCGTGCTGTACTAGAATAAATTGATTATTGAAGAAATATTGTTTGTTGGTTTTGAACATTCCAGGAGAGCAACCTAGCCATAAAAAATGTATGACCGGAAAGCCATATGGCGTAGTAACTAGTAACCTTTATATGTGACCTTGACCTGGTGTCAGCAAGATTCATTTATGAACTCTGCACATGAGCTCACTGAGGGGGATAATTGACCAAAGTTTAATAAGAATCCTTGTATGGGATAAAAGAGATATGGAACGGACACAAAAATCAAAGTTTCAAACCTTTGACCTTCAGCTGTGAACTTGACCTCGAGTCGGCATGGTTCATTTATGTGTTCTGCACATGAGCTCACTCAAAAGAATATTTGACCAAAGTTTAATGAAAATCCTTCCAAGGGTAAAGGAGATATAGAACGGACAAAAAATATCAAGTTTCAAACTCGTGCCCTTCAACTGTGACCTTGACCTTGAGTCGGCATGGTTCATTTATGGGTTCTGAACATCAGCTCACTGAGACTAACACTTGACCAAAGTTTAATGAAAATCTATCAAAAGGGTCAAGGAGATATGGGGCGGACAAGGAAGTGTTACGGACAGACAGACGGACGGACATTCCTATAATCCCCGCCGCGAAGGACGGATAGACGAAAGACATTCCTATAATCCCCGCTCCGCTTCGCGGCGGGGGATTAAAAATTGTTGATGTCACAAATCCTGGTATTGATAGCCGCGCTATTCTAATCGCTGTGAGGTCAGAGTGTTGCGCAAATGTGTTGATTATCTCCAGAATCTGGACTGGAATCCTGTTGTCGGGTTTGAAGACCCAGATCAGACGCCGCATGAAATAGGTGTAAAGAAATTTAAAATAATAATGATTTGCCACTATTACATACCTTTACCGGCCCCAATAGCTCAGTTGGTAGAGTGTCCGCTCCGGGGAACGGGAGGTCTCGGGTTCTATCCCGGGCCGCGACATACCAAAGTCGTTAAAAAATGGTACTAGCTGCTCCTCGTTTGGCACTCAGATTTACGGGTTAGAGCTAGGACTGGTCGATCCAGTGTCAGGATAATGTGACTGGGTGTGGTATCATGTAATGTGTCTGGGACATGATACTGCAGTGAGGCAGCACTATAAACGTGAGCATTGAGCTCCCTGTCGCAACCAGACACCGTCGTGATATGACTGAAAAATTGTTGAAAGCGACGTTAAACCCGAATTCACACACACACACACACACACACACACACACACACACACACACACATTACATACCTTTATCTGTAGTCAGTTAACGGACTCCTTAACATGAAATCTGTCATTGAGGAATAAATTATAATAGCCGGTGTATAGTTGTTACGTTACTCGCCTCATAAACCAGGGATTGTCGGATCAATCCCGGGCCTCTCTAGACTTTCGGATGAGTCTTTTAACCGAGGACCCGGCTCTGTATGACATTAGTTAGCTGTTGGTGGGACGAAAAACTAAAACAGACACATATGTAGACCGCATTCTTATACATTTTCCTTGTACATGAGCCGGCGCACGACAAAGAATTTTTTCTATTACAGAAGTATCAGATCAGCATGCGCATTTAGACAACATGTCCAGTCTTCGCTTGTTGCTCTTCGAATAGTCCACATAGTAGGCTTATTCGAACAGCAAAGGCTCTGATCAGACTGCACGGATGCGCAGGCTGATCTGAGTCTTCAATGGTTACACGTCTTATCGAATTACCTGTTCCCCAGTCTATGAATCCACTTTGGTCAAAGTCTTCACTTGTTTCTCTTTGAATAGCCCAGAGATCAGAATGCTCACAGGAACAGCAAATGCTCTGATCAGACAGCACAGATCAATTCTCAAACGAGCGATCATGTTCTTGTAAGTGCCTTTTCACACGCAATAACTGTGCGCGTGCTCACTATTATGACGTAGTGTGGTAAAACTGCACGTGCTTACATGACGAACTCCGGTAAATCGTGGGAATCATGTGCTCAGTCGGAGACAGCGCATGGAAAAAAGCAATCTGTCACACTGGTTGTTCACGAGAAGCGAGAGATGTTTAACCCTTTTTGTACCAAATGGAGTGAGTGAGTTTTAGTTTTACGTCCCGCCAACAGCTAAGGTCATACGGAGACGGGACCTCGGTTTAAAGACTTGTACCAAATGGAATCTTCCAGCTTATATATGGCAGGAGTCCATTTAAAAATTTAGGGATGTCAGGTTGTGTTTTCTTCAAAATTGATTAGGAAAAAGGCTGAACTTTTTGCAAACAGTGTAGGCCCTGATCAGACGCCGCGTTCTGTGGCGTCTGATCTGGGCCTGCACTGTTTGCCAGGGTACCCGTTTAGGGGTTTCCAGTCTGAAATGGGTTAATGGAGAAATAATGACACTGGCCTCGGTAGCTCAGTCGGATGCGCATCTGACTGGTGATCAGGAGGACGCGGGTTCGATTCCTGCCGGGGTCGGCAACATTCTTTCGTGGAGATTGATCATGAAATCTTTTCTACGGCCATTCTCTCCCTTCCGCTGATTCAAGAAGGGCAGCTGTCAGTTTCTGGCGAAATAATGTGTACTGTACTGGTTAACCGCTTACACGTATAAGCCTGTCCAGGAAAGTGTGGATAGGTCAACTGACCGGCTCAAAAATGACCTAAAATAGTGTTGACTGGGCCGTTAAACTCCAATTCAAACAAATGGAGAAATAATGAAAACAGCATTACAATAAGATGGTTTAATCGAGGCATTAATGATTGTCTGAGTGTAGGCTGGGAAAATGGCCCTGGATGGGAGCTCAGACATTTGTTCGTTAATCCCTTAAATGCCTTAACTCTAAACAATGCAGACTCTAATCAGAGGCCCTTTATTTGGGGTCTGACCGGGATCTACCCTGTTTGCCATTTCCAGACCAGATCGATTCTACAGGTAAACCTTTACACACTACTCTGGCCTCACTGATACGAACAGCGCGGCTTTAATAAACCGTTACCTGGATTTCATTTTTTTTTTTTTTTTGGTTTGGGTTTTACGGCCCTTTCAAGATTATTTCACTCATATCGAGCCGATCGTTAATCATAGGTGGGCGAAAACCGGAGTACACGGAGAAAAACCACCTGACCTTCCGTTGCAGAACTTGGCATCTCAAACCTGGATTTCATACAAATTAGTGACAATCATTTAGAATTAGTATCGTAAAGCTTCTGCACTTCGTAACTTTTGGTCGATTGTCAATCTACCTAAAACTTCTGTGGTGCTGTGTAATAATAAAAACCTTTTCCGAGATGGGATGCTACTCTTGACGGAAAGAATTTGCTCCCGAAAGGCAAGTATTTTTTTACTTTACGCACATGCGTAATATGTCTATGAGCCTTTCGCCTATGAATACACTGGAAGTCGCTGAAATAGCACACGCACCCACCTTTCGTGGACGGTTTTCCAGGTTGGCGTGCGCATCCATGCAGTCTGGTCAATATTCAGCCATCATAAGTGGCTGCAGTTCTACCCATGGTGAAATGATACACTTACCTTTGACAATGCATGTTATTCTGGGTCTTTGTTTTGTTTGTTAGTTTGATAAAGGTTTTACGTCTCCTTGAACAATGTAAAGGTCATTTTGGAGACGTCGCTTCCAATTTTGTGGGACTTTGTCTTTTACCCGACAATGAGATGAAATGACATCTCAAGCCCTGTTGCCCAATGAAACCAATAAGGTTTATATGCATGGACGGGCCGGCTCGCACCGCTTTGCATGAGCGGTTTACCAGGACTCGTGTGCGGGTCGGTTTCAGCTCTGTGTGGAAGCATCATGCAGCCCATATATTTCTTCAAGCCCCGATGGGCGGGGGTCGTCTGGGTCTTTGTAGTAGCACGGGTTTTATGTCGAGCGCTAACTTATGTACGATCTCAGTGGTTTGTTTTAAAATATGCTGAACATGAGGCCGGTTGCGACATTTATTTTCAGTAAAAAAAGGTATACGATTCTTTGGTCGAGTCTACTGATTAAAATAGGGGTATGCTGTTGATTTTAATATACCCGGTTTTTTTTTGTTTTTTGTTTTTTTGAAGAAAAAAAACATGGGTATATTATTTTCGTCATTGTTGTTCGTCCGTCCGTCACAAGTGGCCGCATTTCTATCTATGGTGAAATTAGCGAAAACACTTACTTTTGACAGTGCATGTTATTCTGGGTCTTTGTTCATGTCGAGCGCTAGCTAATGTACGATCTCAATGGTTTGTTTTAAAACATGCTGAACATGAGACCGACGGCCAAAAATAGTCAGCTCCGGCTACGACATTTTATTTTTCAGCTAAAGGTATACGATTCATTGGGTGGTGTCATTGGTTATTGTTTTTTGGGGGTATATTATTTTCGTCACTGGTGTTCGTCCGTCCGTTCGTCCGTCCTTCAAACTGTCACAAACCTTGTGAATGCAACTACTTTTTTATACATCACGCAAAAATGCATGCCTATATAGTTATGACCCCCTTCAATCCCACTTTTATATAGCGAAGCTGAGGTTTACAGGGGTTAATCTTTATGTTCTTATATAGATGCATTAGATAGTGGGTACCCGTTACAACCGCCTCGCCGAGGTTGTGCTAACGAGTACCCAAAATCTATGTTTTGAGCAGAAATATGAAAATTATCAGGATTTTTATCTGAAAAATTCCGTTTTGGGTGGTAAAATTTTACCGATGTATTTCAATAGGCGCGTTTTCGTAATCTCTTAGCCTATGGTGACCGAACTTGGAGGTAAAACTTGGGAAAAAGGCTGAACTTTTTGCAAAACGCCTCGGTGAGGTGATAAAGATAGCTGTGTAGCGAGAAAGTTCTGACTGATCAGTCGACGAAAACCTCGTCTGATACTCGGATAAGGAACTGAACTGTTTACGCAAATAACAAAAATTATGTATGTTTTGTTTGTTTGTTTGATTTGAGGGTTAACGTCCCCGTCAACACTGTATAGGTCATTTATGAGACGTTGCATCCAATTTTGTGGGACTCTTATCCGACATTGAGATGAAATGACATCTCAAGCCCTGGCGCCCAACGCAACCATTAGGGTTTATAATCATGGACGGTCCTTCTCGCACCGCTTTGCCTGGGCAGGCTTAGATCCTCTAAGTGGTTTACCAGTTTCCGTGTGCGTCGGATACAGCTCTGCGTGGAAGCATCATGCAGCCCATTTATTTCTTTAGCCCCGATGGGCGGGGGCCAAGAGGTTGTGGTGTATATAGATATCTAGAGCTTTGGGAACAATTTGCTATGTGCTCAAGAACGATTTCGATTTGGCCATTATAAACAAGCAAGTACTCGTTTGCGGTCGGTTTCAGCTCTGCGTAGCCCATCTATTTCTTCAAGCCCCGATGGGCGGGGCGTAATTATGTATGCTAAAGTCATGGCTGATCATTCTTGTGAACGTCAGTTTAACCCATCAGACCCAGTGCTTGCACGACCTGCAAAAACTCATGATTAACCTGCAAATCCTGCCTAACCAGCGTAGATCAGCCTTTCCGTATGCGCAGTTTGAAAAGCATTTCCGTTTTGTAGGCATCTGATCATGATCTACACGGTTTCAAAAAAAAAAAAAAAAAACACGCACACACGAAAACAGGAGTTATTACAAGTTATGCTACATATATAAATGTCATGTTTGTTATTATAAATAATGGAATCGCCTCGTTAAACACGAAGCAAAGTTCGAGCGAGCGCCAGCCAAATACAATAAGATTCGCATGACCGTTAAAAACTCAGATTGTAGCCTGACAAGAGTTGATCAGCCTGCACAACCGCGAGGTCTGATCAGAGACAATCATCGGGCATTCAGATTGGGATCTGAACTGTTTACGCAAATAACGCTGGTCACGTCACAGATACGTTTACATGTATCGCAGCGACGAACAAACACTACAAAAAATGGAATCGCCTCGCTAACTGTAGTTTGAGCCAGCGCATGGCAGTAAGTCCTGAACGAGCAGTAAAGTGAGTCTTTCAGCTTTACGTCTCACCAACAGCTAAGGTCGTACGGAGACGGGACCTCGGTTTAAAGACACATCCGGAAAGTCTGGAGAAGCCCGGGATCGATCCTGCGATCCCTGATTTACAAGGCGAGTAGTATAACCACTACACCACGGAGGCTTCTCGAGGAGTAAAGACCTCACAGCCTGTGCACCCGCTCAGCCTCATCTGGACCAGCCTGTGCATTCGCGCAGTCTCATCTGAGGAATCAAAAGAGGGAAGTGAAAACATGCTAAGTTTCGCCCACCTTTGATTAACGATCAACATCTTGAAAGAGCCATATTACCACACTACACCTACCAAAAAAGATGGGTCAATTTAGGAGTGCTTACGTGATGCAATCTTGCATTTTCTAAACTCTATCTGTATGTCTGTCCGCTGGTCTATCTTTTCTGTCTGTGCCCATCTGTTTGTCCGTCGGTCGGTCGGTCGACCAATGTCCAAGACGGGTGTCCGAATTTTGATCGAAAGGCAAATAAAAAACATGGAAACTTCAAAACATCTAATGCGACATCACATAGAAACATCAAAACAACACGCGACCAAACATCGGAAGACAAAACATCTTTAATGTCACACACGCAGACACAAACACATACACAAAGACAAAACATCGAAAAAAATCGTCTTTTTTTTGTATACAGAAAACGGACCTGGAAAACACATGAGCATATAAAAGATAAATTCTTCAACACTGATACACTGCGCCATTCAACCGTGTTGGTTTTAAACCTTTTATCTTTTTCATTTCCAATAACTTTCATTATTATTTCTTTTTCTTTTTTTTCTTCTTCTTTTTTTCATAATTAATTATCAGTTGTACACACAGGTAATAATTAAATACACTCCGCGTAACTTTAGCATGGATTTCGCGGCAAAGTTAGCCTGCGGCAAAGAGGTAAAGGTTTCCGAAATACTCGGAATATGCTCCGCGAATCGCGAACGACGACGGTTCGCGGAGTGTTTGCGAGTAAAACATTCCAAATAATTTTCAGATTCGGAATGTTTTAGAGGGCCAAAAAAATCATGCGAAATGAAGTAATTCGGAATAAAGAGTCTTTCGGCTGTTCTGCGCGACCTCTACTGTGTCTTATTTTTCTTAATTCTGCTCTAAAATAAAGAGTGTGGGTCCTCGTTAGAACCGTCTCGATGAGGCGGTTCTAATGAGTGCCCACAATCTATATTTTCAGCAGAAATAAGAAAAATATTACAAGTTTTCAACTTAAAATTTTCATTTTTTTTTTCGGCGATAAAGGTGGCATTGTATTTTATAGGCGTGTTTTCGTAATGAAGCCGATTTTTAATCAGAGTAGGGCCAAAAACCGGAGTACCCGGAGAAAAAAAATAGGTTCAATTACACAATATTTCTTCAAAATTCCAAAAAAAAGTTAAGTGATTAATTTCTTTGGGCCTCATCGCGATCTTCTTCATCGTCTCGGACCATTTAAAACCTAATTCTGTAATTATTTCATGCTTTGTTTCACCGGGTCAGTTGGTGTTAAATTTCTTTGGGCGATATTTTGTTTGACCAGGCCAATCAATCATACATGTAATTATCTGCAGCTTAAGCATACTTGTTTGTTACGTAAGTGGAGAGTAAATAATACTACGGATAGCTACATGTATGTTTGATTGCCAATTTAATTGCCAATTTAAGGAAACCGAACACTATCTCTTTCTTCATAGTCACAGAAGCACTATAATCATTTCATGCTTTGTTTCACCGGGTCATTTAGTCGTAATTTACGGTACTTAACAATTCCTAATGTTTTTTTTTTTTTGTTTTATTTTTATTCCAATGGGTTGTAATTTAATGAACAAAAACCTATACATGTACATGTATTTCGATAAAAATTGATGCGCGAGAGTAGCGTGGGCCAACGTGGACCTAAGCGTGTAGCGTGAAGGCTTTCCGTGGATCGCGATGGTTGCGAGATACGAGCGTGGACAAACGTGAAATAAGCGTGGATCAAGCGTGGAACTAGCGTGGGTTTTGCGAGGGTTGTGCGCGAAGCGTAATCCTTTTCTCTTTCATGCACGATCGTGAGGGATAATAAGATTTCTAAGACTGTACTGTACCTGCCCTTGAGCATAAAAAAATACGTTGTGACCACGATAGCAACTTTATTTTTATTCAGATCAGCTTCAAACTTGCAGGTAACGTGGACAGGCATAAAATCTCAGTTAAGTTCGAATCGGAATATTGACCTCGGAGTTACATGACCTTGAGCGACAAAAAATTTGCCCATAGACTTAACATAGGGAAAATGTTGTGACTACGTCGATTTTGGGCCGAATCGGAATATTTGCCTTGGAGTTACCTGCCCTTGAGCATAAAAAAATACGTTGTGACCACGATAGCAACTTTATTTTTATTCATATCAGCTTCAAACTTGCAGGTAACGAGGACAGGCATAAAATCTCGGTTAAGTTCGATTTTGGGCCGAATCGGAATATTGACCTCGGAGTTACGTGACCTTGAGAGACAAAAAAATTTGGCCATAGACTTAACGTAGGGAAAATGTTGTGACAGAAATAGCGACTTGAATTTTTAGCTCACCTGAGCCAAAGGCTCCAGTGAGCCGATAGTATACCAAGGCTCCGGAGTCCGTCGTCTGTCGTCCGTCCATCCGTCGTCCACACTTTCAATGAAGCATATCTCAGAAGGCAGTCGACCAATCTTGTTTAAATTTTATGTGTAGCACCATTGGGCAAGGGGAAAGGCTGCATTAGGTTTTGGAGCTAGTCTGGTTCATTTGTTCCTTCATTCTTCTTTCTCTCCATATAGAGATAATAGACCAATGTTAAATTTTTAATCAAAGATTTCTCAGGAACTATAAAAGCTAGAAGCATCAAATTTGGTATTCAATAAAATAATGATGACTTATTTTGTGTAAGAGACATTGGGCTTTCTCAGCTTATTTGTTCATCTGTTCTTTCATTCTTCTTTCTCTCCATTTTGACCAATGTTAAATTTTCGTCAAAGATTTCTCAGGAACTATAGAAGCTAGAAGTCTCAAACTTGGAATGCAATGCAATAATCATGACTTATATCCTGTAAGGGTCAATGGGCTGGATTCTATTAGCAGATTTAGTAGTCAAGTCTGTGAATTGTTAAAACTTAAGTTCCTCAGGTGAGCGGTTTAGGCTCATTGAGCCTCTAGTTTAAAGATATTCCCTACAGAAGCCTATGTAAAACCAAATGGCCCTGAGGCAGGGGCATTTTTGGCCTCAGGGTTATAATTTAAACAATCTTGATAGAGGTCCACTAGATGAAGCTTCACACCAAATATCAAAGACCTGGGTCTTGTGGTTTCAGAGAAGAAGATTTTCAAAGATTATCTCTGTATAAGTCTATGTAAAACCAAAAGGTCCCAGGGCGGGGGCATTTGTGGCCCCGAGGGCTATAATTTGAACAATCTTGGAAGAGGTCCACTAGATGAAGCTCCATATATCAAAGACATGGGCCTTGCAATTTCAGGGAAGAAGATTTTTAAAGATGTCCCTTTTAAACTCAATATAAAACCAAAAGGTCTCGGGGCGGGGGCATTTTTGGCCTCAGGGCTATAATTTGAACAATCTTGATATAGGTCCACTTGATGAAATTTCACACCAAATATCAAAGACCTAGGCCTTGTGGTTTCAGAGAAGATTTTTCAAGATTTTCCCTATATATATACAAGTCTGTGTAAAACCAAAGGGCCTCAGAGTGGGGGCATTTTTGGCTCCAGGGCTATAATTTGAACAACTTTGGTAGAGGTCCACAAGATGAAGTTTCATACCAAATATCAAAGACCTGGGCCTTGCGGTTTCAGAGAAGAAGATTTTTAAAGATTTTCCCTATACATTGTATAAGCCCATGTAAAACCAAAGGGCCCCAGGGCAAGGGCATTTTTGGCCCCAGCACTATAATTTGAACATTCTTGGGTCCACTAGTTGAAGCTTCATACCAAATATCAGAGACCTGGGCCTTGTGGTTTCAGAGAAGAATATTTTTTTTAAGTTTTCTGTGAAAAAAATCTATTTTTGGTTCCTGTGACCTAGATGTGCAACGGACCAGAACAATTTGAACAACTTTGAAAGGGCACCACCTAAGGATCATTACTGTGAAGTTTGGTCAAAATCCGATCAGGGGTTTAGGAGATGTGTTTACGCACGGATGGATGCATGGACAACGGACAAAAGGTGATCCCAAAAGCCCACTTGTCTCTATGTGAGGGTGAGCTTAAAACATAAACCTTCAATCCCTCAGCCCAAGGATGCTACAGATAAAATTTGGGTCAAATCGGCTTAGTGGCTTCAGAGGAGATGTCATTTGAAAGTGTTGAGGCCAGTTGACGACATATTTCAGACAACGGACAACTGCCTATCCTATAAGCTCCCACGGAGCCTTTGGCCCTGGTGACCTAAAAAATCTGAATAAAAATTACATGAATTAAGTTCAATTAAGTTCATTTGAATACTAAAAAATGAGAAAAAAGCATTTAACATGTATCAAGAACCATGAAATACTAAAAAGGTAACTAAAATAATACTAATATTATAGGTTTATATTGGAAAAATATTGCTGGTTGTCAGGAGCATTTTTGATAGCAAAAATGCTCATGACAACCGGTTGTCAGGAGACACTTCCAACTTTCTAATACCTAACTGATCGTGACAAAAATTTACCGGATCACACTGCTATATAACAGGATTAATAATTTGGTTCTTAACTGAGCCAGGGTGAATAAAGTATGTCCACATGTTACATTTGGTCAAATTATGACACACAAAAATATATATTAAGCACATATTCCCCCAAAACACTTATTTAATTAGCCCCCAAACAGTTTTTGAGTGTGTTTCGGTAATTACCAGTGTGTTCCGGTGTTTTGGTGTGTTCCGGTATTTCTACGAACCGACTTTAAAGTGTAGAAAAAAAAAACCCTCCCTACTGGGTGTGCTAAAGAAGATGAACAGGGGTCGTAAAATGAATGCCTCTGATCTAAAGGTCAAAACAATAACAAGGTCTTTAGAATGTGTGCCTTGTAAATGAACCAACAAACTAGCCTGTCCCCCTAGCCTTGGCATAACCTCGGATCTGGGTTCACACTATTTGCAGAAATGACATATGACATGCAAACAGTATGGACCCAGATCAGATTAGCAGTCTGATCTGGGTCCACACTGTTTGCAGAAATGACTTAAAGCTACCGGCAGTCAACGATTTTTTACAGACAAACAGTGTGGACTCGGATCAGACAGCTCCTCTTAGCAATCTGATCTGTGTTATTTTGACAATAAACAGGATGTCAAACCTACCTTGACACTTGGATAGAGTATATTTCCCGAGTCCATGACACCTCCGAATACACAACACTTGACACTAGTCCGTAGACATCGGTTATCAGGCAGCTGTTATTTCACTAAATGGAAATTTCCCGCCTCGTTATTCTTTACTTTTAATCATTTTTACTTACAGTAACATGCATTTTCAGGTTAAAAAAAAACGATTTTATTCAATGTAATTGATAGCGATCTAAAGGCTAATTGCCGGTCGCTCTGTTATTGTTTTCACCTCAAAAATGGCGGCCTATCGGTTGCTACGGGCAGTGACGTCACGCCGGCGAACCCTATTGAGAAATACATCTCAAAAAGTGGACACCCAGGGAAAGATTACTTTAGGGAGAAAGACTGCTTACTCATTAATGGGGGCTGGGTTTCATGGGGGAAATGGCCTCAATGCATCTCAAAATAGCCATATCTGGTCTACTTTCGTAATACCAAGACTACTCTATGGGCTGGAAACCCATTTTCTGAGACCAAAAGATATAGAAAATCTTGAAAAATTTCAAAGAAAATCCCTGAAACAAATTCAGGGTCTACCTGACAATACCTCCAATTCTGCCTGCCTAGCTCTCCTAGGTGTTTTGCCTGTGGAAGCAGTATTGCATAAAAATCTTCTCTCTCTGTTTGGGAGTATGATTAGAAATGAAAATTCAATTGAGCGTGAAATAGCACAAAGGCAATTAGTTATGAGAGATTCCCCTCAAGAGAGTATTTTCACTTATATCAAAAGTATTCTAGAGCACTATGACCTCCCATCCATTTTTGGGCTCATAAAGGAACCCCCTACTAAGAATGAATGGAAAACTACTGTTAACCACAAAATACATGATATGGTGGTATCTAGCTGGCAGGCTGATATTGAAAACAAATCTTCAACAAAATACTTAAATTCTAACGCCTTAAAAATTGGTTCTTGTCATTACATTTGGTCTACTGTTAGAACTAATATTCATGACAGCAGAAGAGCACAGATTAAGTGTAAACTTTTAACTGGTACTTATATACTTCAAGCTAACAGAGCAGCTTTTAATCAATATGCTGTGAACTCTACTTGTAAACTATGTATGGTTGCTCCAGAAACGAGACAACATTTCCTGGGAGAATGTACCTTCCTGGAAGCAGAGAGGAACGCATACATACAGAAACTCGCAACAAGTAATATTCTGTTACCAGAAGCTAGCCAACAACTCCAAAATCCGGCATTCTTAACACAATTGACTTTAGACGCCTCTAAATTGGTGAATTATGAGACTATAGACCAGGAAAAGTTGGGGTCGTTAGAACTGTATACAAGGGAGTTTATCAATAAGATACATGTAAGGAGAGTGATTGCCTTAAAGCGGGCTGCAGAACCTCCATGAAGTGGATACAGAGACAGCACAGTGAAGTTTTAACATTGTACATAAGTTACCAGCACATAACTGTACATATCACCAGCTTATGAACTTTTATTAATCCTTTTACTAAACTTTTTATTAGAACGCCAGCCAAATTTTTAACGTCATAGACGTGTGCCTCGAAGAAATAAGCGGGGGAGCTATAAGATACAACAACAACAACAATGGCCCACAGTAACCTTGTAATCATGGTAGGGTCTTTTACATGCAATGGTTCTCCTCCATTCAAATCCCGATCCCAAGGAAGGCGCACTTCGGACACTAGGGCCCCTTAGCATCAAAAGCAAGTGGTGAATAAATCGTGTTCTGAGGGGCCTCTAGCATCAAAGGCAACCCTTCTGTTGTCCTCTTATGAGGTTTAGAAGTATCGGAAGAAAAAAAAGAAAAAAAGTGGAGTATGAATGTCATTTGATGTGTCACCATTAACAAATCTGGGGCTTGAAGAAATAGATGGGCTGCATGATGATTCCACGCAGAGCTGAAACCGATCCGCACACGGGTACTGGTAAACCACTTAGATTATCAAAGCCTGCTCAGGCAAAGCGGTGCAAGTTGGACGGTCTAAAGCAACTTGATGCCCGCATAAAATATCCAGATGCCCTTGTATTAGGAGGAAGGTTGGAGGGACAGGGACTTACAATTTCCACTGCTCACTTCTAGTCAGCTGTAGCCAGAACTCAGTTGAAATATCCCGGGCGGAAGCGGCTCCGCTGGTTTGGTATCCTCCTTCAAATAATAATTCCCGGTACTTTTCTGGTCCTGGTACATTCAGATGTTCGGTACCGAAGAGATGCAAATGATCATGAGGTACTGTTTACTGTCCCATTTAGGGACAAGCATCTGGAGACTCCTTCTGCAATAGTGGAAGTAACTGGAAGGCTCATTCAGTAAAAGATTTCGTTCCACATCTTCCTCTGTGCAAGATTTGTAGACAACAAATCTCCCTCAGAGGAATGAAAAAATGATAATTTTATCATCATGGTTTTGGGTTTTGACTACAATTATTGGTTCAGTGACTCGACGATTATCCCAACTGAGTTATGAGTGGGAAACCAGATAAATTGATCAGTATTGCATGGATGATTACAAGCCACTACAAGGTGCAGAATCAAGCATCTATTCACAGAGGTTGACATTGAACCGAATCATACTCCAATTGCACCTGTGCGAGCGCACTGCAAAGCAAAGTGCGGGACATTTGCATCGAGAATGTGGCTTGCATTTCAAACATGAATCATGACTGTCTTTTATCTTCTCCAATAAATGACATGGAATAGAAAATGAATTTGTTTGGCTTTGGGATGGTTCAGATTTTTGCATCAAAATTGACAAAAGGATTATCCCTACACATGATCGACAAGCCCTTTAAAAATGAAACTCGTGAGAAAAATTACATGGATGTAGCGAATAAAGGTTACGCGGTTTGGCTTTGGGAGCAGTTTCAGATTCCTGCTCCAAAAGTGATTTTACTCCTGATAAAAAAAAAAACAAAAAACAATCAGATCATTAGGTGTTACCTGATGCTTCATATCCTCCCAGTATTTAAGGCTCAGTGTTACTTAGCTGCATTTACAGAGTGAGTTTTACCAGATTTTCTATGAAATCAACCTTGTGAGAATCATCAGTCCACCAACATTGTCCCAATATCAGGATTACATCCATATTTCGCAATAATGTGTCAAAAAAGAGGCGCGGTGCCAATCCTGAGTAAACTTCTATTAAATCTCAGTCTTATCTGTGTCTACACTGTTTACACAAGTCCGATAGTGCCAAGGTGACTAACTGCATCTGTCCACTGAGTTAAAAAATTAGAGCAAATCCGATCAGAAAAGAATCCATGTGATCAGTCTTGTATATATAGTAATGGTGTCATTCTCGTAAGAAAAATGACTGTTCATACGGAATCAACTTAACCTTTGTCCTGCTGATCCCGGATATGTCTCATCTTTCAAACAATGTAGATCCAGATCAGATGGCTTGTGAAGAAGTCATCTGATCAGGATCTTCCTTGTTTGCTATCCAGTTTATGGATTTGTTGCAATAATTTGCATCAAGTAATCTGATTGGTTGATAATCAATAGTGGGTGGGGCATGTTTAAATATTCAGCAGGACAAAGGTTAAATTTTCACTGGTTAGGGAAAACCATTGGAGGAGTAAAAGAATCACATGCTGTGTTATTTCTGTCTTTAATTTTCCTTTCATTTGATCTTTTGTTTTTGTGTTACAGATCGTACGGTTCGTTCATAGGGTCTGCAAGGAGAATACGTCAATGTGTGCCCTGGCAACATGTCCTACTCGGGGCTAGGAAGCAAGGGAGAAAAACCGGCAAAAGGAAAGTTCACATCAATTAATATAAATAATATCTATAGAGGGAAGAGTGTTGAAACACCAAAGGCAACAGGTATAGTTGAGCTGTTTAATGTTTCAGAATCACATTGCTTCAAGATCAGTCATTTAGAAATAATAAAAAAAGACTAGTTTGTGTGCTGTGTAAACATGCCTAATGTTCTAGGATGTGCCATTATTCCTTGGGCTTACAGGAGTCAGGGAGTGACACATTCCATGAGCCCTTTTTGACAGGACTGAGGAATTTAAGTGACTGTTTCTTCTATAGATTTATTCTCACAGTGTTCGGCTGTCTGGTGCATATTATTGAGTTCATCACAAACTATGTTTCACAGCCAAAATAGCAACAAATACTCCGAAAAACATTTTCTTGCCCCCGCCATTAGAAGAAAGGTGGAAGGGCATATAGCGCTTCTCCTGTCCGATCGTTCATAGTCGATTACTTTATTTCTGGATGGATTTTGAAATCCATATTAACCTGAGGTGAAATCATCAGAAAGAATGTTTTGTGCTGTTATTAAATTAATCAAATCAAAATCAGTAATCATGATATTAATAAAATTGTCATTAATCATGTAATTTCTTATTGACCCAGCTACAGGTCCTCGGTCAGCTGCATTGGCCCTCAGCCTACTACTGCCACAAGGCAATTAAACTGTTGTTGGAAGATTTATTAGGCTCATTTTCCCCTCCTTACATTTAAATGTCAGTGGAGTTCAAGGTCATTGACTCTGCACTGAAATGCATTCGCAACAGATGAAAGGGTTCTCCGTACTTCATCAATCAGGGATACAGACTAAGCATTTTGCTTTAGGTGCCAGACTGCCATAAATCCAAATTTTACATTAAGTTAATAGGCATTTTTATTGTTGCGCCTGCTATTAGCATGGCACAATATAGGCGCCTGGTTTTCCGTCCGTCCGTTCTTTCGTCTGTCCGTCCAGGCGTCAACATTTGCGACCACCCTAGCGTTCACCCTAATGGTCAAGTTTATTTCTCAAGCACTATAAGAGCTTCATTAATGATACTTGGTACAAACTTGTATCTGGGGATGACAACTTACATGCAAGCATCCATATTTGAATCCGGCCCGCACACTAGTACTGGTAAACCGCTTAGAGGATCAAAGCCTGTCCAGGAACCGCGGTGCGAGGCGGACCGTCCATGCTAATAAACCCTATTGGTTTCATTGGGCGACAGGGCTTGAGATGCCATTTCATCTCAATGTCGGGTAAAAGTCCCACAAAATTGGAAGCAACGTCTCCAAAATGACCTCCACAGTGTTGACGGGGACGTTAAACCTCAAATCAAACAAACAAAGCATCCATATTTGACCTTGACCTACATTTTATGGTTCACTGACTTTGTAAAATATTGCCTCCACCCTAGCGTTCACCCTAATGGTCAAGTTTATTTCTCAAGAACTGTAAGAGCTTCATTTATGATACTTGGTACAAACTTGTGTCTGGGGATGACAACTTACATGCAAGCATCCATATTTGACCTTGACTTACATTTCATGGTTCACTGACTTTGTAAAATATTGCGACCACCCTAGCGTTCACCCTAATGGTCAAGTTTATTTCTCAAGAACTACAAGATCTTTATTAATGATACTTTGTACAAACTTGTATCTGGGTATGGTTATTTAAATGCAAGCATCCATATTTGACTTTGACCTATATTTCATGGTTCACTGACTTTGTAAAATATTGCGACCATCCTAGGGTTCACCCTAGTGGCCAAGTTTATTTCTCAAGAACTATAAGAGCTTCATTAATGATATTTGGTGCAAACTTGAATCTGGGGATGGCAACTTAAATGCAAGCATCCATATTTGACCTTGACCTAAATTTCATGGTTCACTGACTTAGTAAAATATTGCGACGACCCTTGCGTTCACCCTAATGGTTAAGTTCATTTCTCAGAATTATTAGAGCTTCATTAATGATACTTAGTACAAGCTTGCATTTGAGAATGGAATCTTTTGTGCAAGCATCTATGTTTGACCTTGACATATATATCATGGCTCAATGACTTTGCGCCCCCACAGGCGCGACATAGCCTTCGGCGGAATTCTTGTTCAAAATTAGGGGCCCAGGCAAAAATTTAGGCGACTGGGCGCCTGTTAGTCTATATCCCTGTCAATAGTGCTGCTTATGTTCTAAGTTCATAAAACTTAAGTTAGAGAAATGTTATCAGCACCCGGATAGCTCAGTCGGTAAAGCACTTGCCATGTAAGCAAGGGGTCACCAGTTTGAGTCCTGTTCTGGTCACATTTTTCAAACTTCATTTGATAAAGAATTATGTATTTATTTGCTGGTGTTAAGTGGTGTTAAGTGCAGTTGTGGAGCCTGTAAAAGGGTTCCCCGTACTTCACCAATAGTGCTGTTTATTTACTAAGTTTATAAAACTTCGAAGTTGGAGAAATACTACCATTTACTTACCAACGCCCGGATAGCTCAGTCGGTAGAGCACTTGCATTGTAAGTAGGGCTGCAACGATACGCTCACCTCACGATACGATACGTATCGCGATACATGGCTCACGATACGATACGTATCGCGATACATTTTATTTAGGATCTCTGTGGAAAAGAAAGCTGAATGTGGAACAAAAATAAATTTATTGTAACATTAAACTGTAAAAATTGGTTGTAAAATTAAACTTTAAAAATGGAAACAATTGATTAACACTGTAACACTAGTGACTAGATCATATGAGATCAGATTTTCCCCTTTAGGAATGTAAATTCCCTGATAACAAATTGCACCCATTAACAGGTCTGTGCTAAACTTTGACAAAACATGTAGTTATAATCAAAACTCTCACAGTCTGTCTTTTTCAGCTGTAAACCAAACCAGCTGAAAAAAGACAGACTGTGAGAGTTTTGATTATAACTACTCGTTTCAGGCATTCGCATTCTATATTGAAACAATTGAAAGCATTGACCTATTAATTAACACAGTTTCAGTCATTCATCGTCAGGGTCCTCCTTAGGCAGATGGACCTGCATGTTTTCTTTGTAGATGAGTGGACATATTTGATGTGGTGCCCGAAGCGTACGATATATCACACTGACAAACTTTGCACACAGTTTTAGTTTTATTAACCGACTTGATTCCATTGTCAACAGTCTTTTCAAATCCGAAATATTGCCAAACTTTTGATTTGTATTTTGCCGGCGCATTCTCGATCTCGCGATCCGCCATTTTGAACTGCCGAGTGTCGCTCCCGTAATGCAAAATCGGGAAATATTTTTTACATTTTACAAGTGCAATTGCGAATAAATACGCATACAAGTGATAGGCATACCGTCAAAAAAATAATTTTGGCTATTTTGAGGTAATTTTTGCGTATTTTCTGAATTTTCCCCCGATTTATTGATATAAGCGCCAACAACATCGACGGGCCATTTCGGCCCTTTTGTCGATTTTCGGAACTGATCACCGAACCGAAAATGGAGGAAACAAAACCGTGAACCGAATCGTAGCTTATGTACCGCGATGAACCGAGTTTTCGGTGAATCGTTTCACCTCTAATTGTAAGCAAGGGGTAGCTGGTTCAAGTTCTGTTCATATTTTTCAAACTTTATTTCTTATAGATTTATGTATTGATCATCGCTGAAAATAATGAGTTAAATATATTTTTGAGCATACTTTTGACTATTACTTCATTTGAGAATGTGCTTAAATGTAAAAATAAAAGAATGTCAAAGGGAATAATCTAGAAATAGTATATTGGTTCATAGAAAGTAAGGCATAATTGCCGGCCAAATGTTCTTTTTTGCGAGTGCATTTTGGCCAAAAAGGTAAACAGTCAGAAGAACAGATAAGCTTTTGTATTGAATCAGGTACAACCTACTAAATTCAACTCTCATTAGGTATTCGAAAGATGACTGGGTATCTTATGTTTTGTTACCCATATCGGAACTGAGTAATATACATTTTTTAAGTTTATCAAACAGCTTGACATAGGCTAAATGTATCCTCACAATATTTAAAAGTTCTGTACACCCCATTGTGCATTTGTAAAAAGTAAGCACCTCAAAAGGAATATATAATGATTTACACCTCTCCACAGATTATTATCAGAAGTTCCCCTATGTCTTATGGCTAGAAATACCGCATTCCTGGAGATGCTGCCATACAGTTAAGGCACTTACGCGTAGGTTATTATAGCCCCGCTTTGAAAAAGTGGGGCTATATTGGATTTGCCATGTCCTTCTGTCATTCCGTGATTCCGTTAATTTGTGTTGGCTCCATAACTTTGTATCTGCTTAACATATTTTCATGAAACTTCACACAAATGTTAAACACCATAAGACAATGTGCAGAGCGAAGGAATTATAACTGTGGATTGCCTACTTTTGGAGTTATTGCCCTTTGAATATTTTCCGTAATTCCGTGATTCCGTTAATTTGTGTTGGCTCCATAACTTTGTATCTGCTTAACATATTTTCATGAAACTTCACACAAATGTTAAACACCATAAGACAATGTGCAGAGCGAAGGAATTATAACTGTGGATTGCCTACTTTTGGAGTTATTGCCCTTTGAACATTTTCCGTAATTCCGTGATTCCGTTAATTTGTGTTGGCTCCATAACTTTGTATCTGCTTAACATATTTTCATGAAACTTCACACAAATGTTAAACACCATAAGACAATGTGCAGAGCGAAGGAATTATAACTGTGGATTGCCTACTTTTGGAGTTATTGCCCTTTGAACATTGAAAAATGGCAATTTTAATTGTGTCCGCTTCATAACTCGAAAACCGTTTGAGATATTTTTAGGAAACTTCACACAAATGTTAAGCACTATGAGACGATGTGCAGAGCGCAGGAACCATAACTCTGCATTGCTTATTTTTGGAGTTATTGCCCTTTGAACATTGAAAAATGGCAATTTTAACAGTGTCCGCTTCATAACTCGAAAACCGTTTGAGATAATTTCATGAAACTTCACACAAATGTTAAGCACTATGAGACAATGTGCAGAGCGCAAGAACCATAACTCTGGTTTTCGTATTTTCTGTGTGTCTGTCTGTGTCTGTTAACAATTTTCGTGTCCGCTCCATAACTTTAAAACCTATTCACATATTTTCATGAAACTTCACACAAACATTAAACACCATGAGATGGTGTGCAGAGTGCAGGAACCATAACTCTGGATTGCCTAATTTTTGAGTTATTTCCCTTTGAATATTGAAAAATATCAATTTTAGCCGTCTTTGCTCGATAACTCAAAAACCGTTTGAGATAATTTTATGAAACTTCACACAAATGTAAAGCACCATATTACGTGTGCAGAGCGCAGGAACCCAAACTCTGGATTGTCTACTTTTTCAGTTTTAGGCTTTTGAATATTAAAAAATGGCAATTTTAACTATGTCCGCTCCATAACCGTTTCTGATATTTTCATGAAACTTCAAATAAATGAAAAGCACCTTGAGATGATGTGCAGAGTGCAGGAACCATAACTCTGGTTTGCCTACTTTAGGAGTTATTGCCCTTTGAACATTTAAAAAGGCAATTTTGACTGTGTCGGCTCCATAACTCACAAACCATTTGAGATATTTTCATGACACTTCACACAAGTGTAAAGCACCATGAGACAATGTGCAGAGCGCAGGAACCCTGACTCTGATTTGCCTACTTTAGGAGTTATTACCCTTTGAACATTGAAAAATGGAAGATGAAATTTAGTATAAACATGGACGTTCTGGTAATGTATCATGCTCATTGAAATGAGGGACAAGGGCTCACAACTCTTAGAGTTTTTCCAGATAATGTAAAATTTTCAACAGTTATTTCTTGTTCATAACTGTTTTCTCTGCAGCTTAAATAACTTTCTTCTCTGACAGCGCTGAAGCGGGGCTATAGTCAGATCCTCTGACAGCTCTAGTGGGTTCTCACTGTCCTGGGCAGTTTCCACAGACGTCCTGAATGGGTCGCGTAAATGACTCGAAACAATGTACCGTTCCTGCTGATGTGTAGTAACACATTCACCTCCAGGACGTTGTCTATCGACCACAGACCCTGTAGCATTGTGCCTTTCAACCAAACGAGCAATCGTAGTGTGCGAAGAACCCATGGTGGTATGAAAGCCCACCTTTGACCATACCGAGGCACGATGATGATTGATGTTACTAAGACATCCCATTGGCTTGTTCTTATGAAATGTTTTGCTGGCTTATCCAGACCTCATAATGACAGTAAGGAAAGTGGCAAAATTACAAAAATCATACAATTTTTGCATTTTGCACGTGCACATGCACATCATGAAAAACACGCAGTTTTTAGTGTCAAACAAACTCGCTGACAACTTTACAATACCGTATTTATCATTTGAAAAAGTCAGTCATTTTTACCTTAAACTAAAGAAATCAAAATTCTAAAAGTGGTGCGTTTTCATTGAATCTTGAGTGTACTGTACATGGCACATATTGTGATTATCAACAATATGAATGTTTTTTATGGATCTGTTTATGAATACTGCATGAAGATTCAATAGCAGTACTGTAACTGGCTAGCTTTTGAATCATTACTGTATTTTCAGTTGTGTATCTGTAACTGGCTAGCTTTTGAATCATTACTGTATTTTCAGTTGTGTATCTCCAATTTTGCATTGCTTTGTTTGAAAAATTTCAGTCACAAGGCAACATGGGTTACAAAGCTTGGGTAAAGTGGGAAGTGTCCGGCGTATGCCGCCTCCGGCCAACTTACCAAGTTTGAAGAGTGAAAACAGTGGTAACGACCCAAATATCGCATTAGTACCAAGTGGAGGATCAGGTGAGACATTTCTAAATTAAATGTGGTAAAGTCAATCCCAATTTTGTAAAATTGTTATTGTGTCATCATATATATGAAGCTCGCCCATTGACGCTTCTTTGTTTGTAACAAGTCTGTTAAAAAGTGATCTTATGTCCAAAATAGATGCAGACTGAATTGAACCCCCACCCCAGCCAAGAGAAAAAGTAGTCATCGAGATAAACCAGGGGTTATATACGTTTTTGACCTCTTGTCTGTTAAGACTATTTAATGAGTCGTTAAATTGAAATTGAAAATGAAGGCTGTCCAGCATCTCTAAACAGGGATACAGACTAAACATTTTGCTTTAGGCGCCAAGACTCCCATAAATTCAAATTTTACATTAAGTTAATAGGCATTATTATTCAAAACTTAGGTGCCCAGGCAAAAATTTAGGCACATTGAGTGAATTGGGCTCCTATTTGTCTGTATCCCTGCTAAAATTCCTTCTTTTTAGCTCATTAGAGCCAAAGGCTCCATGGCTGCTAAAGGATTGATGGTTGTTTGGCTTTGTTAACATTTTTAAACATCTCTGAAACTACTGCGCCTGTTGGAGCAATATCACATAATATGTAGCCTCAGTGGATTGTAGAATTAATAGTTTATCATAAGGACGGTCACATGAGCAAGGTGGCTGCCATGCCCACATAGGATAATGCCTTAAAAAATGGGTGGGGGGGGGGCACCAAATGGCCAGTGACAATGAAACTTGGTATGCAGGGATCGTGAGTGGGGCTGCCCATTTGCTGAAATGGAGACCCATGGTCGACCCTTGTCCTGTTTTACATTAAGGTCAGTTTGGGTCATTTAGGCTTTTGTATGGGGAAAAAACTTGGTGTAAAGCATTGGGGCAACATGGAGATTCAGATTTGCTAGAACTGTAGTCAACCATAGTGCAGTTTATATTTTACTTTTGGTCCTTTGAGATCATCGTGAATATTCTGAGAAATCAGAAATAAATCATTGATTTAGACTCATTCTAGACAGATTTTTAATTATTTGGACCCCATTTTGATTTATATCAGTCTTTGAATCGACTGCCTATTCGAAATTCGCAAAATTGCAGTATGTTTCCTCTGGCTTTCTTTGCCGGATCATTACAGGGTCACTGATGAGGCTTTATTAGCCGAAACTACGTAGTATGGCCCATCTTCTTTCTTATGAATGTTTTCATTGCTCTTAAAGGAACTTATTTTTGATTTTTATTGATCATCCAGACACTAGACAAAGCTAGACGTCTTGACATGTTCTATTCAATTTTTTATGACCGCTAGGTGGTGTGAATACCCCGGAAACGCTTCACAGCATGTCAACAACAATAATGTTGACGCACGTCTAATCTTCAATAGTCGCGATTGTGCCAGATATTTCTCAATGCCTGGCATGTTCGGAGTGCACACAGCAGAAGTACTTTGCAATAAACAGAAAAGGAGCAAAGGGACCAGCTCTTGAAGCTGTCCAAGAGTTTTATGACACCAAGTTAGCATGTACTGAAAATCTTGGTGCATCTGTTGAATCCATGTTGTTTGAACTGATTTGCTTTAGCCAGTCAGCGACTTAAGCAGAATTTCGGAAAGCCTCATTTTGGATTTTAATTAAAATTCCATAGAACGTTACATTACCAGACATTCGTTGACTTGTAATTGCATGATCTTGATCTGGATCACCGGAACGGCTTGGTGAACAAAGTAGAAGTAAAACAAAGATCAGGAATTGATACAATTAACTTACTCCACCCATAAAAGACACCAAAGGGAAAGAAATACAAACATTAAGCGACCAGACCATAATGGAAACCTAAACAAAGGAAGGCCATAAGGACAGTTACTTTCCCACAAAATGGCCATATGACCTTCCAAAATTAAAAGACACAAGTGATACACACAGTAAGTAACAAACAACAACATAAATAAATCGCCACAGAAGAGCCGCCTTGGAACGGTCAGTGGAAGATTTCCACTGGGGGGCTTAAATCAATTTTACGTGGCCACAATCCTCGCCCTTACTTCCGTCGCGATTTAGACAAATAATTTGTTCAGTCAGACAGCAAGAAACCACCGAAATGCCGGAGCAAAAGAAAACCAACAGCCAGAAGTAGAAGTAAAACAAAGATCAGGAATCGATACAACCAACTTACTCCACCCACCAAAGACTGTTAGAACTGTAGTATTCCAATAACCAAGATGGCCAACATGGTGGCCATCTTGAAATTCTACAAAGTACTTCATCTTGTATAACCTTGGCTCTGCACCAACATCATCTCTTTCCAAACTCTAGTCGGATTGAGGTGTTCAGAAACTGAGGCAACAAGGAAACATGCAGATTCAGAATTGCTATAACCATCTGATCTGATAGTTAAGCTACTTAGTTAAGATACATGTAATCACCATGACACAATGTAACACCAGGCTCACTTGGTCCTCCTGTTTAAAGCATTTTTTTTTACGAGTGCATAAATTAATTTACAATGGTTTTCCATGATAAACATTTGTTTTTATTTCCAAATAAGCTCTTGTACTTAGGATCCAAAGAAAATTTGTGTTCTTTGTACAGCATATATTCATAAACTTTTCAGTATGTACAGATTTTATAGAAAACAAATGACCATTTACCTATTGATTAATCCTGTGTGTGTGTATATATATATATATATATGGCAACTAATGAAAATGGCAAATAAGGAAAATTATCCATCAGTGATCACCAGATATCACTCTTATCTGTTGCTATGGCAGTTCAATGTATGGCTGTAATTGCACCATGTTCCTTTGGATGCTGATGTATAAATTGGGTCACATTTCATATAGGATGGGGCAACAAGGACAAGGAGGAGAAGAACACTGGCACTCAGCCGCCATCGTCGCAGCAGCAGCCGGCTACTACAGCGCAATCAATGGGGCAAAGCAAGGTATGTACAAGAGAGATTGGGAAAATTGTAAATATGGTTTTTGATAAATCGGTCTTCATAGTACGTCTAGGTTAGGCATGCCTTATTTCAGTCAATTATACAACAGCTGATAGAGAATCTACAACACAAGCAGTCTTTTCTGAAGGGATAGCAAGAAAAATTCTTCAGTTTTGTGGGCTTTTTACTGCAATTTATGAAGACATACCATTCAAATATTGTACATTTAGATTAACCCTTTTTGTACCGTAAACCCTAAAAACGAGTAGTTGGCAAACAGTGCAGGCCCAGGTTAGCCGCAGCGTCTGATCTGGGTCTACACTGTTTGCAAAACGATAGCCAGTTTCCTAATAGATTTTGAAGAAAACTCAACCTGACACTACTAAATTTTGAAATGGACTCGTGCCATATATAAGGGGAACATTCCATTTGGTACAAAAAAGGGTTATTATCACTTGAATAGATTGCTGGTGTGTACTGAAATATCTTAAACAGAAGCTTGTGTCTGTGGTCATAGTTCAGGGGTACAGTTAAGCATTTTGCTTTAGGGCACAGACTGCCATAAATCCATATCACACATTAAATTAAGAGGCATTTTTTTATTCAAAACTTAAGGTGCCCAGGCAAAAATTTGGCGCCTTGGGCGTCTAGGCGCCTGTTAGTCTGTATCCCTGTAGTTCAGTGGTAGACATCGGTTATGCTTATAATCACTGGCCTGTTGAATATAGCTAGGCCCGGGCTACTGTTAAAATGCTAAGATCATGAGTTTTCTCTTCTGGACTTCACAGCATCTTGTTCATCCATTCTGTATTGAGGAAAACAGATGTATTGTTAGAGAAAGAGGCAGGAGAGATGTAACACATTAATATATAGGTGTGTGTGTTTGGGTTTTACATCCCACCAACAGCTAAGGTCATACAGAGACTGCACCTCGATTTAAAGACTCATCCGAAGGTCTGGAGAAGCCCGGAGTCAAATCCACGAATCTGGTTTATGGGACAAGTAGCATAACCACCACGGTAACGCCACTGAAGTGTCTATGAATTTACAGGTGCACAATGTTTACATTTTAGATTTCCTGACGCTCAATATTCATGTTGGACTGTAACCTATATTTAGGAAAATGTCAGTGCATAGACCATGATTCAGGGCAAAACTGTAGGAAAATAGTATTTAAATAAAAATCAAAAATGAGTTCCTTTAAGAGCAATGAAAACATTCATAAGAAAGAAGATGGGTCATACTACGTAGTTTCGGCTAATAAAGCCTCATCAGTGACCCTGTAATGATCCGGCAAAGAAAGTCAGAGGAAAGATACTGCAATTTTGCGAATTTCGAATTGGCAGTCGATTCAAAGACTGATATAAATCAAAATGGGGTCCAAATTATTAAAAACCTGTCTAGAATATGAGTCTAAACCAATAATTTATTTCTGATTACTCAGAATATTCACGCTGATCTCAAAGGACCAAAAGTAAAATATAAACTGCACTATGGTTGATGTACATTGAGACGTTTTACGGCCACCACATGGCACAACACCTGCTCAGTCAGATGCACATCGGACAGATGATCAAGTGATGGGTTCAGTGTCGTGGTCTTGCAACATTGTGTGACTGAAAGTTGTTCATAAAAGATTTTGTATTGTTATTCTCCATCTTCCTCAAGAACAACATTTAATAAGGGTGAAAGGATGCATTCTTCAAGAATAACATTTGTCAGTTAAGGGTGAAAGGATGCATTCTTCAAGAACAACATTTGTCAGTTTTAATAAGGGTGAAAGGATGCATTCTTCAAGAACAACATTTGTCAGTTACGGGCAAATGATGCATTCTTCAAGAACAACATTTGTCAGTTACGGGTGAAAGGATGCATCCTTCAAGAACAACATTTGTCAGTTAAGGGTGAAAGGATGCATTCTTCAAGAACAACATTTGTCAGTTGGAACATTGCTGAAATTTTTTTTCGGCTAGTGATCTGGACTTGCACTATTTGGCAGTGCCCGTTCTGTAGTATCCGGCCAAAATGGTTGAACTGACTGGCTCGGTATGACTTTTAGCCCATTTTGAACCAGAAACACCAAAACTGGTACCCTGGCAAAATGTGCAGGCCCAGATCAGTGGTCCCGGAACACAGCGTCTGACCAGGGGCTAGATTATTTGCAAAAAGTTGAGCTGTTTTTTTTTTTTTTTTTCGAATAAATTTTAAAGAAAACACAACTTGTCACCCCTAAATTTTGAAATGGACTCCTGCCATATATAAGGAGGAAGATTCCATTTGTGCAAAAAGGGTTTCTTCTTGACCCAGTCAGGAAACTCCCAAATTAAAGAATGGTTTACACAGGGCTTAACAACATTTCATATATACTTGAAGATCCTAAATGCAAGGACATCTGTGTCTCTCAGTGGTTTACATTTGAATTGGAGCTTACGATACAAAAAATTTTGGCTGTGCATCATTGTTTGTTTGTATTCTTTGGGGTATGGACACCTGGCATGCTTTCTGCCATGTTTTGTACAGGGGAGACAATTTTTGCAACTTTCTGTATGCTTTCCTATAAACTTCATCCCTCTGAAGAATGAACTATTCTTAAAAGAAAGATTTTGTGCCTCCTTGGGAGAAAATTCTTTTCTTTATCAATGTAGACCCTGTTGAAGAAGGGGACAAATACTTTTGAAAGAGTTGCTTTGCTGAAGGATCATGTTTGCAATGCTTCATTCTGTATAGACACATCCAAACACTACGTCATCGCTCAATAATACTATTAGCCGGGACTTACCGGTGGTGGGCAAAAAAAGTCTTTGGCCGTTTATCACCATTGTAAATGCGATGTTATTTTCTCTTAACTTGTGTTTAATTTGGAATGGAAACGACAAAATTGACCTTTTAACTTTTAAAATAGACATGTCTTAGCTAGTAATTATTGGTTTATGGAAGATTTGAGGATGTTTTGATGATTAAATTACCTGTTAAACTTATACAGGTAACGAAGCGAGACGGTCTTAATTATTTGTAATAAAAATGCGCAAAACGAATGATTTAACACGGAAGATGCATGAAGGAACTCTAAAATATATTTATCTACTTATTTAAAGTATAATTCAATCGATTTTCTGTGACAGTCAACTAGAATATGCCCGTAATATTAAACCTATTTACAATGTGTTCATATGGAACCAGAGGCTTTTTGCCAACCACGAAAGATCGTTAGCAAAAGGAAGAGTAATTCTGCGCATGCGCAACGACATGTAAACAAGGTCACGTGTCAAAACATTGGATCCGTCTATACTTAAGGGAAATAGATGCAGCTGGCATATTTTCTGCTATTTTTCTTTTATGCAAGAGAGAAACTTTTAGGACTTTGTGTGCTTTTGTATAGAAGCAACTCCTGAAAAATGGATCTACTCTTAAAGGAAAGAATTAGCTCTTCTCCACAGAGTAGACACCTGTTGATGAGGGAGACAAAACAGTGTTTGAAATAATGGATTCATTCCCCTACACCTTCATGCGAGGCAACTACTGCAAAATTCTTTTTGTCTCCCATGTCAATAGTGGTCAACTCTTAAAGGAAAGAATTTGCTCTTGAGGAGAAAATTCTTTCCTTTAAGCGTAGACCCCTTTTTCATTGGGACCTGGCTAATAGAAAAGCGAACAGGAAGTCCCAAAAATTGTCTCCCTTTGAAAAATGGCGGAAAAATCTGCCAGGTGTTCCCATTCCCCTTAAGGTAACTATGTTTGTTGTTTAGCCTGTAGTAACGGCAGTAGCTGGGACACCAGGAACTGGAGTAGCAGTCACACCACAAGCTACAACACCACAGTCTGTGGGGCAGGGCACATCTACCACCCCTGGGGGCACAAATGCAGGGGCAACAGGAGGTAAGCTGTTAACTTTTTCTGGAAACAGAAAATATGTATCCCATATTGTTGTCATTAAATACAAGTACAGGTATCTTCAGTACTCAGTGATTTGCCCACTTATTGCAGGAGTAGTGTACTCAATAATTCCATGGGTCCATCCATCGTGCGCAAAAGAAGTTATGACTAAACTTGAAAGCACCACCTTAAGTTGTTGTTTACTTTATGTAATTTATAGTATTCTATCGTTGCTTATAAAATGCTTAAGTTTGTTCTAGTTTGTATATCCATACTTCATCAAACTTGCTGTGTTACGTATGTAGGTGTAGACATTTAAAAGTTGTTCATATTTTCCAAAACTTTGATGGATTTGATTCATAATTGGTAATACTACTGTATTCGCCATAATTCTTGCAATTGCTGAAATAGGCACACAACAGGTAAAGTACATGTGAACTTGATGCCAGTAGTTTAGAGTGCAAGATTTTTGCGGTATGCTGAAGATAAAAATGCTAAGAGATTACACAAATTTACCAATTATTATGCTTTAAATAAAATGTTTTCCATATAAAGAAAACATGTTCGAACATCAGCACTCTTTATAATCTGTTTTTGACATATTAAAGAAATATTGAATACACTAAGACATGCTAATGTGACTGTTCTGCACTTTTGAAACTGCTTTCAGTGTTGAAAATGGCATATTGTCACCTTAGCGCAAAAAGTCAATAACTCCAATACATTTTATATTGGAGTTATTGACTTTTCGCGCTAAGGTGACGATATATGCCTAACGGTATATGAATCGGTGTTGATTACAGCTTATATAACCTTAACAGTTGAATAGTTTGATACTTACTGCAGAATAAACAAAGTGATGAGGAGGTGTTAGGACATTTAAAATGAGGATAAGTACTGTTAATGAAATGCGATCGATATTAGGATTAACTTTGCTCAATCAGCCATTTGATTATACAGTAGACTGCCGCATATCATTTTGAAACTTCGCAACCCCACGGACTAGTTGTTTTGGTCAGCGGTGTTTCCGCCCATGACCCCACGCTATGTCCCGCTGCAAGCCATTGCAATAATTAGCCGTACACACCGGGGATCCGGCGTGTTGCACTTTTTTACCTGTGAGAAAGTCTTAGACAAGTAACGGCATTAAACTCAGACAGCCAGTTTTATACCTATAATGCAGCGGAAACAACACGATTACCCTGCGATCCCCCTCCATCGGCGTGTATCCGCGATGGTCATCACAGATTTAATCCATTTTAACATGTGGCGATTGTACTGTAAATACGAGGTTCATCTGTATAATTCCTAAGCAATTATGTCAAACATTGTGACGTAGTACACTTTGACCAGAATACACAGCAAAAATTGTGCCCAATAGACTGGAAAAGTTGGTCGGAATTCGGATTGTGCAGTGTCTGTGCAATAGACAAGAGTTTTGAACATTGTGGTATATGGATGAATTTAACAGATTGATATTTTCTGCCAGATTGAACAGGAAATCAGACTATGCAGGGCTTTTAATGGAGGTTTCAGTGTACAAGTAAATGCTGCTTTTGACATGTTTGGTTGAACAAAAAGTGTCCATAGCATAGGAAGCTTTGGCCTATTTTTTTGAAAATTTAAAAAACTTTAACCTTGGCCATACATGCATTTCCCAAAGTATTTGGCCTAGCCTTCTGAAACTTGGCACACATCTGTATATATCATCACAAGAGCTACATTCTGACCAAGTTCCATAACAATCGTGCAATTTGACTGATTTATCTCAATTTTTGACATGCAAAAAAAACATGTGCATAGCGGTCCTTATTTGAGCCCAGCCAAGCGAATTTGTGTCTTCGAGCATTCCGTCATGACATATTTTAACTGCGCATGCCCAGCCATTCAGGGGGACCAGGGATATGGCTTTCTGTCTGAAGGTTCCTCTTGATTCACTGCTTGTATAAGCGAGCAGCGAAGGTTCTGGAGAGACTGCGCGGATGCGCAGGCTCGCCTGAACCTTCGCTGCTTAGGCGATAAGTACCAAAATCGCTTGACGGGGCCCATTTCCAAATCACAATGGGCTTGATTTATAATTTATAATAGTGTGATGATAGACAAGTTAGCGAAGTCTTCATTCAGCAGTAGCCTTTGTTGGCCACTTCCTGAACTTGCTGTTATTTATTATCAACTTCAGATGTATCTTACTATTAACAAAAAGTGCTAAGAAACTTCTTTATTTGCTACAGTAGGTGTCAAGTCATGGAGCAGTGTAACAATGGGGGAACCACCAAAACCTGTAGTGGGGCACAAATCACCATACTTTCAAGACGAGTTTCCATCTCTGGCTTCAACTGGAGACGACAAGGGAAAAGAAGGGGACAAAAAGGATACAGAAGTAAAGGAGCAGTATGGACCAGGGCCAAGCTTGCGTCCTCAAAGTAAGTGAACTGCGTGCCTGTATGCGGTTATTCATCATCATCATCATGATCATCGTCAGATTTATGATCAACATGCAGATACAGGGGCAAAATCCACAGTAAGTGCCCCCCCCCCCCCCCCCCCCCCCCCTTCCAGGTAGCTGGCTTGCTGCACACATAGCAGATCTCACACCAGATCTTCAGGTATGTCGATTGTGAGGGTCGATAGCTGAGAGCTTCCACTCTCTGCAATCTGTCAGCTATTTCCAGGTCATCATTTCTGCAGATAAGGAGGGTAAAGAGGATAATTTTGTTTGTTTGTATTAGATGGAGTTGAAAGTCCCAGTCAATACTGTCATTTTTTAGCCCGTCAAGATAATTTTTATTTCTATATCAAAACATACATTATGGGTACTTGTTAGTATAAGTTACTAAATTCTTGTTGAAGTTAATATTTTCTGTTTGGATATGTATGTTGTGAGTATTTCTGGTACCCACAACTTACATTTCCAATAAGAAATATCGTTCCTTCATTATATTCGTTACTCTTATCTGGAGCTCTGATTAGAACATTTGTCAAACAGGTCAAGCAATAACAGTGCCGGCCTTGGTAGCTCAGTCGGATGCGTGTCTGACTGGTGATCAGGAGGATGCGGGTTAGATACCTGCCGGGGTCGGCAACATTCTTTCGTGGAGATTGATAATGAAATCATTTCTACGGTCATTCTCTTACGTATAGGCCTGGCCCAGGAAAAGTGTGAATAGGTAAACTGACCGGCTAAAAATGACCTAAATAATGTTGACTGGGTTGTTAAACTCCAATACAAACAAATAATAACAGTAAAGCATGGCTCCCTGGAGGTATGGTAAAGGATATGGGAATATGAAGATTTATCAGTTGAAACGCTACTGAATTTTGGAGCTTAGAATGCCCACCAGTTGCAAAGTGCAGCTATTGAGTGTCAGATTGTCATAGCTTTCTGAAGATTTGACATGCTTAATTATGTAACTAAAAATGGGTTCATAATTATTAGGTCTCCCACCTCTGTGGTTCTCGCTTGACTCGGGCCATGTTAGATGCCAAGTTCTGCAACAGAAGTTCAGTCCGTTTTTTCTCGGGCTATTCCAGTTTTCAGCCATCTGATTAATGATTGGCTCGAAATAAGTGAAGTTATCTTGAAAGGGACGTAAAACCAATAACAAAAAAATAACAAGAAGCTCAAAAATGGGAAAGTGAGTTGGTTATCATAATCCTGTCTTTAATCTTTCATAGATGTCGGGAACTGGAAGGAAGGAGGCGGGCGTGGCGCCATGCAGCAGCCATCACCCAGCAAAGATCCACCATCACCACAATCTTCACCCCAACAGAACCCGATAGAAACACAACAGAATGGCCCCCCGATCACCAGCATGGACACACCCTCCCCTCAGATGCAACAGCCCATGGGGCTGAGACCAGGGGGAGGACCGATGCACATGGGACCACCACCCATGGGCATCCCACCTCAGTACAGGGGCATAATGCCCCCTTATGTAAGTCAGTTTTAATAATTTTATAGAAAATGAAAACCCACTGGTGAGAAAGCAGAGTGTTAAGTTTTTCTTCATCAGAATAACTAGAAAGCAATGTACAGTCCAACTTCAATGGCTTGAACACCTTTGGGACTGTGAATATTTGTAGATGGGTAGTTCGTGCCGCTTTTGGTGTATCAGGGTGTCCAACCATAGTGCATTACAGGAATATCTGTATGATTTTTTAAAAAATGAATGTATGTTGTGTGTACTCATTAGAATTGCCTCCATGAGGTGATTATATTGAGTATGTGCAACATACATTTTCAAGATAAAAGTAACAAAATTACCCCAGACATATTAACCCTTTCAGTACCAGAAACCCCTAACAGGGTACTTTGGCAAACAGTACAGCCCCAGATCAGACGCTGCAGAATGCGGCGTCTGATCAGGGCCTACACTGTTTGCAAAATTTTCAGCCAATTTCCAAAGAGTTTTGAATAAAACACAATCCAACACCCCTAAAGTTTGAAATGGACTCCTGCTATATTATAATATATAGGGAGGAAGATTCCATTTGGTACAAAAAGGGTTAATTACTACAGGTTAGAAACAGCTGTGGTAAATGAGCCATTAGTGTTCAAGTCCTTGAAGTTTCACTGTATATTGGAATATTGAAAACTGATGAGTCGGTGGATAGAGCAACTGACATGAGTTTGGTCCACTTAGATACCATATTTTGGTCTAGGTCTATTTTATGGCTTGAAGAAATATATGGGCTGCATGATGCTTCCACGCAGAGCTGAAACAGACCCGCACACGAGTACTGGTAAACCGCTTAGAGGATCTAAGCCTGCCCAGGCAAAGCGGTGCGAGTCGGCCCGTCCATGCTTATAAACCCTATTGGTTCCATTGGGCGACCGGGCTTGAGAAGTCATTTCGTCTCAATGTCGGGTAAAAGTCCACAAAATTGGAAGCAAAGTCTCCAAAATGACCTTTAAAGTATTGACGGGGACGTCAAACTTCTAATCAAACAAACAAAAAGGTCTATTTTATAGTAGATATTCCCTATGGGACTCTGCAGATGAACTTGATTAAATCTGTAACACCATAACTGCATTTATGCAAGGAAATACTGCAGAGGAATGGAATGAATAGTATATAGTATATATTAAAATAGCTTCTAAAATATTTTATGTACAGGTTCTCTTTATTGTTATACCCTTATAATGTGGAGTGGGGATGCCTTGCCTCCAAAATTTTCTCCCTGTGCCCAACTTTCCCACCACTTAACACAAGACAAGTTAGAAAAAAAATAACAGTTGCACAGTATATGAAAAAAAAAGTGGGAAAAGATTATTAGCTCTCTACTTTATATGGAAAGTTATAGAAAAACTTCAAGTCACAGGAGTTACATCTCGGAAGTTGGCTGCTCAAAACCTGGATGCATGAATGTCTTTGTTTCATTGAAATTTTTACTTGAGTTTATGCATGTCATTGATTATTTCAGTCTTAGCCCAGTACTCAGATACTTGTTTTGGGTTGAAAAAAAAAATGGGGGAAGTACTTCATTTTGTGAACATTTAAGGTGGTACATTTTCATTCTTGCCTGGTTACTGCATGTGAACAGAAAATTCAGCAAGGTCAATAAACACTTCTTTAAAATGAATTACATTAACCAGTTATGGTGCTAGTCACAACAATTTTCATCTGTTGTCTGCATCTTGCTTGCAAGCAGTGTGGACCCAGATCAGACTGTCCTTTTCAGGGACCACACTCTTTGTCTGTATGCAAAAATATTTTTAAAAAGTTAGCAAGAAGACACAGTGTACAACAGAAACAAACAGATGCAGTTTTTCTTGGAGTCTTAATTAAGAGAAGGCTCTGGTATAGTGGTTATGCTAATCGCTTTTTTAACCAGATGTCTTGGGTTTGATCCCGAGCTTTTCCAGACTTTCAGATGAGTCTTTTAACCCAGGTCCCATCCCAGTATGACCTTAGCTGTTGGTGAGGCGTAAAACTCAAACACACAGACTTAACGTTAAAGAAAAAGAATACTGTTAATTATTGTGAAGTATAGTAGATTTTCTGCTAAGGAAAATGAGAACAGCCACATGATGTTAACTGATGACTGAACAGTTATACTTTGATTACATAACTCATCATCCACTTGTCTGATGGCTGGAAATATCTTAACGGTTTTTGTATCCAATGGAAGCTTCCTCCTTATATATGGCAGGAGTCCATTTCGAAATCTAGGGGTGTCAGGTTGTGTTTTGGAAAATAGCTGAACTTTTTTCTAATAGACACTGATCACAGGCCACATTCTGGGGTGTCTGAGCTGGGTCTACACTCATAGCTGCAGATAAGGTGCTTATTTCATCTGAAAAGGATTGATAATTTTCTTATTTCTGCACGAAAACATATGTTGTGGGTACTCATTAGAAGCGCCTCGCCGAGGCGCTTCTAATGAGTACCCACAACATATGTTTTCGTGCAGAAATAAGAAAAATTATATTTGGATACCCCCCTCTTATCTGCGGCTATGACACTGTTTGCCAAGGCCCAGTCTATGTTTCAAAGATTACTCTATTTCACAGCACTCTGACATAACAAGAGTGGCCTGGCTATAAATAACTGTTACCTGGATTTTATATGAATGCTATTTGTGCTTCACATGGACATAGGCATCATAAATTTGCTTGTATATATAGAGGATCTTACATGAGTGGTCATTTCATATATTTATGAAACAAGCCTTTGGTGAGTTTCATAAATTTCATACGAAATGACCACGAGTGTAATATTCTGTTTATCATATGGTCACTTTAAATTAGTTTTTATCGCCTTTAAATTTGACTTTTTTTTTTTCAACTAAAATGCATAGTGGACATGGACGTCCTTGGTACATTATTTAATCCCCCCAAAGTTTTATTACACGTGTGGTCATATGATTTTTATTAGACAACGACATCCACTGCTTATCAACAACGTCATGTGATAAATAAACTTAGGGTTGATTGATCAATCAACCCAGAAACCAAGCTAAGAAGAAGAAAATGTCAGGTTATGAACTCAGACTTGAAGGGCAAGTGACTTTTTAAACATTTCTCTACTTTGTTACGTCTTTGTTGTGTGAGCCTGGTGTTTTGTATGTTGTAGATGTACCGAGGTTTCCCACCCTATCCACCACCGCCTAACTTCCAGGGAATGCCAAGACCTCCCTACCCCTATGATGGAAGGTAAGATCAAGAAGCAATAACGCTAGGAAATAAACATGACTAGGTTCAGTTGGGCATTGCTTTGAAACCTGAAGTTTGTGTTGTTTGTTTTGAAGTCAACCATCCAATACTAGTTAGTTGATGTTGAGCCGGTCAGTTAACCCATTGCATCCAGGAAACCCCTAATGGGGTACCTTGGCAAACAGTGCAGGCCCAGATCAGACGCCGTAGAACACGGCGTCTGATCGGGGCCTGCGCTATTTGCTTAAAGACTTTTCCTTTAAAAATAGAATAAAAGCGAAAAAATCAGCCTGACAGTCCTTATATGGCAATTGGACTTGCCCAACATTTAGCTATGGAAGAGTCCACTAGTATACAATGGGTTAATCCAGTTGAGTAAGAGGTTAATCACTGCTATATGCATAAACTTTTGTCAGTAACTGACAATTGCTTTTCCACTGTATGGGGGGAAATCGCTGTAGAAGATATTTCATAATCTTTTCATAATTTAATCACTTATAATAAATGTCACAGTTTTAGCTTTGTGAAAGAAGCAACAAGAAGGCTGTAATCCACATGAACCAAATAAAGCTGTTAGATTTAACCTACAGTCAGCCACATGATGCTTATTGATGACTGAACAGTTCTACTTTGATTACATAACTCATCATCCACTTGTCTGATGGCTGCCAAAATAGAAATATTGACACAGTAGCCACACATCTAAGAAAATACCAACCTTTCTGGTAAAATGTTGCTATTATGAAACATTGCTTCATTATGTTTAACCCATTTTTGTTTCTTTATCAACAGGTTCCAGAGACATCCCCCACCCCCAATGACACAACAGAGAGGGGGAGGGGAAAAGGGGGATGAGAAAGACAGGGAGGATTATAAACGACCAGCAATTATCTCCGACAAAGATCTGAAGAATTTTGATGAAATCCTGAATATTGACGCAGCAGAGGGTGGGTGGGCTGCAGCACAAGGAGAAATTGACTACAGGTATTTGTACTATGGTGACATAACCCATTTCAGACGGGTTTGTTTGTTTGGAGTTTATTGCCCAGTCAATATCATGTCATACTGAGCCAACCAGTTTACTTAACCACACTTTTCTTGTGCAGTTAACCAGTAAGTGCACATTCTTTCACCAGAAATTGACAATGGAGAGAATGATTGTGGAAAATATTTCATGATTAATCTTTGCCAAAAAAATGTCGCTAACCTTCCAGTTATTGAACCTGCGACCTGATGATGAGTCAGATGTGCATCGGAAGAAGCTACCCAGGCAGGCTATTTCAGACAGGAAACCCAAAGATGGGGCATTGGCAAACAGTGTGGGCCAAGATCAGATGCTACAGAACGTTAAGCTGTTCTTTTTACTTAAGTTTCTTTAAATGACTAAACCTGACATCCCTAAATTTAGAAATTGCCTCTTATTAATAGTGAGGAAGATTCTATACAGTTGAAAATGGTTTAATGCATTTTACCTTGCCTGTTCATGGAGACTCCTGTCACCTTGGCATCGACAGCCACACCACAATCACACGCAAAAGTTTTAGAATATTTAAAAAAAAAAAAAAACTTTGTCTTAATATAAGCTTCTTACCTATCTTTAGACTTTGTTTTGACTTTCACGCTGTAGTTGTGGTACAGGCCTATTCACTAAATAAGGGGTGTCACACCTGTTTGATTTTGCATACAATGCATGGGCAATGTCCTAGATGAATATAGAAATGTGTATTTACGCAATTACAAGTCACTACTGTTGTCGGAAGATAAGTTGACAGTGACGTGAAAGAGTAAACCATCACAGGTACGTTTGACAGGCTTTACTGTTATTATTATCACACCCTTCATTGGTTGGCAAGACAGATTATCGTAACCGAATTTGGCAACAGTGGACAGTGCTTAACAACAAAAACATTCGCTGACGTCACTTTCAGTAGTATAAGGGGTGGGAAAGGAGTCAAAGTACATTATATTGTTCACTCAGGTAAGACCAGGTATATGTGTTACTCTTACCTGCAGGTAAATATTGCAACAACAGAGCTATATCAGTGGGTTTTATATAAAGGTTCACTGAATGGTCTGTCATGATAAAATGGTGTTACCTGATGCAATGAGCAACCAACCTTAAAGAAGATGGACTTGTCCATCTGACTCATCACAACAAAGTCTAAAGAAAGGGAATGACCTATAGCAGGCATTGTCCTTTCATATTTTGAATATAATTAGATTATATGCTGCACTTCTAATCTGTAACACTGATCCGGTCGGGCACTTTGGTGGGGTGTAAGGGATCAAGAATTCGGTCAACCTCACAACAGTTTTACAATAGAGTTCTAAAAAAGATCATTATCTTCGCAACCAGTGACTAGAACTCTTTTCTGTTTGGAATAAAATCGTATAATAGGGTAACCTATTCCTTAATGCAAGTTCCCAGTTTCAGGCCCTGGGGTTTGCCCCTCTCCATTGGGGCTTGGAGAAATAGATTGGGCTGCATGTTGCTTCCACGCAGAGCTGAAACTGACTACTCATCAGTACTGGTAAACCGCTTAGAAGTACTAAGCCTGCTTAGGCAAAGTGGTGTGTTTCAGAATATCCAGTGCATATAAGCCTTTTGGTTTCATTGGGTGGCAGGGCTTGAGAAGTCATTTCATCTCAATGTCGGGTAAAAATCCCACAAAATTAAAAGCAACGTCTCCAAAATGACCTAAATAGTGTTGAGGGGGTTCAAGATTTAGGTCACAATGGCTTTTAAGGTTTTACAACAAG
Organism: Lucinisca nassula; assembly: GCA_963580285.1. Lineage (NCBI taxonomy): Eukaryota > Metazoa > Mollusca > Bivalvia > Lucinida > Lucinidae > Lucinisca > Lucinisca nassula. Next base: position 217,358,606 of record OY757010.1, read on the forward strand.
TTCTTTAAAAGTTGAAATCTGTGCTGCCACTGACTGACTCTTTTGGAATTTATTTCAGCAGTAGTAGGTCTTTGGAAGAGGTGTTTAATGTTGAAAACATAGTCAAGGCACAAAACAGGCAAGCTTCCCTGTCCAGTGACATCTCTTGTTATGTCAGAGCTAGTCTATTCTTGCACACCAGACAAGGAAATCCGTGATTTCACCCTGGGATAGAAATTTATGTTCTGACTCTGGTGTTCCGACCCCAAATCAAATATAATCTCGCGTTTGATAAATGCACTGGTTGATTACAGCCTCATGTGCGGCGTCGTCATGCGTGACGTCACTAAACATTCCTGTTGTGTCATCACAAAATGGCGGATGTCGGTATCCGAAGTGACAGCAGCATTAAAAATTCGCAATAGAAATGGAAGGTATGCAAGAAAAAGAATCCAATATGATGGTGAGGGGTGGATAGAAAAATCCGACCCACGGGGTCACTGTCTGGCATCACTCGGCAAGCCTCGTGATGCCGGACAGTGTCCCTCGGGACGGATTTTTCCATCCACCCCTCACACCCATATAAGATTCTTATAATATTACCCTACCCAATATAGGAGGATTAACATAAATGTTGACGTATTGACTAACAGACAGAAAACCAGATCATTGCCTTCACCCATATTTTCCTATATTGGGACTAGCTCTGACGTAGCTCGCCTGTTTTGTGCCTTGACTATATTTGTACTGGTAAATACAAAATAGGCCTTCTTTCTTAAATTATGTTTTTGTAACCAAATTGGATGGTAGCAAATAAACTAACACCAGAGTTAAACAATATCAGTATAATGTAATACTATATCAACTGACCTCTAGTATTGAAATTATCCATATATGACAGCTGAATGTCGGCCCCCGCCCATCGGGGCTTGAAGAAATATATGGGCTGCATGATGCTTCCATTCAGAGCTGAATCCGACCTGCACACGAGTAATGGTAAACGGCTTAGAGGATCTAAGCCTGCCCAGGCAAAGTGGTGTGAGTGTCGGACCGTCCATGCTTATAAACCCTATTGGTTTCATTGGGCGACAAGGCTTGAGAGGTCATTTCATCTCAATGTCGGGTATAAGTCTCACAAAATTGGAAGCAGCGTCTCCAAAATGACCTTTACAGTGTTGATGGGGGTGTTAAACCTCAAATTAAACGAACAAAACCGCTGAATGTAGGGTTTTGTTTAAATTCCGGGGTGGTAAATTCAATTTTCCAGTATTTGCCAGCATTTTCCAGTATTTACCAATAAATGCCAGGGCATGGAAAATACTCATTTGCTGGTTTTTGCCAACCTTGGCCGCAATCCACGTTTCAATTCCTTTCATAGGTGTGACATAGCCTTGGGCAGAATTCTTGTACAATAATTCTGTCTTCTCAATATGAATGGTTGGTACCTTGGCAAACAGTGCAGACCCAGAACGCGGCGTTTGATCAGGGCCACCACTGTCTGCAAAAATTTCAGCCATTTTCCTGACATCCCTAAATTTTGAAATGAACTCCAGCTATATATAAGGAGGAAGATTATATTCGGTACAAAAAGGGTTAAGGCTAGTGATCTGGGCCCAGTTGTTTCAAGCTAACGACATCGTTAGTTAACATATAGTTAAAAAAACTTTGATCATTTATAATGGCAAATATGCTAATATTTTTGCTGAAAAAAATGTGAGCAGCTTTTGCAGATGCAAAAGCTGCTCACATTTTTTCAGCAAAAATACCAAAATTTTACATATTAAACTTGTTAGAACAGTTAACAATATGACCACTAACGAGGCTTTGAACAACTGGGCCCAGCAGTTTCTGAGCTGGCTTTTATGGTTTTGTCATATTTGTTTTTATGTAGACTGTTTATACCTTCTTGTTGTATTTACATTCAGTGAGAAGTTGGTGTTTAGTGATGATGAAGAAGAGGGTTCATCAAAGAACAGGTGAGCTTGTGATCAAGGTTTGGATGGGGTGAAAGTATTTTCTTGCATAAATACCTATGTGCATAGCTGTTCGAAGCCATTGTCAAACAACAAAACCATGTGCAGATCATGAAGTTCGCATGAACATTTCATTTTAACATGAATTTTGAACTTTTTGTATCAAAACATGGGCCTTGGTTTGTTTAGATTATGTTGAGCGATGCAACTCTACGGCCCTGAATGTAGCACTTTAGAATTTTATGATGGTGGGTCATTGCAGAGTAATGTCATTGTAAACAACATTCTGAACTAGCCGCCGTGTTGCTTTGCCGAGTTTACATGGAGCTATTGGCGTTTTCGTCAAAATTTGCTGTCTGAATCCTAAGTTAACAACGATCATCCATGGTTATTTCATTGCATAAATATTAGCCAGATTCCTTGGAAGATGTTTGAACATTCGGCCAAGCGGCCTCGTGTTCAAACAGCCTCCTCGACGGCACCCAGCTACTGTTAATGCATGAAAACCATAGTTGCTGTCTATAGTCTATCTAGGCATCAGCGTCTTCAGTCTTAGACCAGGCCATTATGGCACCACTGATGTTGTCTTGCTGGCATCGGTAGCTCATTCGTATGCGCGTCTGACTGTGATCAAAAGGACGCGGGTTCGTTACATGACGGGGTCGGCAACATTTTCGTGGAGATTGATCATGGAATCTTTTCTACGGTCATTCTCTCCCTTCCGCTGATTCAAGAAGGGTGGCTGTCAGTTTCTGGCGAAAGAATGTGCACTGTACTGGTTAACCGTTTACGTATAAGCATGCCCTGGAAAACTGTGGCTAGGTAAACTGACCGGCTCAAAAATGACCTAAATAGTGTTGACTGCACCGTTAAACTAAAAAAACAAACAAACAAAACAAAACCAGTAAATTAATTGGTGGATAGTCAGAAATGGTTAGACTAAATTAAATTATTCAGTGGGATCAGGGTTTAAAAACCATTTTTCATCACTTAGCATAGCCATCAGAAAGCTGACCTGAACAATGTGACCATCATTTGTTCTTGTGCAAGCATTTAACACTTATCCTGCTGAATAAATTTATTTAGCCATACCCATTTCTGACTATCAAATTAGTTGAAATAATGTTACATTCAAATATGCAAACTGAATGACAAACAGTAGATCCTGATCAGAAGTCATCTGTTTGGGATCTACATTGTTTACAAAGGTATGGGTTGTTGTGTTCAGCGGTATAAGGGGTGGTTTTTCTTAATTCTGTGTAGATACTTGTTAGAATTGCTACAAGTACCCACAAGTGAACCTGTTTCTAACAAGAAATGAGAGAGATTACCATACCTAACAATATGTTTTCGGACTGACAGGCCTGAGTAAACAGTGTAGCTCAAGATGAGACTAAAGCATGGCATCTGTTCAGTGTCTTCACTGACTGTTTGCTACTCTTCCAGCTATTTTTAGAATAAGACTCCGTGATGTAGTGGTTATACTACTCGTCCTGTAAACCAGGAGTCGCAGGATCGGTCCCAGGCTTCTCCTGCCTTTAGATGAGTTTTTAAACTGAGGTCCCATCTCCGTACGACCTCAGCTGTTGGTGAGATGTAAAACTCACTCACTCCACCTATTTTTAGATACAACATCAGGTAGTAAAATTTTAGAACAATTAGTTATGTGTCCGGATACTTGGGGGTAAATACAGTATCCCTTGTTGATGGAGCTATGGTTAGAGAAAGATTTTTGTTTTGATCTGCATGTTTGGCTGTGTATTTCAGGGAAAGGAATGGAAATTCAAGTAGAGATAAACATTATGATCAGGAAAGAAAGGCAAGTGGGGAAGAGAAAGCTGAAGACGAACTTTCTAATGATAAGGAAGGGTACAAGGTAAAGAGCAGCTTCCAATCTAGACCACCTTCTGGAACATAGGGACATTAGGGGTCAGGGGATCTGATACACCATTGTTTCAATGATGCTCAGAATTGCTTCATTTTTCATTGGACGAGGGGTTTCACTGGTTATTTGAACTGAGGGTCTGATTTTGTTAGCATTTCATTAACACTTCCTATTCCTCTCTTACATTGTGATAATCAGCAATATAGGCAAATGCAAGTGTGCTTGGCTGACTTTTTCTGTCAGAAACTTCGCTTCTAATTTCAGTTGCAGACATAATCTTTCTTAGATTAAAGCTCTTAGCTACTTCAAATCTTCTGAAGTCAGTTTGTAAACGTGAAAGGTTAGACAAAAGTGTTGGTTTAATATGGTGTTGAGAATGTTAAAATTATGGTGTTGAGAATGTTTAAATCATTTGCTCTCCCCCACCCATCGGGGCTTGAAGAAATAGATTGGGCTGCACGATGCTTCCACGCAGAACTGAAACCGACCGCACACATAAGTACTGGTAAACCACTTAGAGGCTGTAAGCCTGCCCAGGTAAAATGGTGCGAATCGGACTGTCCATGTATGTAAACCCTTTTGGTTTCGCTGGACGGCAGGGCTTGAGATGTTATTTCATCTCAATGTCTGGTAAAAGTCCCACAAAATTGGAAGCAGCTTCTCCAAAATGACCTATATAGTGTTGGCGGTGACGTAAACCCCAAATCAATCAATCAATTAACTTATGGGCATACATAATTCAGAATTTGTAATAGTAGCCTTGTTTTTGAAATGCATTGAATAAGCGTGTGTATTTATTCTTCTAATATATCTGCCAAATCTCTTGTCTGAATATTAATAATAATAGCAAGGTCCTCAGCAGAATTTATCAAATATTTGTACAAGTGAAACTCTTATAATAATTAGGCAGCATCTTGAAAAACACTTGTGTCCACCCTCTGTATATTCTACATAAACCACTTTTCTACCTAGAGCCTCAACTGATTCCACTCGGTTTTCCTTGGTCTTTCATCACAGATAAAGAGTAAGGCTGGCAAGATTAATTGGATAATTGATTAATCCATAGAATAAGTCCCAAAAAGGATTATTTGCTGATAATCTGTTATTTGATTTCTGTGTCTGTTACATTTCCATACTTACCTTAAGTATTCAGACACCTCAACTTCTTACAGTACTTGTTCTAAAATTTGAATGAGTACAAGTTTGTATCCAATGTTGTGTCAAAAAATAGCTGGATAAGTGGCAAACTGCTGACCCTGATGAGATGCCACATTCTATGGTGTCTTTTCTTGGTCTACACTAATCAGGCTTGCCTGTCTGAATAAATACTGTAAATTATAACATATGGTAAGAGTCATGCTCAGACAGTAAGCCGGAAAGGTGAAACTGTGACCAAATCTCGAGTGATTACTAATCCATTATCAATCACAATTGCTGGACTGATAATTGATTATTTTGTCAGCTCTTATTAGCCAGCTCAAATAAGGAGCTGTATCAAGAATAAAGTATAATTTTTCTTCTTCTTGAAAACTGTGTTATCAGTATGCGTAGCTTACAGAATCACTTTGATGAGGTAATTCTAACAAGTACCCACAACATAGTTTTCTGATGAGAAATTAGGAAAATTATCCCTCAACCATCCTTGTTAGGTCATATCTGGGGCTTTGCTTTCAACCGGGTGGTGTCTGTCAACCTGAATCATGACCATGTAAATGCAAGAAATTCCAGCTACATGTTTTGACTTCGGTTGACATAACTTGTTCTAGCTTCCAGTAGCATTGTACTGGGCACATATTCAGAATTTGGCCAAAGATTGGTTTCATTTTGATATCTGCTGAATACATCTCTAATAATTTTACAGGTGCCTAGTGGTTTAGTCCCATGTTATTAAGAATTAGTTCTCACCACTGGGTTTGAGCCATGCTCAGGTCAGATTTGAAGGTGGCTGTCCTTGGTACACCTTACCTTTGATGACATTACTAAAACAGCATATAAAAAGGCTAATAAAACAACACCCATTACTGATAGTTAAGTTATGTGAAGGAATAGAAGTGCTGGAGCAAACAGTTTGCACTCTTATTGTACTGCAAGTCTAGTGCCTGCAGTATGGGCCAGTCTCTCAGTCCACTGGACAGTCCACTTATTCTTGGTTGAACATAGTTTCAGTTATGTGCTGAGTCAGTCTTAAATTCCTATGTAAATTTTCCAGGATGCTATATCTATAAAGCTGCTCTTTCTCTTGCAGTGCATGAAATTTGCATGTTATTCTAAACTTAGTGTAATGAAGGTTTTAGAAAGCTAAATATCTTTGTTACTGCCATGTCTTGCTTATCTTGCTAGCATGATGGTGAAAGGGTACAGTTTTTGGAAGAGACACTTCTTGCAAGATGTCTTTTCAGAAAGTCTAAAATGGCTCTTAACCCTTGTCCTGCTGAATATTCATATCTGCCACACCCACTTCCGATTATCAACCAATCAGATTACCTGTAGCAAATTATTACAACAAATTCACAATCTGAATGACAATGTAGATCCTGATCAGATGGCTTCTTCAGAAGCCATCTGATCTGGATCTACATTGTTTCAAAGAAGAGGCATATCCGGGCTCAGCAGAACAAGGGTTAATAATTTGAGATTGGAGACAGTAGTAAATAGTACTATCCCCAATCAGATGCTGCAGTGCTTAGTGTCTGATCAGGGCCTTCACTATTGCTAAACATTACAAAGTTCATAAAAAAAAGGCAACCTGACACCCCTAAATTTTGAAATGGCAAAATTATATATGTAGTGAAGAAGAAAAATGGGTGAAAGTGTAAACCCTTGTTTCTTTGGTACTTGGTTAACAGGAAAGCAAATAGATTATCAGAAGTAAAAAAACTGTCCCTTAAAATTTTGGCCTTGATGTATAATTAGTATACTTTTACTGTGTAGACACGTGTTAAATAACATTGTTTGCAGGCTTTCATGAGGAATGTAAACAATTCAAAAATAACGGCAAAAAAAAAATCTTTTGGGTCCAAGATAGATATTATAATTTTTATGATGTTGGTGTCTTTTTAACAAATTTTAATACCAGTTCTGAAAAAAAAACTCATTGAAGGGAGTTAAGCTATTATTAGCAAATTATGGAAATATCTGTGTTAACATCAGATACAATACTTAGTTCTTTTAAGCATGCATAGATTTTTGGGAGGGCAGACTTATTTACATCTTTGGTTGCTCCAGTCGTTTGGATGAGACTGTATACTGAGATTTTGTCTAAAAGATCTTGTTGTTTGAGAGACATTGATCCAGAAAATTTTTTTTAGAACAGACAAGGTTGCATGTTAATACAGTAGTGTATGTGATTTCTGGATCAGTATTTAAAACAACTTTTGCATGCTGCTAGACATTGCATGTGATTTCTGGATCAGTATTTTCAGCAAATTTTGCATGCTGCTATATATTGATTATTCGCTCACTAAATTCAACGGTCATACATAAAATATCCAGGTGCGAGAAAATCCTTAGCTTGGTTTTCCCAGAATAAATCATTTGAAAAATGGAAGAGAAGGGTGCCATTTCTGAACTTGACTATCATTCGTGAAACATTTCTTACTGTTGCTAATGATGTTTGTTCCCAGACATCCATTTTGTGGAACGTGGTGTTATTACTGCTGTAAATTACCGTCCAAAAAAACTTAATTAACTCAGGGTCTACCTGACAAAATTACAGACCAAGACTGGAGCCTGGGTCACTCGGTTTGCTAAATCTATCTGAAATGCATTGTAACATCCAAACAAACAAATTTCTGTTCTAACCGCACATTCACCAGACTTGCATTGTATCACTGTTTCATTTACCCTTGTCCTGCTCTACAGAATAGATCCTGATCAAAACTGATTAGGATCTACACTGTCTTGAACAAATACATTATATCAAGTAAGTTGATAGTGAGAAATGGTTATAGCTAAATTAATTAGCTCACCGGAGTTGAAGGCTCATAGGTGAGGTATAGTATGGTAAGGCTCCATTGTCTGTCGTCTGTCAGCATTTTCAAACATCATCATCTCTGAAACCACTGTGCTGATTGTCAAATTTCGCGTGGAGCATCCATTGGATGGGGGCATGAAAGTTTGTTTGGACGGTCCAGGTCACATAACCCTTCAGAAATCTCTAGAAACAGTGGGCCAATTGTCATGAAACTTGGTATGTAGCATCTGGGACTCGAGCCTATCACAGTTTAAATGATGACCCTTTGATGACCTTGAATGACATTTTTTAGGTCAAGGTTAGATTTGGTCACATAGGCTTTTGTCTGGGAAAAAGTCAAAACGTTTTGTTTCGGAAACTATTGCTACCTGTGGTCTGAAATTTTGGTAGATGCTGCATTTAGCTGAGCAAATGAAACCAGTAAGTGTTCAAGGTCATTCCTTGACCTTTGCACGATATCATTCAGATTTGAAATAAAAACTTTTTTCTCAGGAACCACTGGGCCAATTGTAACCAAATTTCATGTTAAAGCTTTTGGGAACAAAACACTTCAAAAACCTTAGACTCTGGAACAAATGGGCCAATTGTCTTGAAACTTGGTATGTAGCATTTGGGACTCGGACCTATATTAGTTTGTTCAGATAATGGCCTTGGATGGCCTCGACATGTATGAGGCAGAGGTCAAATTTGGTCTCATGGGCTTTTGTATTGGGAAAAGTTAAAAGTGTATTTTTCGGAAACTGTTGCAGCCTGTGATCTGAAAATTGGTAGATGCTGCATTAAAATAAATGTGTAAATTAAACTACATGAGTCATCGGGGCATGAAGAAATAGATGGGCTGCATGATGCTTCCACACAGAGCTGAAACCGACCCGCACACGAGTACTGGTAAACCGCTTAGAGGATTTAAGCCTGCCCAGGCAAAGTGGTGCGAGTCTGACCGTCCATTCTAATAAACCCTATCGGTTTCATTGGGCGGCAGGGCTTGAGATGTCATTACATCTCAAGGTCGGGTAAAGGTCCCACAAAATTGGAAGCATCGTCTTGAAAATGACCTTTACAGTGTTGATGGGGGCCGTTAAACCTCATATCAAACAAACAACATGAGTATTCAAGGTCGACTTCATTCCTTGGGTCAACCAAAGTTGACGTTGACCCATTTTATGCCAAGGTCAAATTTGTCACATACTTGCTTTTGCATGGGAAAAAAGTGCAAATTATTTTCTTTTTGCAAAACTGTTGCTTATGAAATGTAATGGTGCATGCAAAATTTTGTCAGCAAAATGGGTTAATGAAGCTGCATGAGTACCAAACATCAAGGTCATTGATTGACCTTGGTCCTGGGTCACTCATATCAATTTTATTTAAAAAAAAACAAAAAAAAAAAAACAGGGCAAATTTAAGTTAATTTGCAAATGAAACCTTCTTAGAGGAATGAAAGTTTGTTAAAATGGTTTAAGTCAAAATTCCAAGATGGCTGCCAAGGTTAAATCCCTTAAAAAAATTTCTTCGCTGACATCAGATGGCTCCATATACATTCAGATTTTAGGTGAGCGGTTCAGGTCCAGTGGTCCTCTGGATTATTAACCCATTGTATGCGGGAAACCTCTAAAGGGGTACCTTGGCAAACAGTGCATGCCCAGATCAGACGCCGCTGAATGCAGCATCTGATCAGGGCCTGCACTATTTGCTAACAGAATTGTCTATCAGAAATAGAAATAATAGGCCTGACACCCCTATATATGACAAATGGACTTGTCTAGCATATAGCAATGGAAGAGTCCACTAGCATACAATGGGTTACAAGGGTTAATTTCTGCATGCTGTTGGTTATGGTGCTTTTCTTACTCTCCTAATACTCCTATGAAGGGAATCTTTGTGTTGCTAAGTAGAACACTGGTTAATACTGTATATGTCTCTTGGGCTCCTTCATACTGAATAGATACCAGGTTGTAGGAGAAACTGCCTGTTAGTTTACATGTACATGTAAATTATTAATGTTATTTGGAATATTTTCTCTAGTCATTCTCTTCCCTCTGTTGATTTTAGAAGGCGAGGTGTCAGTTTCTGGCAAAAGAAAGTGCACTGTACTGGTTAGCCACTTACATTTAAGCCTACCCTGGAAAAGTGTAGTCATGTAAACTGACTGGCATGACATGGCCTATATAGTGTTGGCTGAACCATTAAATGCCAGCTTACATTAAAACGTATCATGTTGTCATATGTCGAATGATAACCCCAGGAGGGGCAGTTAAATCATGCGCATTGAGCTAGTTAAGTTGTCAAACCAAACAGGAAGTGCTGCATCTGGAAAGACATGGCTGCCAACTTGCTACAAATAACAACAACAAAAAAACATGGAAATAACAACAAAAAACATATGGAATACAGGTTTAAAAAAACGTGGAATTCAAAAGAATTTTCTTTATTATTTTACATTTGTCTTTGCATTTTCATTAAATGCTATTCCAGTTTACAATGAATAGAACCAAACCGAAAGTAGTCTTAGCCGAACCATGTACTGAACCGTCTATTAAGAACTGAATCGAACAAGTTTATGGTTGCACCCCTAATGTATAGAGATAAATGAAGTAGAATTTTCGTAAAGATGATAAATTCATTTCTAATAACTTTCAAACCTTTAGGACATATATATATTGATGCCTTCTTGTGCAGGTTGTTTAAGAATCAATCCCAGGCCTTGTGATATGTCCGGGTATTGAAGCGGTAAAGAGATGTTTGGGACAGGTGTTGCTTTTTCTCATTTCCATATGTTGCTTGGTTAGCCGGCCTCGATTCGCGTCTGGCTGGTGATCAGGAGGACGGGGGGTTCAATACCTGCTGTGGTCGGCAACATTCTTTTGTGGAGATTGATCATGAAATCATTTCTATAGTCAGTCTCTGCGTTCCGCTGATTCAAGAAGGGCAGTTGTCAGTTTCTGGCGAAAGAGGTGCACTGTACTGGTTAACCGCTTACGTATAAGCCTGCACAGGAAAAGTGTGGATAAGTAAACTGACTGGCTCAAAAATGACCTAAAAATAGTGTTGACTGGGCCATTAAACTACAATACAAACAAAGAAATGTTGCTTGTTTGCAAGATGTTCTACTTTAAGGAAATGGGTACACCACCAAGGGCGTGTTATGTGAATGAATAACAATTTACAAATAAACAGTTTTGTGGCTACAGAATAGTATTCTGCACACTTGGAGATGTCCAGTTAGCCTGAAAGTATCTGTGCACAGGCAATAGAAAATAATGAGATGTATTATTATTAACAGGGTGAGTCCCAGCAGAGTATACGAGAGGCCTGGGGACCTGGAGGACCAATGCCACCGCAGTTTAGGGGAGGACCAAGACCTCCGCACCCTGCAATGGATGGGGTATGTTGATAAATTTATGCAATTATGTGTACAGAAAAAAAATGCAGATGGAAAATTTCAATTGGATTTGTTGAATATTTATTTCATTGATCCAAGACTTGACAGAACTAGAAGTGTTCTGTGAAGCCAGCAGACTCGGAGCTTTCAAGCATATTGCAGTCTGATCAGTCTCACCGGAGTTTGCATGAGCCTTTGCTATTCAGTGATCCATGACAACAAAAAAAGGACCAGCTAGACTAGCTTTTTACATAGCCTGATGTGACTTTTTGCTGGTTGCACACATTTTGTAGGTTATCAAGCCCGGGATCATTTATATTAATTCTTGTCCTGCTTGATTAATAGATTATGCCACATGCATTTCTGTCTATCAGCCAATCAAAGTCCTTGATATAATGCATTCATTGGACAGGCCTCTGTTGCCTAGTAGTAGTTGATAAGAGCATTAGGTGTCTCACCGCTATGCTTTGGTCTCGCTCTGGTCACGCAAGATGCCAAGTTCTGCAATGGAAGGTCAGGTGGTTTCTCTTCGGGTACTCTAGTTTTTGCCCACCAGATTTAGATTAGGCTCCAAATAAGTGTAAATTTCTTGAAAGGGCTATAAAACCAAAAGCAGTAAAGAAGAAATATGCATTCATTTAATTTTACCTACTAAATAAGAGGCTAGAACTTGTTTATTTATCGTTAAAACTTTTATCAATTAATCGCCAAGTTCTGCAACGGAAGGTCAGGTGGTTTTTCTCCGGGTACTCCGGTTTTCGCCCACCTCTGATTAACGATCGGCTCGATATGAGTGAAATAATCTTGAAAGGGCCGTAAAACCCAAACCAAAAAAAAAAAAAAAAAAAAAAAAATTATCAATTAATATTACAAATATACGAGTATTTTTTGTTTTCTGAAAAATTGAGCAAATTTTTTCAGTAAAAATACCACTGTTTTAGGTGTTTTGCATAACACAGTAGTTAATGTTTTGACCACTAATGAGCTCGTTAAGCTAACAATGCTTTGAACAGCTTCAGATTTGTACTATTTGCAAAGACCGGGTTACGACAATAGACTTAGAAGCCCCCGTGTTTTAATGGATTTATAAGCTACTCCCTTCGCAAATCAGGGGTCCTAGGATTGACTCTGGCTTCTCCAGACTTTAGAATGAGTCTTTAAACTGAGGTCCCATCTTTATATGACCTAAGTTGTTGGTGGGACATAAAACACACACACACACATGATACTGTTAAATTTAAGACAGACATACCGTAGATTCCGATCAGAGGTCAATGACTGCTGTTTGGGTCCTGTTGTTCAAAGCCTGACAAATTTGGAAAAAGTTAAATGGTCTAAAAAGTACAGTATCTAACAGATATTTTTTTTTTCTGAAAACTTTGCAAAAGGTACATATTTTTATTAGCATAGCTGCCGTATTAAATGATTGAAGTTTTAACAATACATTAACTAATGACACCATTTGTTTTGAACATCTGAGCAGTGTTAAGGGGCATGGGAACACCTTCATGGGAGGCAACTCCTGCAAAAGTACTTTTGTCTCCTATGTCAATAGGGGTCAATTCTTAAAGGAAAGAATTTGCTCCTGAGGAGCTCCTAAGGAGCAAATTCTTTCCTATAAGAGTTGACCACTTTTTCATTGGTACAGGGCTTACAGAAAAGCGAACAGGAAGTCCCGAAAGTTGTCTCCCTTTAAAAAATGGCAGAAAAAATCTGCCATATGTTCCCATTTCCCTTAAATTTCTGGATCCTTTCTTTTTGCAGCGAGGTGGTTGGCAAATACCTCAGTTTGATTTCATGGGCCCAAGAGGACCTTACCCTCCCCCGTACAGAATGGGCCCACCGCCTAACCAGGTTACATCACCTGGACAGGTAAATTGATTGTTATTTATTCTTTGTTGTAGTTTTACCTTAACCTTATAGTGGAGCTAAGCTCCAGGTCAGCTTATGCCGTGGCCGGTTGTCCATCTGTTGGATTGTCCATCATGAACTTTTCACAATTTGGACAGTTAACTAATGACGTCGTTAGTTTTGAACAACTGACCCCAGGTGTTTTCTTTTATCTGGGTAGTCTGGTTTGCACTTACCTCTGATGAACTATCAGCTCGATGTGAGTGAAATATCTTGAAAGGGCTGTAAAGAAAAAAAATGAAACTGATAAATATTTAATGGCCCTACAAAGGGATATAATTGTTTCATTTTGATAAAAGATAAAATCAGTGCCTATCTTGTTTACAGTCTATGTCAGCCTCTTAGAACAGTTGCCTTCTCTCATGTACTGTCCAGCTTTGAAGATGACAAAAATAACTGTTTGAAGCAGACTGATCGATTTAAAGTTTCAAATTAATTTCTCTTTTAAGCGTCCGCCATTTGGTGGTGGTCAGCCACCAACACCAGTTACTCCTCCAAAGAAAGTTGAGACTGAAGATGAGGTATGGCGTCAGAGACGACAGGAGAAGAACCAGGAAATGTCTAATGCGATAGAGCGAGCAAGACTGAGACGGGATGAAGAAGAGAAAAGGATTGAAACAGAAAGACGGAGAGGAGCAGAGGAAAAATTGAAGGCTCTTGAAGAGAGGGCAAAAAAGAAGGATTCTGTGAAGGTTTGTATTGTGCTAGAACATAATTGTCCACCTTAGAATTAACAAAAATTCCATGGCATAGAGAAAATATGACGTTTATAATTAAAGTTGAAGTGGAATCGCAACTATTCTGGTATTATTTTGATGCTTTGTTTTCATAAGTAGAAATCAAGGCTTGATGAGACGCAGTGTCAGCAATTTCTACAGGGGTCTAATTAACACCTTCTCTTCAAAACAGCTTGACATAAAAGTTATCAAAGATTCCTTCTACATGGTGACATTCCAGTCTTGCTGTGTTCAGAATCAGCATGGAGAAAATGAAAAAAATCTGTAAATACCAGTACCAGTTAGCCTTTCACAGTATTACTGATAACGTGATAAGGCTGGATTTTTATTTGATATGACAGCTAGATTTGTGAAGGATGATAGTTGAAAAGAATTCTGTAAGATTTTCTCAATACCTGTGGGGGCTGGCAGCATTCTTTCGTGGAGATTGATCACAAAATCTTTTCTAGTCATTCTCTCACGCTGATTCAAGAAGGGCAGTTGTCAGTTTCTGGTGAAAGAATGTGCACTGTACTGGTTAACCACTTTCGTATAAGCCTGCCCAGGAAAAGTGAGGATAGGTAAACTGTCCGGCTCAAAAATGACCTAAACTTGTGTTGACTGGGCCATTAATAACAAACAAACAATAGCTAATATACAGAGTGATTGGTTTACTTCTGTCATTTTTAGCAAAAACGTATGAATTTGTAACCATACCGAGTAATTGGTTTTAATGTAATGTTAATGGCTAGTTTGTTATCTAGGAAGTACAGTAGCTTATATTTTTTTGCTGTGAAAAAAGGAGGTTTTTAGCAAAAATGTATGATTTTTGTTTGTTTGAATTGAGGTTTTACATCCCCATCAACACTATTTAGGTCATTTTGTAGACGCCTCCGATTTCATGGGACTTTTACCCGACAGTGAGATGAAATGACATATCAAGCCTTGGCGCCCAAACAAACCGAAAAGTGTTATATATAGGGATGGTCCGACTCACATCACTTTACATGGGCAGGCTTAGATACATTAAGCGGTTTACTAGTCTATTATGATTATGTAAAAATGTATGAATTTGTAACCATACTGAGTGTTTGCTTTTATCCCTTATCTTGCTGTTCACGACAACCCCTATCTTTGCAAAAGTGTAGATCCAGATCAGATGGCTTCTGAAGAAAACCATCTGATCAGGATCTACACTGTTTGGCATTCAATTTTGAATTTGTAGTGATAAATTACATCAAGTAATTTGATTGGTTGATAGACAGAAATGGGCGTGGCTTAAATGAATATTCAGCAAGATAAGGGTTAATAACTTAATATACTTTGTTAAGCTAGGTATTGGCAGCTTTGTGAATATTGACTACTTTATTTAGCCAACTGTAATAAGTTTTATTATTAATTGATTATCCTGTATTACACCAGGTCAGCCAATATTCAAAATTCATAAATCATGTTTTTAATTGCATCAGTTAATAAAACTGTCATTAATCAAATAATTTCGTATTGGCCAAGTTACAGGTCCTTGGTCAGCTGTATTGGCCTCGGCCTTCGGCCTCGTGCCAATATAGCAGACTTCAGACCTGTAACTGGGCCAATACAAAATTACTCGATTAATTACATTATATTATATTTTTACTTTGCAGTCGGAGAGTGAGGGAGATGATGACAGTAAAGGTGAAGGTCGTAGCAGTCGTACACCAAGTGAGAGCAGTGAGAAGGGAGAGAGACCACAGTCCAGGGATGGACAAAAATATCCACAGGTACTGTGATTGCCATCCTCGTTTACTTGTTACCTCAATAATGGTCTTGGAAAATATTTATAATACAAAAATACTTAAGATTAGTACTTAGTGTTTTTTAGGGATACTTTTGGTTCTCTTTTGCTTGCTGCAGTCTGTTTTAGCTCTTTTACAAAGAAAATGCCATTTTGGGGCAAAAACTGCAAAATTGAAATTTTGTTTTCGATAACTTGCCCTCATTCAACTTAGGCCCCATAAGCGAGCTATGTTGTCTTCTGACAACTTTTTTTTAGCTCACTACCTGACTGAGCTTTTGTGATCACTTTTCGGCCGTCATGCTTGCTTAAACAATTTCTTCAAACATCTCCTAAACCACTGATTGGATTTTGATAAAACTTCACAGGAATGATCCTTAGGTGGTCCCCTTTCAAAGTTGTTCAAATGGTTCTGGTCTGTTGCACATCTAGGTCACAGGAGCTAAACATAGATTTTTTTTTTTAATGAAAAGTTAAACAATCTTTCTCTGAAACCGCAATGCCCAGGTCTTTGATATTTGGTATAAAGCTTCATCTAGTGGACCTCTTTCAAATTGTAGCTCTGGGGCCAAAATGCCCAGGTGCTTTACATAGACTTGTATATAGGGAAAATCTGAAACCAGAAGGCCCAGGTGTTTGATATTTGGTATGAAGTTTTGTTTAGAGGAGCTTTACCAAGATTGTTCAAATAATAGCCCTTGGGCCTGAAATGCCCCCATGCCAGGGCTCACCGGTTTTACATAGACTTATATATGGAAACCTTTCAAAATCTTCTTGTCTGAAACCAGAAGGCCAAGGGATTTGATATTTGGTATGAAGCTTCAGCTAGTGGACCTCTTCCAAGATTGTTCAAATTATAGCCCTGAGGCCAAAAATGGCCTTTACTGGGGCCCACTGGTTTTATATGGACTTGTATAAAAATCTTTTCATTTGAAACCAGAAGGCTCAGGTCTTTGATGTTTGATATGGTATCTAGCGAACCTCTACCAAGATGGTCCAAATTAAAGCCCTTGGTTGAAAAATTCCCCCGCTTGGCGCTGGGGCGCACCAGTTTTACATAGACAACATCTCCAAAATGACCTATACAGTTTTGATGGGGAAGTTAAAGCTCAAATCAAACAAACAAACAAACAAGGATCAGGTGAGCGATGCAGGGCCATTATGGCCATCTTGTTTTTAGCTCACCAGAGCCGAAGGCTCCGGGGGAGCTTATAGGATAGGCAGTTGTCCGCCGTCGTCGTCGTCTGGCGTCAACACTTTCAAACGACATCTCCTCTGACGCCACTAGGCCGATTGGGCCCAAATTTTATCTGTAGCATCCTTGGGCTGGGGGATTGAAAGTTTGTGTTTTTTATCAAAATCGGCTCATTAGTTTGGTTGCTATGGCAACTTGTAGTTTCCATAGACTTATAATTGGGAAAATTGAAAAATGGCATTTACTGCCAAGCCTTTGCAGATATTTTGACAAAACTTTCATAGAAATGTTCCATAGGCAATCTACTATCTGCTGTATGATTTTAAGCTTTCTGCTCATTTTTATTGGTTGCCATGGAAACCAAAATGCAAAAAATAGACAAAAAATACTTAAAAAATCATCTCCTCAGAAACCATATGCTCTAGGAGGCTGAGACTTTATGAAAATATTCACCATATTTGCCTTTACAGGTTTTGTGTGTTTTATGAAATTTGGCCTTTTAGTTTTGTTGCTATGGCAACTTAGAGTTTCCATTGACTTATAATGGAGAAAACTGAAAAATGGCATTTACTGCCAAGTCATTGCAGATACTTTTACAAAACTTACATAAACATGTTCCCTAAGTAAACTTCTCTCAGCCATATGCTTTTATGTCAACCTGGGGGTCCCCTAGGTTGTGCCGGGGCCATGCCCCGCCCCCTCCACTTCATAAAATGCCTTATATCTCAGAAACCTTACAGATCCCAACCCCTAAACCATATATATTCTTGTTCCTTATGATAAGATGCATTAAGTGACACCAACCTGTGGGGTCCCCCGGGATGTGCCGGGGACATGCCCTGCCCCCTCTATTTCATAAAATGCCATTTATCTCAGAAACCATTCAGATCCCCACCCCTAAACTATATATATTCTTGTTCCTTATGCTAAGATGCATTAAGTGACACCAACCTTGGGGTCCCCCCGGGATGTGCCGGGGACATGCCCCACCCCCTCCACTTCATAAAATGCCATTTATCTTAGAAAGCATTGAGATCCCCACCCCTAAATCATAGATATTCTTGTTCCTTATGATAAGACACATTCAGTGATACCAACATTGGGGTCTCTCTGGGGTGCGCTGGGGCCATGCCCCACCCTTCCACTTCAGAAATGCCATATATCTCAGAAACCCCTTAACTATATACATTCTTGTTTCTTATGATAAGTTGCATTCATTGACACCAATCTGAGGGTCCCCTAGGATGTGGCGGGGCTTATGCCCGACCCCCTCCACTTCGTAAAAGGCTGAATATCTCGGAAACCGTTCAGATCCCCACCCCTAAACCATTTAAATTCTTGTTCCTTATGATAAGAAGCATTCAGTGATACCAACCTTAGGGTCTCCCTTGCTGCACGGGGGCTATGCCCGATCCCTCCACTTCATAAAAGGCCCAATATCTCAGAAACCGTTCAGATCCCCACCCCTAAACCATATAAATTCTTGTACCTTATGTTAAGATGCATTCAGTGATATCAACCTAAGGATCTCCCAGGCCGCACCAGGGCTATGCCCCAACCTTCCACTTCATAAAAGGTGATATATCTCGGAAACCCTTCAGATCCCCACCCCAAAACCATGTATATTCTTGTTTCTTATGAAAAGACGCATTCAGTGACACCAATCTGGGGGTCCCCTAGGATGTGCCAGGGCTATGCCCCACCCCCTGCACTTAGTAAAAGCCCAATATCTCAGAAACGGTTCAGATCCCCACCCCTTAAGCATATAAATTCTTGTTACTTATGATAAGACGCATTCAGTGATACCAATCTAAGGGTCTCCCAGGCCGCACGGGGGCTGTGCCCCACAACTCTACTTCATAAAAGGTGATACGTCTCGGAAACCATTCAGATCTCCATCCCAAAACCATATATATTCTTGTTTCATATGATAAGACGCATTCATTGAAACCAACCTGGGGGTCCTCTGGGATGTGCCCGGGCCATGCCCAACCCCTTCCACTTCGTAAAAGGCTTAATATCTCAGAAACCATTCAGAACCCCCACCCCTAAACCATATAAATTCTTGTTCCTTATGATGAGACACATTCAGTGATAAAAACCTAGGGGTCTCTGGGGGTGTGCTGGGGCTATGCCCCACCCTTCCACTTTATAAAATGCAATATATCTCAGAAACTGTTCAGATCCCCACCCCTAAAATATGTATATTTGTGTTCCCTATAATAAGACTCATTCACTCACATCAATGCGTCTATGTGCTAGGGCAACATGCTGATGCCATGGCCCACGCCTCTACTTCATTAAAGGCCATATATCTCAGACACCATTAAGATACCCACCTCATAATCATATATATTATTGTTTCTTATGATTAGACACATTCAGTCACACAAACTTGGTGGTCCACAGGGGCCATTCCTCTCCTCATCATTTCATAAGAGGGCCTCATATCTTGGAAACTGTTCATATCCCCACCCCTAAACAATATATTTTCTTGGTCCTTATTATAAGACACATTCAGCGACAACAATCTTGGCTTTCCTGGGGTCTGCCAGGGCTATGCTCCAACCCCTTCGCAGCTTAAAAGGCCTTATATCTCAGGAACAGTACACATCCCAACCCCTAAACCATATATATTCATGTGCCTTATGATAAGATGGATTCAGTGATACCATTCAGGGCTCTGTTGGGTCCATGTCTCATCCTTCCTCCTCATAAAAGGCCTAATATTTCAGATACAGAGTCCACATGGGTGCTCATTTTGAAATGGGGGTTTGTTTGGGAGACTTTATAATCAATAAATTAAAACCTGAAACCATACATGGCTGCCATTGGGCAGTGTCTATCTGAGTTCTGGTGAGCATTGTGGCCCATGGGCCTCTTGTTTGGTTTTGTTTTTTTAGCTCATCTTCGTGCTGAGATGAGCTTTTGTGATCAGTCAGTATGCATTGTCAGTCGTGCATCTACAACCATTTGCTTTAAAAGACTACACCTCCAAGACCCTTTGGCCAATTTGTTAAAACTTCACAGGAATGTTTCCTAGGTTGCTCTCTACCAAAATAGCTAAAATTGTTGTGCTTCATTGAACAAGATGGCTGCCATGCCAGAGCTAAAAATATTGTACTCTATCCTATCTTTCCTTTTTCTAATAACCCAACTCTCAGTAGCTCTGTCAAATGTGCATCTGGTGACCAGGTTGTGGGTTCGATACCTGCCAGTCTCAACTTGGAGTTTGATTATGAAATATTTTCTGGTCATTCTCTCCCTTATGCTGATTCAAGAAGGGCAGTTGTCAGTTTCTAGTGGAAGACTGCACTGTTCTGGTTAACTGCTTATTTATAAGGCTGCCCAGGAAAAGTGTGGTTAGGTATACTGACTGGTTAGACCTAAATAGTGTTGACTGGGCTGTAAAACACCAAAACAATCAAACAAACAAATGGTTGCTTGAGGACTCTGCAGCAATCTCACTTAAGTAGCAATCTCTTTAAGACCACTTTTGAACAGTCCCAAAGGTGGTTCCTCTCTACTTGGTGTAGAACATGTCACGGAAGAACAGCTAAATAAAAATAAAAAATGAGTTCCTTTAAGAGCAATGAAAACATTCGTAAGAAATAATATGGGTCATACTACGTAGTTTCGGCTAATAAAGCCTTATTAGTGACCCTGTAATGATCCATCAAAGAAAGCCAGAGGAAACATACTGCAATTTTGCGAATTTCGAATAGGCAGTCGATTCAAAGACTGATATAAATCAAAATGGGGTCCAAATAATTAAAAAACCTGTCTAGAATATGAGTCTAAACAAATAGTTTATTTCTGATTTCTCAGAATATTCAGGCGGATCTCAAAGGGCCAAAAGTAAAATATAAACTGCACTATGGTTGATGTACGGGGAGACGTTTTACGGCCGCCACACGGCACAACACCAGCTGCAGTGAAGGCAAATAAAACCTAATATGCTTTTAAAAGCAGAAAAAGTCCCAATTTAGGCTGGTCTTAACAGTGGAATATTACTGTATTTAATGTGATCATTCTCCTTAGTAGGTTTAACCCATTTAGTACCGAAAACCCTGAAATGGATGCAAGAGCAAACAGTGCAGGCCCAGATCAGATGCTGCAGAACAGGGCAGATCAGGGCCTACACTGTTTGCAAAAAGTTAAGCCATTTTCCAAATGCAATTTTGAAGAAAAAAACAACATAACCCTAAATTTTGAAATGGACTAAGGTATACATAAGGAGGAAGATTCCCTTTGGTACAAAAAGGTTAAGAAGGGCAGTTATCAGTTACTGGCAAACCAGTATGTGCTGTACACTTCTGGTTTATCACATTGAAGGATTAAGCTTGTCCAGCACTTGAGATTTATCATTGGAATTGTGCAAATACATATTCAGTTTGTCAAGTCTTGTTGATTGGTTGACAGTCAGAAATTGGTGTGACAACATAAATTTAGTCAGCAGGCTAAGGTTCATTAGCACAAAATTTCTGGTCCTTCAACTGGCCCATGTACATCAGGGGCCAGTTGTTAAAAACTAATGACATCATTAGTTAAGGTATCGTTAAAACTTTGATCATTTAATATTGCAAATTTGCTTATATTTTTGCTGAAAAAAAATGTGAGCAGCTTTGCAAATGCAAAAGCTGCTAACATTTTTTCAGCAAAAGTATCAAAATTTTTGATCTTGTTCTTGCTAGACCGGCCCCGATAGCTCAGTTGGTAGAGTGTCCGCTCCGGGGAACGGGAGGTCTCGGGTTCGATCCCGGGCCGCGACATACCAAAGTCGTTAAAAATGGTACTAGCTGCTCCTCGCTTGGCACTCAGATTTACGGGGTAGAGCTAGGACTGGTCGATCCAGTGTCAGGATAATGTGACTGGGTGTGGTATCATGTAATGTGTCTGGGACATGATACTTCAGTGAGGCAGCACTATAAACGTGAGCATTGAGCTCCCTGTCGCAACCAGACACCGTCGTGATATGACTGAAAAAATGTTGAAAGCGACGTTAAACCCGAATTCACACACACACACACTTGCTAGAACAGTTAACAATAGGACCACTAACCAGCTCGTTAAGCTAACAACGCTTTGAACAAATGGCCCCTGAAGAGTTGAAGATCTGTTGAGTGATGGGCAGCCTCAACTGTAACTGTCTACTGTGCAATAACTACATTTTCTTTGTGCGCTAACCTATTTTATAGTCCAGGGTCCATTACATTGTTATTTGCAGGGTTCTCAGAGTTTCTCCAAAGGTAGAGCAGGTCTCCCTCCTCGTTTCCAGAAACAGCACAGTGGTGGAGATGGTAGTTCCCCTAGAGCTCCATCCAGCTCACAGCCAGTGGGGCAGAGCCCCACTTCACCCCAGCCTATGCCTAGTCAGATGAGGCCTGGACAGGGTCCACCACCACCTCCTTGGCCATTCTGGGGTGTACCACCACAGTTTATGGGCTATGGTCCAAGACCACCCATGGACATGCATGGTAAGTACTTGAGGCAAAAATAAGACAAGACAGCAGTTTCTCAGATTGAAGTGAAACAAGATTTATATTGGTTATTACCCGTAGGATGCCATGAAAAACTGCCTTTAAATGTTGTCTTTTGTTGTCTGCTGCATATTCTTGCAACTTTTCAAACATATTTTTGCATACAAGCAGTGTGGACTCCAGAGGAGCAGTCTGGTCTGAGTTCACACTGTTTGCAGTAATGACTTAAATCCAGCAGACAATTGTTGTGATTGGCATCTTATTGGTTGAGGGCTACTGTGGCTTGTTGATGTACAGTGCTGACCTGCATCATTGACATTCAGACAGATAAATTTTCCTTTCAGTTTGTTTATATTCATTGTAAAAAATTTTAAATACTTAAGTCTCATAAATATCCAGTCAAAAAATTTTGAAGTGTTGAAATTGGGATGGTAGTATGTATGGTGAGATGGTTGGGGAGGCAAAGGTGTGGTATATCTTGCATCACCTAGGTGTCAATCTGATATTGGCTTCATGATAACTCAAAAACAGTTTGAGATATTTTCATGAAACTTCACACAAATGTAAAGCACTATGAGACATGTGCAGAATGCATATCCCATAACTATTGATTGCCTACTTTTGGAGTTATTGCCCTTTGAACATTGAAAAATGGCACTTTTAACCTTGTCCGCTCCATAACTCAAAAACCGTTTGTCAGGTGTTTTCATGAAACTTCACACAAATGTAAAGCACTAAGAAGATGTGCAGACCGCATGAACCATAACTCTGGATTGCCAACTTTTGAAGTTATTGCCCTTTGAAAATTGAGAAATGAATTTTCCCCAGCACAGATGTGTTAAAAATTTGCAGTTGCAGTGGTATCCTGTAATGAATTTGGTTTATTAGATAATTCTACAATGCCAATTTCAATCCTTTTTACCACCTTTAATTAGATGCTGAAAGCTGAAAACATTTTTATGCCCCCGGCCATGAGAAGAATGGTGGAAAGGGCATATAGCGTTGCCCCTGTCCCTCCGTCCGTGCATCCGAAACAACGCAGTCAATAACTTCCTTATTTCTGGATGGATTTTAAAATTACTCTGCAGAAATGTTAACCATCATGAGAGGATGTGTCACGCGCAAAACCCAGGTCTGTACCTCCAAGGTCAAGGTCATACTTAGAGGTCAAAGGTCAAAAAAAGGGTCCAAAACTTAAACGCAGTCAATAACTTAGATATATCTGGATGGATTTTGAAATTACTTTGAAGAAATGTTAACCATCATGAGACGATGTGTCACGTGCAAACCCAGATCAGTACCTCCAAGGTCAAGGTCATTCTTCGAGGTCAAAGGTAAAAAAAATGGTCTGAAACTTAAACGCAGTCAATAACTTTCTTATCTCTGGATGGATTTTGAAATTATTTGGCAGAAATGTTGACCATCATGAGACAATTTGCCTCACACAAAACCAAAGTCCTTACCTACAAGGTCAAGATCATACTTAGAGGTCAAACGTGAAAAAAGGGTCCAAAACTTAAACACGGTCAATAACTTTCTATGGATGAATACGAACATAGACATATTTTCAGGCGGGGGCATCTGTGTCCTATGGACGCATTTCTAGTTTTTTCTTGTTTTCCTCTTCTCTTTCCCACACTTTCATCTCTTCTTCTGAAGCTTCTGTGGTGTAGTGGTTATGCTACTCGCCTGATAAACCAGGGATTGCAGGATCGATCCCGGGCTTCTCCAGACTTTCGGATGAGTCTTTAAACCTAGGTCCCTTCTCTGTATGACCTTTGCTGTTGGTGGGATGTAAAACTGAAACACTCATCTCTTTTTCTATCTCTTATTCTCTTGGAGACAATAAATGACCCACAATAGTTGGCATGTTGACCCCAACACAAAAAGTCAATAAGTACCAATGAAGGAGACAAAAAAATACAAAGATTGAAATTGATTATATCAGCTTGAGTAGAATTTACATTAATTTATTTAGAAGTTCATATAGAATGACAGTTTTTGTGTATCTGCAGGAATGCCAATGTATCCTCCTGTTAGAAGAACACGCACAGACAGTCATGAGTCGGGAAGTGAAGGTCAGGAGGACATGAGGCCTGAGATAATGGAAAGAGATCCTAGTCGAGACCCTCGTGCCTGGCCAGGCTATCCACCACACTTTGATGACATGAGACGACAGCCATACTTTGATCAGAGAATGTATCAGGAATATGAGAAGGCTGAAGAATATAGGAGGTGAGAAGATGGTTTTAGTTCAAGGATAACTGACCAACTTAAAATGCTCAGAAGGAATGTGCATCAAGAATTGTTTAACTCTCCCTTGGTTTTGAATTACCTCCCTTTGAAATGTTTAGTCTTGCATCCATAACTGCCTTGCCCATATCTGTAGATATGTACATGTAGGGTAGATCAATCTAGGGGATTGATGGTAGATCAATCTAGGGGATTGATCACTGCTGTAATGTACAAGTTACCCCCACTTGCGATATTTGCTTTTGAAATATGTAGCAGTCCATAGCTGCTAAATCTTTTCAATGCGTCATTCATAGTTGTTGGTATATTCAGGGTCCAGTGTAGGAAGCATACTGCATAAGAAAGGTTACTTTAATTTGCTGTCCCTGT
Organism: Lucinisca nassula; assembly: GCA_963580285.1. NCBI lineage: Eukaryota > Metazoa > Mollusca > Bivalvia > Lucinida > Lucinidae > Lucinisca > Lucinisca nassula. The sequence continues at coordinate 217,383,493 of OY757010.1, forward strand.
CTTAGAGATATAAAAGAATTGTTTGGTGTGCAGATAAAGAGGATAAAGTGAAGATTTTTTTTTTTTGTTTTACTTCTCCCCAAAACATGGGTGCTTGTGAGAACATTGTCCCAAAATTATCTGTTAGCCCATTTTGTAGCGGAAACCCCAAAACAGGTACCCTGGCAAACAGTGCAGACCCAGATCAGATGCCACAGAAAGTGGCATCTGATCAGGACTTACACTACATGTATTTGCAAAAAGTTCAGCTATTTTTGGAATAAATTTTAAAAGACAACAACCTGTCACCAACCTGTCACCCCTAAATTTTGAAATGGACTCCTGCCATTTTCCATTTGGTACAAAAAGGGTTAACTTATGGTTATTTGAAGCTTTAGTCATTATGTACTTATAGCCCTTTACAACTCTCTGGGCTAATTCAAGAGATGACAAATTGTTGATACTTATATTATTTTTCCCAGAAAACAGGACCTGAAATCTCATGCCAATTGTCTCCATGGAGACAGTTTGCTTGAATGCTAAGTCCTGTTTTCTGGGAAAAATTAGAAAAATATTTCAGTGTCATTTGCTAAAAAAAAAAAAAAAATACTCAGCATGCATAGTGTTAAGTAACTATGTCCTTGCTTGTCATGGGTGATTCTGCAGTTGCATATGGCAGGGTGGTAGTCATCTCTCAAGGTCTCTGGTTTTCTCCAGATATCTCATTTGCTCCACCAAGTAAGACTACATTAAGCCACATCATGCCGTTGAGAATTCTTGAATAAGCTGGTGAGAATTCTTGAATAAGCTGGCATAAGCTTTCAATATAATCAAACTGAAATAAATAAAGCTACAGTCGAACTTCAATGGCTCGAACACCGATGGCTCGTTTACCATGGTTGAGTCGAACCCGTTTTTGAGTCCCCAGGGAATTTCTCTGCATAACAAAAAGTGTGGGATAATTAAGGAGATTTTTGACTTACATCTTGCAAATGTATGCTGTGTGTACTCATTAGAATCGCTTCAATGAGGCGATTCTAATGAGTACACACAGCATACATTTATGTTACAGAACACCGAAAAGATGTCCAAAAGTACCCCTGTTATGTTTTCTGGAAGTATGCAACATTGGCTCGAACTACCGCTGTCTCGAACAAATTACCATGGTCCCAAAGGGGTTCGGGCCACCGAAGTTCGACTGTAATTTGCTAAATCAAGTTGAGTAGCCTCACTCAGGTCAGATGTGAGCTGCCAAGTTCTGCAATGGATGCTGAGGTGGTTTTGTCACTCACCCGTGATTTAACCCTTGTCCTGCTGAATATTTATATATGCCACGCCCACTACCGATTATCAACCGATCAGATTTTTTGATGCAAATTATTGCAACAATTTCACAATCTGAATGGCAAACAATGTAGATCCTGATCAGATGGCTTCGTCAGAAGCCATCTGATCTGGATCTACATTGTTTCAAAGATAAGGCATATCCGGGATTAGCAGGACAAGGGTTAATGATCAGCTCAACATAGTTTTGAATAACTAGCTAGCAGGAAAAATCTTGCAAAACCAAAAAAATAAATAAAATCTTGTTACTGTCAATAATTGCTGCCGAAACCAAATGTATGTTGATCAAAGCATGTTATCACTAGTTTTACCCAACCCCACCCATCGGGGCTTGAAGAAATAGATGGGCTGCATGATGCTTACATGCAGAGCTGAATTCAACCGCACACATGTTAAGGTAAACTGCTTCGAGGATCTAATCTTGCCCAGGCAAAGTGGTGCGAGTTGGACCGTCCATGCTTATAAACACATGGTTTCATTGGGCGACAGGGCTTGAGATGTCATTTCATCTCAATGTCGGGTAAAAGTCTCACAAAATTGGAAGCAACGTCTCCAAAATGATCTATACCGTGTTGACTGTGACATAAAACCTCAATTCAAACAAACAAAACCACTTGTTTTACTGTTACGAACATTGCTGGAGCCCATGGTCACCATATGCAGCAGATAGTATGGATTATATTTACAAGTTACTGTTATTCCTGATAGAAAATATGAGAAGAGACCACAACTAGTATGCCAGAATGGCTGTATAGATGTAACAAAAGCTATCGGAGCCAAAACGCCAGAATGAGTGTCTGTATATGTTACAGTTCAGATAGAGAGTATTTAAGGGGAATGGGAACACCTTCCCGGGAGGCAACTCCTGCAAAAGTGTTTTTGTCTCCCATGTCAATAGGGGTCCACTCTTAAAGGAAAGAATTCTCTTCTGAGGAGCAAATTCTTTCCTTTAAGAGTAGACCCCTTTTTCGGTGGGACAGAATTTCTAGAAAAGCGAACAGGAAGTTCCGAAAGTTGTCTCCCTTCGAAAAATGGTAGAAAAATCTGCCAGGTTTTCCCATTCCCCTTAAAAGTTACTGTTGTTCTTTCTATTAGAGAATATGAGAAGCGAACAGAGCCAGTAAGCGAGAATGATGGGTATGAGGATATATCTGACCAAGAGAATGAGAATGATTTTAAGGAACCTGAGCCTAAACCTACAGTAATCCAGAAAGATCCATTTGACGACAGCTCGGACAGGGATGAGAGGAGGACGCCAGTAGAGAAAGTGGTGGAAAAGAAGGATTATCCCAGTAGAAGGGGTAGTGATAGGTAAGAATTACCAGACTGAGCTCAGCTTTCTGGGCATTGCGCCAGATAAGGAAGGGTAACATGGATAGTCAAGGAATAATTTTCTCTGTTTCTTATTGAAATCACATACTATGGTACTTGTTAGAATCATTCTTACGAATACCCACATCATATTCTTTGATTGATAGATTGGAAAAATTATCCCCCCCCCCCCCCCCCCCAAAATCTGATTTGTATCTTTAACTCTGGAGTAGAGAATATTTTATACAGATTTATACTGGCTGAGGGAGGGAAGAACAGACATAAGTATGTTATTACTCTGAATACTGGCCTATACAAACTCAAATTGAAAAACTGAACACTTCATAATTTTGTTTGTTTGATTTGAGGTTTAACGTCCCTGTCAACACTGTAAAGGTCATTTTGGAGACGTTGCTTCCAATTTTGTGGGACTTTTACACAACATTGAGATCAAATGACATCTCAAGCACTGTCGCCAGATAAAACCAATAGGGTTTGTTAGCATGGACGGTCCGCCTCGCACCGCGGTTCCTGGACAGGCTTAGATCCTCTAAGCTGTTTACCAGTACTACAGTGCGGGCCGGATTCAGCTCTGCGTGGAAGCATCATGCAGCCCATATATTTCTTCAAGCCCCTATGGGCGGGGGCCGACTTCATAATTTACAATGTTGTTTTCATGAATCTCACTGAGTTGTATGAAGTGATAACATGACTATATAGTGCTAAACAATCTGAAGGTTATTAGTAGAGATCATTTGTTTCAGGGAAGAGAAGCCTGCTCCTAAAGAGAAAGAAGAGCGGGGAGACAAATATGATCATTGGTCCAAAGATAAAGATAAGGAGAGAGATGAAAAACCAAAAGACAGGGACAGAAAATTTGATAAAGCAGACAGAAGGGCTGAGAAGTCTGATAAACAGCAAGAGAAATTGGACAAAGGAGAGAAATACCAGGATAATAAGGCTGATAAACAGGAAAGAAGCAAGGCCTGGTCAAATAAAGAGGATAACTACTGGGAAAAGTCAGATAGATACGAAAAATCTGATAAATTCAAAGCAGACAAACATGAGAGGGATCCTGGCAGCCGAGGGGATCGTGACCAGGAGAGACGTTATAAAGGGGCAGAGAGACAAGAATCAAAAGACAAGAGGGATAGCAGAGAAGACAAGAGAGATAGCAGAGAGGATAGGAAGGATAGCAGAGAAGAGAGGAAAGAGAAATCCAGGAAGGATAAGGAGAACTATGGGAAATTCACTGGACCTCCTTCAGAGTACAAGGCTTTCCAGCCAGAGGAGAGAACTAAACATAGTAAGTACGAGATGAACCATGTCATTAGAAAGTCTGTTTTTGCCATTGCCAACTAGAAAAGTGCAGATCAACTGCGCATCTGCACAGTATGATCAGCAACTTTGCATTCGCTCCTTGGATAGTACAATACCACTTAAGGGGATAAAATTTCATATATAGATTGATATTGGCAGTACCTTGATCGAGTGGCCTAATGGGTTAAGAGTGCTGACTCTTTACCATTAGGTTTCTCACCGCTGCGGTTCGCGCCACATGCGAGACGTCAAGTTCTGCAAGGGATGATCGGGTGCTCTGGTTTTCACCCACCTGATTAACGATCGGCTCGAAATAAGTGAAATAAAAATGAAAGTGCCATAAAACCAAAAACAAACAAACAAAAAAGCCTTGATTGAGGTTTGTGAATTGTAGCAGGAGTATCTTACTGATATAATAACCAGTTTCCTAGTTTGTTTGTTTGTACCACTACCACTATAGTGTGTTCAAAATATAAAGCTTTCTAAACTCACTTGGGTTTTTCTGATATAAATGACTCGGTTTGGAAAAGTTAGCATAGAAAGTGATCACTTCAACCACTTGTTAGGACAAGGGCTGGCTTTTTGTTTGAATATCTTGGCTCATATTACATGCCACAGTAAATGTTCTGATAAGTCCAACCATAAGGCTTGCCTGAATGTTCCCTGTTTACCTTTGTTGCAGAATATTAGATAGGCATAAATGCTCGAACTTACTATTGATTAGAACCAACGCCCGTCTGAATATGGAGAAACAGATTGGGCTTCATGATGCGTCTGCACAGAGCTGAAATCAATCAAACTTTTAGTACTGTAAACCGCTAAGAGCGCCTAAGCCTGCCAAGGAAGTGGTCCTTTAAACTATAGCGGGTTAGACTTAGTGTTGAGAGGGATGTAAAACCTCAACACAAACAAACAAAGACAGTAAATTGAGATTGAGATTTCTGTTTCTCTAGAGTTAGTTTTGTTGCAGAGCGGGATCACTACAATGCTCCACCACCAATCACACTACGAGAGTCTCAGCAGAATGTACCCCCTCGCAGTAACTATGTCTCACTGAAGAGAACAGCCTCAAATATGTCAACAGGAAGTAAATCTGACTCAACGAGGGAGTCTCCAGCCAGTGAAAAGGTCGAAGAGCAAAAACAGAAGTCGGCAGTGAAGGTAAATAGACCACCAGATATTATAGAAGTTATCGTTGATGAATCTCAATAAGCTATGTTGATCAGTTGTTTTTATACGCCCGTTTTGAAAAAACGGTCGTATTATGTTATGGGGTCGGCGTCCGTCCGTAAACTTTTCGTTTCCGGATAACTCCTCCTACAGTTTTCATCCGATCAAGCTGAAACTTGGTAGGTAGTAAGACCATGATGTGTAGATGTGCGTAAAGTTTCGAGAATCAACGTCCGCCAAATATTAACAGAGTTATGCCCCTTTGAAATTTTTGTAAACATTTTCGTTTCCGGATAACTCCTCCTACAGTTTTCATCCGATCAAGTTGAAACTTGGTAGGTAGTAAGACCATGATGTGTAGATGTGCATAAAGTTTCGAGAATCAACGTCCGCCAAATATTAATAGAGTTATGCCCCTTTGAAATTTTTGTAAACATTTTCGTTTCCGGAAAACTCCTACAGTTTTCATCCGATCAAGTTGAAACTTGGTAGGTAGTAAGACCATGATGTGTAGATGTGCATAAAGTTTCGAGAATCAACGTCCGCCAAATATTAATAGAGTTTCATTGGGCGACAGGGCTTGAGATGTCATTTCATCTCAATGTCGGGTAAAAGTCCCACAAAATTGGAAGCAACGTCTCCAAAATGACCTTTACAGTGTTGACGGGGACGTTAAACCTCAAATCAAACAAACAAACAGTTTTCATCCGATCAAGTTGAAACTTGGTAGGTAGTAAGACCATGATGTGTAGATGTGCATAAAGTTTCGAGAATCAACGTCCGCCAAATATTAACAGAGTTATGCCCCTTTGAAATTTTTGTAAACATTTTCGTTGCCGGATAACTCCTACAGTTTTCATCCGATCAAGTTGAAACTTGGTAGGTAGTAAGACCATGATGTGTAGATGTGCATAAAGTTTCGAGAATCAACGTCCGCCAAATATTAATAGAGTTATGCCCCTTTGAAATTTTTGTAAACATTTTCGTTTCCGGAAAACTCCTACAGTTTTCATCCGATCAAGCTGAAACTTGGTAGTTAGTAAGACCATGATGTGTAGATGTGCGTAAAGTTTCGAGAATCAACGTCCGCCAAATATTAACAGAGTTATGCCCCTTTGAAATTTTTGTAAACATTTTCGTTTCCGGATAACTCATCCTACAGTTTTCATCCGATCAAGCTGAAACTTGGTAGTAAGACCATGATGTGTAGATGTGCGTAAAGTTTCGAGAATTATTGTCCGCCAAATATTAAGAGAGTAATTTCCCTTTGAAATTTTTGTAAACATTTTCATTTCGGATAACTCCTGCTACAGTTTTCATCCGATAATGCTATAAGTGCTCGTTTTTATGTGTTGTAAATAACTGATGAGATTAATTCTAGTTCTAAGCTGTCTGCTGTGGAAAGAGCAATACAGGGAAAAGGAAGAAAGCTCTGTGATGCCCTAGCTCTGGCTTGGCACTGTGCATGCTCTTCTTGCATTTGCTGTCACCCATTGAAACTTGAAAAATAGTTCCACCATCAATGAATACTGTTTTCAGGTTTCAGTCTACCAAATATGAATTTGCCACGGGCGTATAATGCCCCGCTTGCGGAGGCTAGCTCTTGTTAAAACACACAGAAACAGTTAAGATGTTTATTTTGTGATAATTGAAGGATAATTTTTGTCGGTGCTCCATAAAAACCTATGTTGTGGTTATTCATTAGATCCACTCCACTGAGGTAGTTCTATTAAATACCCACAACATAATAGGATTACATAGGGGAAATAAGGAAAATTATCGTTCATTTATAACCAAATATTCACCATAGCTTATGTTGCTATGACAACAGAATGGCTCACAGTTGTAGTAAAAATATATAAAACGAGAAGTTGAGGTTAACAGTGTGTTGATAAAGCTATGATCAGCTTTTGTTAAAATCATTATAGCCCCGCTTTGAAAAAGTGGGGCTATATTGGATTTGCCATGTCCTTCTGTCATTCCGTGATTCCGTTAATTTGTGTTGGCTCCATAACTTTGTATCTGCTTAACATATTTTCATGAAACTTCACACAAATGTTAAACACCATAAGACAATGTGCAGAGCGAAGGAATTATTACTGTGGATTGCCTACTTTTGGAGTTATTGCCCTTTGAACATTTTCCGTAATTCCGTGATTCCGTTAATTTGTGTTGGCTCCATAACTTTGTATCTGCTTAACATATTTTCATGAAACTTCACACAAATGTTAAACACCATAAGACAATGTGCAGAGCGAAGGAATTATAACTGTGGATTGCCTACTTTTGGAGTTATTGCCCTTTGAACATTGAAAAATGGCAATTTTAATTGTGTCCGCTTCATAACTCGAAAACCGTTTGAGATATTTTTAGGAAACTTCACACAAATGTTAAGCACTATGAGACGATGTGCAGAGCGCAGGAACCATAACTCTGCATTGCTTATTTTTGGAGTTATTGCCCTTTGAACATTGAAAAATGGCAATTTTAACAGTGTCCGCTTCATAACTCGAAAACCGTTTGAGATAATTTCATGAAACTTCACACAAATGTTAAGCACTATGAGACAATGTGCAGAGCGCAAGAACCATAACTCTGGTTTTCGTATTTTCTGTGTGTCTGTCTGTGTGTCTGTCTGTGTCTGTTAACAATTTTCGTGTCCGCTCCATAACTTTAAAACCCATTCACATATTTTCATGAAACTTCACACAAACATTAAACACCATGAGATGGTGTGCAGAGTGCAGGAACCATAACTCTGGATTGCCTAATTTTTTAGTTATTTCCGTTTGAATATTGAAAAATATCAATTTTAGCCGTCTTTGCTCGATAACTCAAAAACCGTTTGAGATAATTTTATGAAACTTCACACAAATGTAAAGCACCATATTACGTGTGCAGAGCGCAGGAACCCAAACTCTGGATTGTCTACTTTTTCAGTTATAGGCTTTTGAATATTAAAAAATGGCAATTTTAACTATGTCCGCTCCATAACCGTTTCTGATATTTTCATGAAACTTCAAATAAATGAAAAGCACCTTGAGATGATGTGCAGAGTGCAGGAACCATAACTCTGGTTTGCCTACTTTAGGAGATATTGCCCTTTGAACATTTAAAAAGGCAATTTTGACTGTGTCGGCTCCATAACTCACAAACCATTTGAGATATTTTCATGACACTTCACACAAGTGTAAAGCACCATGAGACAATGTGCAGAGCGCAGGAACCCTGACTCTGATTTGCCTACTTTAGGAGTTATTACCCTTTGAACATTGAAAAATGGAAGATGAAATTTAGTATAAACATGGACATTCTGGTAATGTATCATGCTCATTGAAATGAGGGACAAGGGCTCACAACTCTTAAAGTTTTTCCAGATAATGTAAAATTTTCAACAGTTATTTCTTGTTCATAACTGTTTTCTCTGCAGCTTAAATAACTTTCTTCTCTGACAGCGCTGAAGCGGGGCTATAGTCAGATCCTCTGACAGCTCTAGTTGTGTATCTTTTGCATAATCGTTCAAGTGTGCGTTCGTTTACTCAAATAGGTGTTAGGTCAGAAATTTATGAATAATTTAATTATAGAGCATTCAGTACTATTTGTTTAACAAAACAAAAAAAAATAAGAAAAGCCACAGACATAGAATACAGCCACCACATAGATACCATTGCAGACAGAATTCTGACTGGATAAATTGAGCAACATTAAGTTCACAAGTTTAGAGGGTAGAGTCTGACTGTTATGCTATTAAGCCCAGAAACATTTTGGAAGTCTAGTTCTGCTCACAGAAAACCTGATGTGGCTAAGACTGATGCATGCATAACTGGTGAAGAGGAGGTTGGTGGTTTGGTCCATAGCTACATATAAGGAGGAATAAAAAGGATGATTCTTGGATCCATTCTATTATTTCTCCCTTAAACTTCTTAGTTGTGAGTATTTGGTAGACTCTTTGTGATTCTAACAAATACCCACAACATATGTTCGAACAGAAGAAAAGAATATTCCTCGTGCATACTTCTCTTAGCGCTTTTGCTCGAGGCCAGCTTATGTCCATCCTGTTGTCTGTCGTCCGTTTGTTGTTATCTTTTCACATTTTCGACATCTCAGAAAACACAGGTTGGATATAGCTGATATTTGGTGGGAGGCATTGGGGCAACATGGAGATTCAGAATTGCTAAAATCATTCCAGTCCGATATCCAAGATGGCCTCCATGGCAACCATCTTGAAATTCTTCAAACAACATCTCCCCAACGAAAAGTCAGATTGAGCCAAAACTTGATGGCAGGCATCGGGGTGACATGAAGATTCAGATTTACTAAAAATAAATTTCTTTTCCAATATTCTGAAATTCTTCAAAGACATCTCCTGAACAAAGGTTAGATTGAGCTGAAACTCTATGGGAGCCATCGCAGTGACATGGACATTCAGGTTTTGGCTAAGATTGTTCCGTTCTGATATCCAAGATGGCCACCATCTTGAAATTCTTCAAATGATATCTCCTGAACCAAAGGTTTGATTGAGCTGTAAGGCATGGAGGCATCAGGGCGACATGGAGGTTCAGATTTGCTAAAGTCATTCCGTTCCGATTTCCAAGCTGGCCGCCATGATGGATCTTGAAACTCTTACATCTCCTCTTGAACCAAACCAAAGGTCAGATCGAGCTGAAACAGGATGTGAGGCATCGGGGCGACATTGAGATTCAGATTTTCTAAAATCGTTCTGTTACAATATCCAAGATGGCTGCCAGTTGGGCCGCTAGTTACTGCAGTTGATCTGAAACGAAGGCAGCATTCTTTCGTGACAGTTAATCATGAAATATTTTCTTCCATCATTCAGAAGCCTCTGTGGTGTAGTGGTTAAGCTACTGGCCTGATAAACCAGGGATTGCAGGATCGATCCCGGGCTTCTCCAGACTTAAACCAAGGTCCCATCTCCATATGACCTTAGCTGTTGGTGGGACGTAAAACTGAAACACTCTTCCATCATTCTCTCACTATGTAATTTTCTGACAAAAGAACATGTGGTGTACTGGTTAATCACTTAGGTATAAGTCGGCCTAGGAAAAGTATGATCAGGTCAACTGGCCGGCTGAGCATGAGCTAAATAGTGTTGACAGGGTTTTAGCTTCCCAGAGCCGAAGGCTCTGGGGGAGCTTATAGTATAGGCATTGGTCCGTCGTCGTCGTCTGCGTCGTCAACATTTTCAAACAACATCTCCTCTGTAACTACTTGGCCAATTTAAACAAAATTACATGTGGAGCCTCTATGGGAAGGGGAACGAAAGTTTGTTCTTGAAGACTGGATCACATGACCAATATGGCTGCTATGCCCATATATGGTAAAAACCTTTAAAAATCTTCTCAAGAACCGAATAGCCGATGATCTTGAAACTTGGTATGCAGTATCGGGGACTCGGGGCCCTACCAAGTTTGTTCAAATGATGGCCTTTGGTTGACCTTGACCTATTTTACTTCAAGATCAAATTTGGTCACTTAGACATTTGTATGGAAAAAAGCAAAACAGTGGATTTTTCTGATTGCATGGTAGCTAGTGGCATCAGAAATGGTATTTGCAATCAGCTGAATGGAAGTTTATCAGTTCCAAAGGTCAAGGTAATTTACCGACGTTTATCCAGGACGGCTCAGATTCAGTATTTTTATGCCCCCGGAATCTAAGAGATTCGGGGGCATATAGTTTTTGGTCTGTCCGTCTGTTTGTCCGTTTGTCTGTTTGTCCGTCTGCAAAAACTTTAACATTGGGCATAACTTTTGAATGGTAAGTGGTACAGCTTTCATACTTCACATGTGTATACCTTATCACAAGACCTTTCCAGTGGTACCATAATTTTTGATCTCGTGACCTTGAACTTGACCTTTGACCTATTTTTTTCAAAATTTTTAAAAACATTAACATTGGCCATAACTTTCGATTGGTAAGTGATAGGGCTTTCATATTTCATATGTGCATTCATTGTCACAAGACCTTTCTAGTGGTCCCATAATTTTTGACCTTGTGACCTTGACCGTGATGTTTGACCTACTTTTTAAAAACTTTAACATTGGCCATAACTTTCGATTGGTAAGTGGTAGGGCTTTCATATTTCACATGTGCATACTATGTCACAAGACCTTTTCAACAATCCCATAATTTTTTACCTTGTGACCTTGACCTACTTTTTTAAGACTTGAACATTGGCCATACCTTTTGATTGCTTAGTGATACTGCTTTCATATTTAACATGCGCTGTCCGGGGGCATCAGTGTTTCACAAACACATCTTGTTGTCTTCTTCACTTGAACTACTTGGCCCAGTTGAAACCAAATTACATGTGGAGCCTCTATGGAATGGGGGAAGGAAATATGTTCGTAAGGACTGGGTCACATGACCAATATGACCGCCATGCTCATATATGGTAAAATCTTTAAGAATTTTCTTCTCAGGAACCAAATTGAAATTTGGTATGTAGCATTGGGGACTCAGGCCCTTCCAAATTTGTTCAAATGATGACTTTTAGTTGACCTTGACCTGTTTTATGTCATTGTCAAATTTGGTCAGACATTAGTATCGGAAAAGGACAAGACAGTGCATTTTACTGATTGCATGGTAGCCGGTCGCATCAGAAATATTATCTACAATGGGATGAATGGAAGTTAATCAATTCCAAAGGTCAAGGTTATCACTGACCTTTGTCTTGGATGGCTCAGTATTTTGATCTTCTTCTCCAGTAAGAGCTGTACTGATTGAAACCAAATTACAGGAAAAGTCTCTATGGGGGTGAGGCAATTAAACATTATTTGTGGTATTGTTGTCACATGACCAAGATGGGCACCTTGCCTGTATATGGTATAAACCACATGACCTCTGGTGAGCTTAGGCCTTGCATTTTATCCCTTTTCCTGAACGAGTTTAATAAATTCAATAATACATGAACACTCATGTAAGATCCTCTATATGACTGTTGTAGGAGTCTGTGAAGGAAACAAAGGCACTACCAAAGGACAAAGAAGATAAAACAGAACATAGTGAAGAGAAGGAAAAGTAAGATTGTAGTTCTGTTACTCATTCAACTCAGGGATTTTCCTAGTGCAGTTTTGGGGCCGGTAATCGGCCCCTATTTTTCCCAATTTAGAGACAGAAAATTTTATCCCAAATTTTATAACAAATTTCCCAATTTCTGATGTTGTGCTACATTTTGATAAAAATTTCATGAAAATTGAACCAAAATTGACAAAGTTACAGCTGATTTAAATTCCCAACTATAATTATTAGCGAGCTGCTTTTCCCAAACCCAGCGGCCCCTGGACCCTGATTCTGAAGGGTAGGAAAATCCCTGCAACTAGTTAACCCATTGATGGTTCAGTTAGACACCTGTCTGACTGATGATCAGGGCCCAGTTGTTAGCATCGTTAGCTTAACAAGCTCGTTAGTGGTCATATTGTTAACTGTTCTAGCAAGTTTTAATATCTAAAATTTTGGTATTTTTGCCGAAAAAAATGTAAGCAGCTTTTGCATAAGCTGCTCACATTTTTTCAGCAAAAAGTTATTTGCTATATTTACTGATCAAAGTTTTAACGATTGGTTAACTAAAGACGTCGTTAGTTTTGAACGACTGGCCCCTGGTTGTGGTTTGATATCTGCTATGTTGGCAACATTCTTTCATGGACATTGTTAATGAAATCTTTCCAATGTTCATTTTCTCCCACTTATTCAAGAAGGGCAGCTGTCAGTTTCTGGTAAAAAATGTGCACTGTACCATGTGGTAAAACTCTTTAATGTATAAGCCTGCCCTCCTGCCTCGGTAGCTCAGTCGGATGTACTTTTAAGTGGTGACCAGGAGGTCATGGGTTCAAAACATGCCAGGTCAGCGACATTGCTTAGAAGAGATTGATCATGAAACCTTTTCCGCAGTCATTCTCTGGCCCCTGCTGATCCAAGAAGGGCAGTGGTCAGTTTCTGGTGAAAGAATGTGCACTGTACTGGTCAACTGCTTATGTAGAGGCCTGCTCAGAAAAGTGTGAACTGACTGGCTTGATATGTCTTGAATGGTGGTTGACTGGACCATGAAACTACAAACAAAATTTATTTCCATAATTGTTGTACACAGATATTACTGCCACAGAATAACCAGTTGTAAATGCTGGATACAGTTCTCGTTCTCATGGTGCTTTACTGAAAATTTCTCAAAACAGTTTTCTGTTTACAGAGTAGATACAAGTATATCACAGAAATCGTTATTTTCAGTGTTCAAAAGTTAGTTAAGCCAGACCTAGGGAGCTTATAGGATAGGCAGTTGTCCGTCGTTGTCGTATGTCATAGTCAACACTTTCAAACGACATCTCCTCCGAAGCCACTTGACCGAGATATTTCAACAATTGTGTTGCCATTCTCACCATATATATGCAAGATATTTCATTTCAACAGATGTGTAGGCTATTGCCTTAAAACTTCATAGGCTGATAGGGGTTAGAATAAGTACTCCCAACACCTGTGTATATGAAGAAATAAGATAGAATAAGTACTCACAACACCTGTGTATATGAAGAAATAAGATAGAATAAGTACTCCCAACATCAATATACATGAAGAAATAAGATAGAATAAGTACTCACAACACCAGTGTATATGAAGAAATAAGATTAGAATACGTACAAGTACATAGAAGAAATAAAAAAAACTACAGTGAAATTCTGATAGACAAATTCTGCTATTAAAGGCATTTATATTTGATGTTTTTCAATTGTGTTTTCTACACAAATTGTCCTCTAGTAAGGGACCACATTTGGGACTGTTCAAAAGTGGTCTTAAAAACCACTTTTGAACAGTCCCAAAGGTGGTTCTAATACTGAAATTTTACTGTATTTTCCTGATACTCCCTCTTACCTGCAGCTGTGGTATGTTACTCTATTTTAATGTCTTTAATCTGTTGCATACTTTAGGTCCAAACCTTCAGCAGAGACGGAGAAAACAGAGAAGAGTGAATCCAAGGAGAAGAAAGAGGAAAAATCTCCCAAAGATGATCGCAAAGATCGTGATCGGTCAGACAGAGGTGATAGAACTCATCCCCCTGCTAAAAGACTGAGAGATGATCATAGAGACAATAGCAATAGATATGACAGATATGATGGGCGATCTGGTAATGCCCCTCGAGGACGTGAATTTGTACGAGGTGCAAGAAGTCGTGGACGAGGCCGGGGTGTTAGAGGAGGAAGTAATGTTGAAAGAGGGTTTGGCAGGGGTGGTCGTGGCCGCAGAGGTGGTAGAGAGTATCGAAGCTATGATGGGCACATGGATTTTAAACAAGACAACAGAAGTCAGAGACATGGTGGTCCATCATATGCTGATCAGGCCAGACCATTCAGTATTGCAAAATGGAATGGTGAAGAAAATGAACAGGTGGAAGAAGTTGAGGAAGTTCCCAAGAGGAGGCGAGACAAGGATGAAGAGAGTGATGTGTCGGGTGATGAACTCAGTGGTTCATTTAGTGAATCTTCTACAGAGAAAGTGGAATCTAGAGAGGACTCCCAGCCAAAGGAGAGAGAAGTGAAAGATAATAAGAGAAATCATAATGAAGATAGGAGACAGAGGAGGGATGACTACAGGGATCATTATTACTACCATGACCAGGGTTATGACAGAGGGTATCAGAATGATGGATACAGAGGTAGAGGAGGGTTTGTCCCCAAGGGAGAGCCTTCAAGGAGAGGAAGAGGTGAGTCTGATTATGTAGGAAACCAGAGAATTTATATTATCTGTATAGTCCAACTTTTTCTTCTTGACTGGACAAGGCCAAGGTGACATTGCCTATCACTGTCAAAATGAGATGTTCTGTTAGTTGAGAATTGATATGCTGGCATTGATGGTAGTTCCTTAACTTGAATGAATTACCTCTTTTCAGGAGGTACTGAAGGCATCACATGATACAAAATGTCTGGCACCAATTTTGTTTTTATGCCCCTGCCATTGGCATGATGCTTGGAGGGTGGGGGAATGGGTGTTTGTTTGATTTGAAGTTTAACATCCCCGTCAACACTGTAAAGGTCATTTTGGAGACGTTGCTTCCAATTTTGCGGGACTTTTACCTGACATCGAGATGAAATGACATCTCAAGTCCTGCTGCCCAATGAAATCAATAGGGATATTAATCATGGACGGGTCCGACTCGCACCGCTTTGCCTTGGCAGGCTTAGATCCTCTAAACGGTTTACTAGTACTTGTGTGCGGGTCGGATTCAGCTCTGCGTGGAAGCATCATGCAGCCCATCTAGTTCTTCAAGCCCTGATGGGCGGGGACCGTGGGGGGGAATGGGTGTACATATATGTATGGAGAAATAGATTGGGCTGTATGGTGCTTCCACGCTGAGTTGAAACTGACCACACGAGTGCTTGTCAACCGCTTAGAAGAACTAAGCCTGCTCAGGCAAAGTGGAGTGAGTCAGACTGTCCAATGCATATAAGCGTTTTAGTTTCATGTGGCAGCAGGGCTTGAGATGTTATTTCATCTCGATGTTGGGTAGAAGTCCCACAAAATAGGAAGCAACATATCCAAAATGACCTAGTGTTGACGGGGATGTTAAACCTCAATTCAATATCTGTTGCAGCAGATAAGATTAGAGGGGGACTGTTGTTATTTATTCCGTTTCTGCACTTCCATTCCTTTTCCTCTCTCACCTGTCACTCTCTTTCATCTCCTCTACTATCTCTTTCCTCCCTTTCTCTGGGAGACAAAATGACCCACAAGGGTTGACCCAAAACAGTCAAAATTTATTTGGAAAATGGCTGAACATTTTGCAAACAGTAGAGTTTGCCAATAACCTACTTTGGGTTTCCAGTACAAAACTGGTTAACTTCCTCCAGAGGCAGTCTGAGTTCTGAACAGAGATAAATATGACATACATCTTGTTGAATAGCCCCATAGCCCCAACTAGTAAAAAGACTTTTTCTGTTTGAGGTGCTTTATGAATTTATTAAAGTTACTAGGCAATGTTACATGTATATGTAGGACTAGTCTACTGTACCTACCCTTACTACAGTATTAATTGTCAAAATCATATTTTTAATTTGCAGGTTCCTCAGCAGTAGGTAGCCGTGGTGGGCGAGGGGGTCGAGGCGGTGACCGAAGATTCAACTCTGCTCCACCAAGAGGAGGTTTTGGTCGACCCCCACAACAGAGAGAGCAAAGGCAGGATGATGGTAGAGGAGAAAGGTAACCAATTTCTGTAACACAAACACACGCTAATGAAATGGTTGAAATAAGAGCAGTTTGGGGCCTGCTATTATGGACTGGGACAAGTTGAGATTAGCCATAGCATACATGGTGAAAATAGAAATATGGTCGCTTCGCGTTATCTCAGCCTTGCCTATCTGGATGGTATATCTTGCGTTGAACAGATTTCTCACTCTCAAATGTCCCCTCTATATAGGGCAAGTTATCATGAAACATCAGTAAATGTCAAAATAAGTTAAACTAGTGTTGGACTAATAGATGTTGTGTAGTAAGATATTTATCCTCAGAAAAACGGGCCTCCGTTGCCTTGTTGTTAAGAGAGCCGACTTGTTTAAAATCATTAAGTCCCGCACTGCTTTTGTTCAAGCTTGCTCAGGTCACGTGAAACGCCAAGTTCTGCAAGGTCAGGTGGGTTTCAGAGTACTCCAGTTCTGGCACGAAATAATTGAAATAATCTTAAAAGGGCTGTAAAACCAAAAGCAAAAAAAATAACACTCGAAATTTTTTGTTGTATAACAACTGGTCTTGGTTTTACTGACTCTTGTTTGGTTTTACAGACGGGACAGGAGAGCAGAGAGGGCATCTACTCCACCGAGGTTTTCCCGAGGGCGTGGTGGATACAGTGAGAGGGGGAGAGGCTTTGAGAGAGGGAACAGAGGTCGTGGGAGAGGCAGGGGTGGCAATATGTCATCAGGGACTTACAAAGGACCGCAGCTTACAAAACAGAATTCCTCTGATATGGGAAATGAGGAGTGGGAGACTGCATCTGAGAGCAGTGACGTTCTTGAGAAACGAGATTCCAAAAGTGATATTAAGGATAATCGTGATAAGCGTGACCCAAAAAAGAGTTTTTCTAGTCAGCGACCATTAAATGATCGCCAAAATAGACGTGGTAATTCAAATGATCCAAGGAAAACTAGTAGTTCAGAGCGTCCAAAAAACTTGTATAACGAGAGGTCACCCAACTCCTCGCTGACAAAAAATGGGTTTGCTGCTCAAAAGAATGGACCTGTAGGACCTAAGAAACCACAGTTTAGTGCTAGTAAAAAAGAGAACATTAATAATGTGTATCGAGTGGATGAAGTTGTCCCCAATGATCAGATCGCCATAAATAATGCTATTAACAACCAGTTGAATGGAAAGTAAGTAGCCAGAACATTAGTATACAACAAATGGGCAATAGAAAAAGTTGATCATGAACAGCCACAAAGAAAAGACACAGCAATCTTAAGCCACCAAAAAGAAGAGAAAGACTGGTGACATTAACCCTTTAAGCCCCCACCCATAGGGGCTTGAAGAAATATACGGGCTGCATGATGCTTCCACGCAGAGCTGAATCCGGCCTGCACACGAGTACTGGTAAACCGCTGAGAGGATCTAAGCATGTCCAGGAACCGCGGTGCGAGGCGGGCCGTCCATGCTAATAAACCCATAGGGCGACAGGGCTCGAGATGTCATTTCATCTCAGTGTCGGGTAAAAGTCCCACAAAATTGGAAGCAATGTCTCCAAAATGACCTTTACAGTGTTGACGGGGACGTTAAACCTCAAATCAAACAAACAAACATTAACCCTTTTTGTACCAAATGGAATCTTCCTCAATATATATAACAGGAGTCCTTTTCAAAATTTAGGGGTGTCAGGTTGTGTTTTCTTCAAGATGGATTAGGAAAATGGCTGAACTTTGTGCAAACAGTGTAGGCCCTGATCAGACGCTGCAGAACGCAGTGTCTGATCTGGGCCTGCACTGTTTGCCAGGGTACCTGTTTTGGGGTTTCTGGTACTAAAGCGGTTAAGGCACACACAAGAACACCAGACAGCTCCTGCACCAACTGCACAAAATAAATTTTTAGCCACACCCATTTATGACTGTCAACCAATCAAGTTACTTGATAATACATTTACTCATGGAGACTGGAGATTAAGACTGACCTCTCCACTAACGCAACCCCACACACACTTGCTGCCCATTGGGGCTAGGAGAAATAGATTGGGCTGCATGATGCTTCCACGCAGAGCAGAAACTGACCACACAAGTACTGGTAAACCTCTTCTAGGGTCTTAAGTCTGCTAAGGCAAAGCAGCGCGAGTCGGACCTACATAAAATCCTTCCGGTTGGTTTCGCTGGCAGGGCTTGAGATGACATGTCGGGTAAAAGTCCAACAAATTGGATGCAATGTCTCCAAAATGATTTAAAATGTTGATGGGGATGTAAAACCCAAATTAAAAAAAAAAAAAATAGATTTACATCAATTTCATTCTGTTGCAGACATACATAGCAAATGTCAGTAGGACCCAGACTTTGTTGGATTTTGATGTTGATCTAATTAACAGCTTTGTAAATGAAAAGAGGAAGGCTGAATAGTATGTACCTTAGCTCATAGAGATATGATCAATTGGGAAAGTCTAAATTGATTGCACAAAGAATTTCATGTGCCTTGTCGCAATATATTTTTTATCTAATGAAGGTAGAAGCCTCTGGTGTAGTGGTTAAGCTACTTGCCTCATAAACCAGAGGTCAGTGGGTTTGATCCCAGGCTTCTCCTTTCGGATGAGTCTTTTAACTGAGGTCCCTCTCTGCATTACCTTAGCTGTTAGTGGGAGGATTCTGGGTAGTTTACTATCAGGTTAATTTTATTTCAGAGCTAAACCTGTCAGGAAATCAGATCTATCTGATGTTTCCAAACCTCTAATAAGAGTAGAGAAGAAGGATGCCCTTGCCAACATAGATATCAACAACTATGCCAGTAAGTTGGTCGCTAAATCTTCTGGGCCCAGTTGTTCAAAACTAACGACGTTGTTAGTTATCGTATCGTTAATACTTTGGTCACTTATGGCAAATATGCTAATATTTTTGCTGAAAAAATGTGAGCAGCTTTTGCAGACGCAAAAGCTGCTCACATTTTTTCAGCAAAAATACCAAAATTTACAATATTGTACTTGCTAGAAGAGTTAACAATTTGACCACTAATGAGCTCGTTAAGTTAATGATGCTTTGAACAACTGGGCCCTGGTTTTTTTTGTCAGTAAAGTCAGCCCCCTAGACTGACATTTGATATAAAAACACTTTGTTTTAACAGCAATTTCAAAGGAGCAAAGTTCTGCAGTGGAATGTCAGGTGGTTTTTTCTCCAGGCACTCTTGTTTTTGCTCACTGATAACAATTTTAGTTTTAATTTAAATTTTCTTTAACTGTTCTACATATATAAGCCAAATAATGCAGATAGAGTTTCAACCCTTAATTCGCCGAGAAAAACTGCATCTGAAAATGTCGTCTGCTTATGTTGTCAGCTCAATTTTTGGCAAACTTTTTAAAAATATTTTTGCATACAGGCAAACAGTGTGGGCCCAGACCAGACTACTGCTACAGGAGCAGTGATCAGGCTGCTCCTACAGGAGCAGTCTGATCTGGGTTCACACTGTTTGCAAAAATTCTTTTAAGGTAACAAGCAGACGGCAATTGTTGTGATTGGCATTTTATGGGTTAAGCATATTCACAGTGGTCAGACACTTAGCTGTTTTCTTAAACTAGGGTCCAGGCTGAGTCGTCACAAAATTTACTTTTAGTTTCCCATCAGCAAAGTAAATGTTTTTGACAAAAGTTTGTGCAGTCATCTTATTTTGGAGATTAAAACTGGTATATAGATCTGTTAGAGAATTAACCCTTGTCCTGCTGAGCCCGGATTCAAACCATGTAGATCCAGATCAGATGGCTTCTGAAGAAGCCATCTGATCAGGATCTACATTGTCATTCATATTGTGAATTTGTTGCAATCATTTGCATCAAGTAATCTGATTGGTTGATAATCGGTAGTGGGTGTGGCATATTTAAATATTCAGCAGGTCAAGGGTTAACAAAATATTCAAGTCTACATGGATTTTAAGGTGTGGTGGTAATAGATGACCAACCAGAAGTGACTATAGATGATCCCAACTTCTTGTATGAGAACAACGATGGTTTCCAGGAGGTTCAGTCCAAGAAAGCGCTTAAAGTTAAACAGAAAGAGAGAGAAGCAGAGATGAGAAAACAAACCCCAGATGTACAGCTGAAGAAGAAAGAAGTGTCAAAGGTAACCTTTTGTCTCAAAATTGGAACTGAAAGCTAAATTTCTTTTCTGTCAGATTCATGTCGTATACATACATGTAGGTCACTCAACCCTGAAACCAGAATTTGTCATACTGAGAACAATTTCATGGCACATTTGATATGTGTTGGATGGGACAAGACTTGTATTTTCCTGCATCCAACTGATATCAGCATGATGATGAACGAGGCTTGCTTTGTACTGAGACTTGCATTGAAATACGAGTCGCTGGGTGTATACATGTACTTGCAGTGATGTGTGTTAATAATCTGTCAATCCAGTGATATAGGATGATCACTTTGATTTTTGACTGAGCAAGTATTATAAGATATGTGTCCCATTGGTTTTAAGTTCGACACTAGAAATGATCATACTTTCCATTTCATGTATGACAAACTATTTGCCAGTTTTGTTCAGGTTATGTGTATGCTTAACAGGCGGTAAACTATATGATCATTTTCGGGCATTTAGAAATGCACCAGCTTCATGCAGATTTGCTGAATGATTGGATTTAGAGATGCAACCATTGTTGAGTAAAAAAACAAAAAACATTAGGTATGTCATAAAACAAAGTAAATCCATTGTTTGTTTACTTGCAGTGATGTGAAAAATAATCTGTCAATCCAATGATACCAACTGATTAATAATATTAGAGAAGGAAATAAAACTGAGCAAGTATGAGAAGCTATGGCCCCGCCCATTGGGCTTGAAGAAATAGATTAGGCTGCACGGTGCTTCCACTTAGAGCTGAAACCGACCGCACACATGAGTACGGGTAAACCGCTTAGAAGGTCTAAGCCTGCCAAGGCAAATTGGTACGTGTCAGACCCTCAATGCATACAAACACTTTTGGTTTCATTGGGTGGCAGGGCATGAGAAGTCTTTTCATCTCAATGTCGGGTAAAAGTCCCACAAAAATGGAAGCAACGTAATGACCTAAATAGTGTTGACTGGGATGTTAAACCTCGAATCAAAGAAACAAGTATGAGAAGCTGTAAAAGATGTCAGTACCACATTATACAGTATCATAAGGATATGGTACCGCAAGGATATGGGATCAATATTCGGATGGCAAAGCTCCAGATAATGGGTAGTAAAGAATCCCAAAAACTCAGACACCTAGAAAACTAACTGGAATTCTAACATTTTAACAAATTTGTTTCTTGATCCAGCAAGGAGTCCAGAAGGTGCAAACTGGATGGCAAACAGTGAAGACTCTGATCAGGAGTAGTATGATATTGGTCTGCTCTGTTTACTTAGTTCTATCTGTCCCAATACTTAGGATCATTATGGTACTCAAGGATAATTATTCTTATATCTGAAAAAAACCCTGTCTGTAGTTACTGTTTGGATTGCCTCACTGAGGCTGTTCTAACAAATTTATTCAATATCTGAAGAGGATTAAGAAAAATTATCAATGGTACTCCGCTATCTGGAGCCATGCAGATAGTTTATTTTTCTTTTGGAAGAGAAGTGTTGTCAGGACATCAGAAACAGCTTCATTTTCATATGGTGTTAAAAATGCATGCTGATTTGTTTGTTTGTCTGTATTGAAGTTTAACAGCCCAGTCAACACTATTTAGGTCATTGTTTAGCCAGTCAGTTTACCTATCCACACTTTCCTGGGCAGGCTTATACGTAAGCGGTTAACCAGTACAGTGCACATTCTGTCGCCAGAAACTGACATCTGCCCCTCTTGAATCAGCGGGAGGGAATGACCATAGAAAAGATTTCATGATCAATCTCCACGAAGGACTGTTGCCGACACTGCCACGTATCGAACCCATGTCGTCCTGATCAACATTCAGATGGGCATCCGACTGAGCTACCGAGGCCGGCAACAATGCATGCTGATCAAATATAGTAATATGTTGTGATCAGTATTTCTAATAAGTGAATACCTGCACTGATGAATATCAGTCACTGAGAAGTGTGGTCATGGTACTCATCAGATCTCATCATTCTCTTTTATAAAAAAAGGTCTCAATAGTGTATCAGCATCTTTGAGTAAGTTGTGTAGACTTGAAAAGCTCCTGAAAGGGAAGTATTGACAATTTGTCAAAAATGTTGGTGGTAACAGTGCATGCTGATCAAATAAACATATATTTTGAAATTGTGTTGACTGATCAGATTAGTGACAATCCATCTTCTGGTTTGTAAGGGGAATGGGAACACCTTCAGGGGAGGTAACTCCTACAAAAGTATTTTTGTCTCCCATGCCAATAAGGGTCAATTCTTAAAAGAATATGCTCCTCCCTTGGCCCCTTTTTCCGTGGGACAGAGCTTATAGAAAAGCAATCAGGAAGTTTCAAAAGTTGTCTTCTCCCTTTAAAATGAAGGAAAAATCTGCCCGGTGTTACCATTCCCTTTAAATCAGCTGGTAAACCGTCCTTGGGGAGTTAACAGTAAGATGACACTCTGTTTGCAAGTTGTAGTGATGATACAGTAACATTCCGCTATTAAGACCAGCTAAAATTAGGGCTAATTCTTCAAATGTCAGGGTTTGTTATTTATTTCTTGTTTCTACACCCTCTTTCCACTTGTAATAGATAACATTTGGAACTGGTCAAAAGTGGGGTCTTAATGTAGGAATTTTACTGTACATGGTCATTATGCAAAATTTTAATACTGTTTGACAGGTAGTTGCAAAGCCAAAAGGTATCCACACAGCCGTTGAAAAACCGAGATACAACAAGATGTCTAAACTTCCACCAAGGTTTGCTAAACAGCGAGAACAGCTGCGTAGTAACAAAGTAAACGAGTTCAATGGGAATGACCCGTCACAAGAATCCTCAATGTTTATGCCAAAGATAGAGAACTGGGATAATGAGTTGGCCAACAATATCCCACCACTTATGTCCCAGGTGATAGATACCAGTAAACTGAAGGATAATCTGGATTTATCAAACAGTGAGTATTGTTTAGTTCATATGAGTAGCTTCATTCTGATATTGACTTGTAAACATATATATTGGAAAATGTGAAAATACTTGCAATGATGTATATTAATCTGTCAATCCAGTGACAAGTATATGAAATAATAACATAGGCTGTCGCTGAGCGGGTATTGTAGTCCTTCACAAGCCATCTATGAAAGATTTAACCTCATTAGAGTCACAGATATCTAAGAGTTTTTGTAGTTAAAAAAAAAAATTGTAGATATTCTGCAGTTTGAAAAGTTGAATAAATTCTGAAATTGAGGCTTGCCAATAAAATCACTTCTTCAGTTTTATTTACTCATAATCTATGGTAGCATGGTCAAGGTCACAGACTAGAAATTTTAATAATTAAGATTTTTTAGATGTCGTATTTTCTTACAGAGGGATTTAGTTCATAGTTGTTGTGATGATAAATATAATTAGTATCTCCAGCTATGCTAATGGCCTCAAAGACACATTCCGGGGCGAGCCTTTCTGTCTGATGACAGCTCTTGTTAGTTTACTCATAGCATAATGGTAGCAGTCAGTAAATAAGTACTTCTAGATTGTCTAGTGGGCAGTCAAAAATGTAATACTGAGCAAAATGGAATTTCTAGGAATGCAATGCAACAATTGATAGTTTGATTCAAGTTAACTGAGACATTTGTAACCAGCAAAAGTGAATACACGTGAACACTATCAACTGATAGCTAACATCTTCATGCATAGCTTCATTCTAGTATTGGCTTTTAAACACAATGAAAAATGTGAAAATACTTGCAATGATGTGTATTATTCTGTCAATCCAATGACAAGTACATGATATAATAACTTAAGTTGTTTCTGAGCAGGTATTGTTGTCCTTCACTAGCCATCTATGAAAGATTTAACTCATTAGAGTCACAGATACACAGATATCTAAGAAATTTTGTAGTTAAAAAAAAAAAAAAAAGGAATGTTGACTGAAACCAGAAACTGCTAAGTTCTACAATTTTACTTTAATATCAGAAAAGTAAAAAGCATTCTTAAGGTTATAGCCAGAAATTGAAGCTTGCCAATGAAATCTCATCCTACGTTTTTGTCGCACCTGTTTTAGCAGGAAGACATAGGCGTGCAAGTTTCCGTCAGTTCTTCTGTCCGTCCATTCGTTCATTTGTCTGGTTGTCCGTCCGTCTTTTCCGTCAACATTTTACACTGGGTGTCTTGTCATCGCAACCCCTCCTACAGTTTCATACCGATTATTTTGAAACTTTGGGTGTGTTTTTGCTATGGTATTAGGATGCGCATGTGGTTTGGACTTTATCGTCTTATCAATTTTTGTCACTTTTTCCACATTGTGAACTTTAATAGTCATTTTTAACCTACAATTGATATATGATAGGTACCTCTTGTCATCGAAACTCCTCTTACAGTTTTATACCAATCATTTTGAAACTTTGCGTTTGCTTTCACCATGGTTTGAGGATGTGCATGTGGTTTCGACATAATTCTCAGAATATTTTTTTTCACTTTTTGCACATTATGAACTTCGCCATTTTTATGCTTTAGTTGATATATAATAGGTACCTCTTGTCATGGCAACTCCTCTTACAGTTTTATATTGATCATTTTGAAACTTTGTGTGTGTTTTTGCTATGGTATGAGGATGTGCATGTGGTTTGGACTTTAACTTCGGATCAATTTTATCACTTTTTCCACATTGTGAACTTAGTCATTTTTAACCTTCAATTGATATATGATAGGTACCTCTTGTCATCGCAACTCCTCTTACAGTTTTATACCAATCATTTTGAAACTTTGCATGTGCTTTTGCCATGGTATGAGGATGTGCATGTGATTTCGACATAATTCTCAGAATATTTTATTTCGCTTTTTGCGCATTGTGAACTTACTCATTTTTAAGCTTCAATTGATATACAGGAGGTACCTCTTTGTCACCGCAACTCCTCTTACAGTTTTATACTTAACATTTTCAAACTTTGCATGTGTTTTTGCCATGGCATGAGGCCCTGCATGTGGTTTGGACTTAATCTTCGGATCAATTTTTGTCACTTTTTAGCTCACCTGAGCACGAAGTGCTCAAGGTGAGCTTTTGTGATCGGTCTTTGTCCGTCGTCCGTGCGTGCGTCCGTCCGTCGTCAATTTTGCTTTAAACAACTTCTTCTCCAAAACTGCTGGACAGATTTTGAAATAATTTCACAGGAATATTCCTTGGGTGACCCTCTACCAAAATTGCTCAATCGTTCCGCTCGTGTGAACAAGATGGCCACCAGAGCTAAAAATAGAAAAACCTATAAACGACTTCTCCTCCTTAACCAGTGCAAGGATTTTGATATAATTTCACAGGAAGATTCCTTGGGTGACCCTCTACCAAAATTGCTCAAATTGTTCCGCTCAGGTGAACAAGATGGCCGCCAGAGCTAAAAATAGAAAAACCTTTAAACGACTTCTTCTCCTTAACCAGTGGATGGATTTTGAAATTATTACACAGGAATGTTCCTTTGGTACCCCTCAACTAAAATTGCTCAAACCGTTCTACTCGGGTGAACAAAATGGCCGCCAGAGCTAAAAATAGAAAAACCTTTAAATGACTTCTTCTACTTAACCAGTGGATGGATTTCGAAATTACTTCACAGGAAAGTTCCTTGGGTGACCCTCTACCAAAATTGCTCAAAATGTTCCGATTGGGTGAACAAGATGGCCACCAGAGCTAAAAATAGAAAAACCTTTAAACGAATTCTTCTCCTTAACTAGTGGATGGATTTTTAAATTACTTCACAGGAATGTTCCTTGGGTGACCCTCTACCAAAATTGCTCAAACCGTTCTGCTCGGGTGAATAAGATGGCCGCCAGAGCTAAAAATAGAATAACCTTTAAACGACTTTTTCTCCTTAACCAGTGGATGGATTTTGAAATTATTTCACTGGAATGTTCCTTGGGTGACCCTTTACCAAAATTGCTCAAAATGTTCCGCTCTGGTGAATAAGATGGCCCCCACCCACCTAAAAACAGAAAAACCTTTAAACGACTTCTTCTCCTTAACTAGTGGATGGATTTTGAAATTACTTCACAGGAATGTTCCTTGGGTGACCCTCTACCAAAATTGCTCAAACCGTTCCGCTTGGGTGAACAAGATGGCCACCAGAGCTAAAAATAGAATAACCTTTAAACCACTTTTTCTCCTTAACCAGTGGATGAATTTTGAAATTATTTAACTGGAATGTTCCTTGGGTGACCCTTTACCAAAATTGCTCAAACCGTTCCGCTCTGGTGAACAAGATGGCTGCCAGAGCTAAAAATAGAAGAATCTTTAAATGACTTCTTCTCCTTAACCAGTGAATGGATTTTGAAATTATTTCACAGGAATGTTCCTTGGGTGATCCTCTACCAAAATTGCTCACCCCGTTCCGCTCTGGTGAACAAGATAGGCTGCCAGAGCTAAAAATAGAAAAAACCTTTAAACGACTTCTTCTCCTTGACCAGTGGATGGATTAGGAAATTATTTGACAGGAATGAGGTTTGAGGTTTTTAGCTGTGGTGGCCATCATGCTCAGTTAAGCAAAATATTTCTAGCAATTTTGTTAGAGGGTCACTCATGGAACATTCGTATAAAATTGCTTCCTTTTAGAGACAGATGGCTTTTGAAAGTTTTGGCCCCCACCCACCTTGGCTGCAAGGTGCTTCTACAGGAGTATTGGTAAACCACTTTGGAGGTCTTAGCCTGTCCAGGCAAAGTGGTGCGAGTGGAACCATCTGTGCATTTAAACCCCATTGGTTTCATATGGCGGCAGGGATTGAGATGTCATTTCATCAAAAATGACTTCTACATGTACGACTCAAAATGACTTCTGCTCCTAAACAGGCAGACTGATTTTGAATTAATTTCACAGAAATGGTCTTTGGATCCAACCAAAATTGCTCAAACCCTCCACACCACCATATATTACCCACAATTCTGTTTGTACAATATGGATCAGGTGAGCGATCCAGGGCCATCATGGCCCTCTTGTTCTACATTAGTTAACCTTCAGTTGATATATGATAGGTACCTGGTCATCGCAACTCCTCTTACAGTTTTATACTAATCATTTTGAAACTTAGCTTGTGTTTTCTCCATGATATGAGGATGTTCATATGCTTTGGATATAATTCTTGGATAATTTTTTTTAGTTCATTTTATCACATTGTGAAATTAGTCAGTTTTTTACCTCACATATATAGGCTATGGATTCTTCTCAAAGCCCTATATTCATCTCTTCTGCCTTAAATAAACTTTTATTTTTTGTGTTGGGCAGGTAGGGAGCAGGTGCGACATCAACTTCACTGAAGTTGAATTTCTGGTATTTAATCTTAAGCTATGGTAGCAAGGTCAAGGTCACAGACTAGAAATTTTATATTAAAGATTTTTTAGATGTCATATTTTCCAAACCAATGGATTTAGTTCATAGTTGGTATGATGATGGATTTATTAGACACTATCTCCATCTATGTTAATGGCCTCGAAGACACATTCTGGGGCGAGCCTTTCTGTCTGATGACAGCTCTTGTTAGTTTACCCTTAGCTATGGTATCAGTCAGTAAATAAGTACTTCTATATTGTCTAGTGGGCAGTCAAAAATGTAATACTGAGCAAAATGGAATTTCTAGGAATGCAATGCAACAATTGATAGTTTGATTCAAGTTAACTCACTTAACTGAGACAGATGTAACCAGCAAAAGTGAATACATGCGAACACTATCAACTGATAGCTAACATCTTCATGCATAGCTTCATTCTAGTATTGGCTTTTAAACACTTTGAAAAAGGTGAAAATACTTGCAATGATGTATATTAATCTGTCAATCCAATGACAAGTACATGATATAATAACGTAAGTT
This sequence comes from Lucinisca nassula, assembly GCA_963580285.1. Classification (NCBI taxonomy): domain Eukaryota; kingdom Metazoa; phylum Mollusca; class Bivalvia; order Lucinida; family Lucinidae; genus Lucinisca; species Lucinisca nassula. Next base: position 217,411,718 of record OY757010.1, read on the forward strand.
GTTTCTGAGCAGGTATTGTTGTCCTTCACTAGCCATCGATGAAAGATTTAACTCAGTTAGAGTCACAGATATCTAAGAATTTATGAAGGTTAAAGATAAAAACAACAACAACAAAAAAAAAAAAGAATGCAAGCTGAAACCAGAAACTGCTAAGTTCTACAATTTTTCTCTATAAAAAAGTTAAAAACATTCTTAAGGTTGATCAGAACATTAATTGAAGCTTGCCAATAAATTATCATCGTAAAAATTTAGAGAGGCAGTGAATACACACAAAAAGCTCAACTGATAGCAAACATCTAGCTAAACAACTAGCATAGGGATCAGTTTATACTGTTTAGGTGAGCATGAACCAGATAAGACGGAAGAAACACAACCCGCCTCTTAGCAGGCTATCATACCAGGTTTCAGGCCTCCGTGGCCTAGTGAATAAAGGCACTGACTCTTAATCATTAGGTGTCGCACCGCTGTGGGTTCGAGCCTTGCTCGGGTCACATGTGAGACGCCAAGTTCTGCAACGGAAGGTCAAGTGGTTTTTCTCCGGGTACTCCTGTTTTTGCCCACCTTTGCTTAACAATCGGCTCGATATGAGTGAAATAATCTTGAAAGGCCTGTAAAACCAACCCCCCCCCCCCCTAAAAAAAAATCATGCCAGGTTTCCAGCAAAGAAGATACATACATATAAAACATCTAGGCCCAGTTAAAAACAAACTCAGGCTTTAGATGGGCTGCATGATGCTTCCATGCAGAGCTGAAACCGACCGCACATGGGTACTGTTAAACCGCTTAGAGGATCTAAGCCTGCCCAGGCAAAGCAGTGCTAGTTGGACCGTCCATGCTTATAAACCCTATATGTTTATGCCAAAGATAGAGAGCTGAGATAATGAGTTGGTGAAAAAATATCCCATCGCTAATGTCCCAGGTGATAGATACTAGTAAACTCAGGGATAATCTTGATTTTTCAAACAGTGAGTATTGTTTAGTTCACATGCGTAACTTCATTAGAATAAAGAACTGATATTGACTTTTAAACATATATTAAAAAATGTTTTTGTTTGTTTGATTGATTGGAGGTTTATTGTCCCCGTCAACACTGTAAAGGTCATTTTGGAGACGTTGCTTCCAATTTTGTGGGACTTTTACTCGACATTGAGATGAAATGACATCTCAAGCCCTGTTGCCCAATGAAACCAATAGGGGTCATAAGCATAGGCAGTCCGACACGTGCGCACCGCTTTGCCGGGGCAGGCTTAGATCCTCTAAGCGGTTTACCAGTACTCGTGTGCAGGTCAGATTCAGCTCTGCGTGGCAGCATCATGCAGCCCATATATTTCTTCAAGCCCCGATTGGGCGGGGGCCCATTAAAAAAAGTGAAAATACTTGCAATGATGTAACTTATTCTGTCAATCCAATGACAAGTACATGATATAATAACATAGGCTGTTGCTGAGCAGGTATTGTTGTCCTTCACAAGCCATCATGAAAGATCTAACCACCTTGGAGTCGAAGCTATCTAAGAATTTTTGTAGATAAAAAAAAAAAAGTAGATATTCTGCAGTTTGAAAAGTTATTAAATTCTTAAGGTGAGTGCCAGAAATTGAAGCTTGCCAATAAAATCGCATCATAAGTTTTATTTACTCTTAAGCTATGGTAGCAAGGTCAAGGTAACAGACTAGAAATTTTATAATTATAATTAAGATTTTTTAGATGTCAAATTTTCCAAACAGGGATTTAGTTCATAGTTGGTATGATGATAGATTTATTAGACAATATCTCCACCTAAGCTAATGGCCTCAAAGACACTTTCCCAGGTGAGCTTTTCTATCTGATGATAGCTCTTGTTAGTTTACCCTAAGCTATGGTAGCAGTCAGTAAATAAGTACTTCTATATTGTCTAGTGGGCAGTCAAAAATGTAATACACCTGGACCTCGTTATAGCACGATTCGTTACAGCACGAATTCGGATATAATACGGTTTTGGTTTGGACCCCAAATTTTCCCATACTAACATTTTTACATATTATCCAAGGATTGTATCAGGTTTTAAGCACAACAACTTTATTTTCCTCACACTTTTGACTGCGGTAATACGGTAGCTAACACGGTTTATAACGGTACTTTTGATATTTATTGCAGGCCTCCAGCAGAGTTGAATACTTGTTTAGCTTGACATGCATGATAAACATGAACTGCCATCGGCACAATCAAAAGTGTTGGCTTAGTGAGATAAAGAGATTATAGAATTCAGTTACGCAACCGGAAAAAAATATTTATCACGCTCTGTTAAGGATCACTGCTCAGCAGAAATATTAAACATCGATGCAGACGATGTGATCGGTCAACTGCAATAAAACTCATTTTCTAGAGCCGCATGAAAAAGAAAGTCAAATTTATTCCAGCTTAAAAGCAAATGATAAAACATATCCAAGATCGATTTTCGCGGTAAAAAAATCATTCAAAGTTCATGTGCGACATTAAAAATCATTTCAAATGGCTATAAATATTAAGGGTAAGACATTTCAAGGGAAGTAATTCAAATTTCTTGTAAGCGTTGGTCATTGTTCGGTTCCGAACCCTAACCCGGTAATTTCACCATTGAAATGTATTAACGGTACTGTAGTTCGGTATGGTTCCGGACGCTCAGTTACAACAAAATTAGCCGGGAACCAGCTATCAAAATGGCGTCATACTCGCTGTCAGATCGGACGATTTCTGGATGTGAAACATGGTTTATCAGCTGGTTTCGATTAAAGTGACTTGTTTGACTTGATGGGCCGTGGTATTTACTGCCATTGATTAGTTCTAAACACATTTTAGTCGGGAAATACGGTCATTAACCGGACCGCACATCATCTTGTTTGGGAAACTATTGATCACCATTGTGTCAATGGTTGATCTGTGACAAATACGGTCGGCGTTTATAACACGATTCGGTTAACTAACACGGTCCGTTGGTTGGACCCGGAGTTCCGTGTTATAACGAGGTTGAGGTGTACTGAGCAAAATGGAATTTCTAGGAATGCAATGCAACAATTGATAGTTTGATTCAAGTTTACAGAGGCATTTGTAACCAGCAAATGTGAATACACACGAACACTATCAAGTATCAACTGATAGCTAACATCTTGATGCATAGCTTCATTCTGGTATTGGCTTTTAAACACATTGAAAAAGGTGAAAATACTTGCAATGATGTGTATTATTCTGTCAATCCAATGACAAGTACATGATATAATAACGTAAGTTGTTTCTGAGCAGGTATTGTAGTCCTTCACAAGCCATCTATGAAAGATTTATAGATCTTATTAGAGTCACAGATATCTAAGAATTTTTGTAGGTAAAAAATAATGTAGGCTGAAACCAAAAACGGCTTAATTTTACAATTTTACAAAACAGAAAATTAAAAAGCATTCTAAAGGTTACAGCTGGTAATTGAACTTGCCAATAAAATCTCACCCTAAGTTTTATTTACACTTAAGCTTTGGTAGCAAGGTCAAGGTAACAGACTAGAAATTTTATATTTAAGATTTTTTAGATCTCATATTTTATAAACCGATGGATTTAGTTCATAGTTGGTATGATGATAGATTTATTAGATAATATCTGCAGCTATGCTAAATGGCCTCAAAGACACTTTCCCAGGTGAGCTTTTCTACCTGATGACAGCTCTTGTTAGTTTACCCTTAGCTATGGTAGCAGTCAGTCAGTAAGTACTTCTATATTGTCTAGTGGGCAGTCAAAAGTGTGATTCTGAGCAGAATGGAAATTCTAGGAATGCAATGCAACAACTGCTGATAGTTTGATTCAAGTTAACAGTGACATTTGTAACCAGCAAAAGTGAATACACACGAACACTATCAACTGATAGCTAACATCAAGACACATAGCTTCATTCTGGTATTGGCTTTTAAACACATTGAAAAATGTGAAAATACTTGCAATGATGTGTATTATTCTGTCAATCCAATGACAACTACATGATATGATTACTTAAGTTGTTTCTGAGCAGGTATTGTTGTCCTTCACAAGCCATCTAAGTCGATTTAGTTTTGCTGGATTTCAGCAGAGCTTTCGACAAGGTGAACCATTTGAAATTGATTTTTAAACTTTCAACCCACGGGGTCCAAGGCAGAACCCTCAAATGGATCAGCTCCTTCCTAGGGGGTCGAACCCAGGCTGTAGTGCTCGAGGGGAAATGTTCATCAGAAATACCCATCACATCAGGCGTGCCACAGGGCTCAGTCTTGGGCCCACTTCTCTTCTTGCTCTACATAAATGACCTCCCGGAAAACATTCAATCCCAGGTCAGGTTATTAGCTCACCTGAGCCGAAGGCTCATGTGAGGTATTAGTATACCACGAGCCGGCGTCCGTCGTCCACACTTTCAACGAAGTATATCTCTGGAACCAGTGGGCCGGCCTTGATCAAATTTCCTATGAACCATCATCAGGTAGGGGGAAAGGCTGTATTAGGTTTTCGTGCAGATCGGATGAGAACTCTGGTTGCCACAGCAACAAAGAGCTCCCATAGGCTTAACATAGGAAAAAGCTTGTCATCACTCTAGCTCCGTCAATTTTTTTCTGATCGACTTCATTCTTGCAGATAACGAGGACAGGCATGAAATCTCGATCAAGTTCGATTTTGGGCTGAATCGGATTATTCACTCAGGAGTTACGTGCCCTTGAGCGTTCTTAACATAGGAAAAAGCTTGTCATCACTCTAGCTCCGTCATTTTTTTTCTGATCGACTTCATTCTTGCAGATAAAGAGGACAGGCATGAAATCTCGATCAAGTTCGATTTTGGGCTGAATCGGATTATTCACTCAGGAGTTACGTGCCCTTGAGCGTTGAAAAAATTGCCTATTGACTTAACATGGGGAGAATGTTGTCATCACCGTAGCTGCTTCAATTATTTTCAGATTGGCTTTAATCTTGCAGATAACCAGCACAGCCATGACATCTCGGTCAAGTTCGATAACTGGCAGAATCGGATCATTCACTTAGGAGTTACCTGCCCTTGTGTGTTTTTGCATTAGGGTTAATGGGAATTTCAAAAATGTGTATCTTAAAGACTACTTGGCCAACTTTGATCAAATTTCATGTGTCGCATTATTGGGCAAGTGGAAAGGCTTCATTAGGTTTTCAGGCAGATCTGAGTGGAACTCTGGTTGCCATGGCAACATCTAGCTCCCATAGACTTCACATAGGAAAAAGCTTGTCATCACTCTAGCTCCATCAATTTTTTTCTGATCGACTTCATTCTTGCAGATAACCAGTACAGGCATAAGATCTCGATCAAGTTCGATTTTGGGCCGAATCGGATTATTTGCCTTGGAGTTACCTGCCCTTGAGCATAAAAAAAAACGTTGTGACCACGATAGCAACTTTATTTTTATTCAGATCAGCTTCAAACTTGCAGGTAACGTGGACAGGCATAAAATCTCAGTTAAGTTCGAATCGGAATATTGACCTCGGAGTTACATGACCTTGAGCGACAAAAAATTTGCCCATAGACTTTACATAGGGAAAATGTTGTGACTACGATAGCGACTTGAATTTTTTTCAGATCAGCTTCAAACTTGCAGGTAACGTGGACAGAGATAAAATCTCGGTTAAGTTCGATTTTGGGCCGAATCGGATTATTTGCCTTGGAGTTACCTGCCCTTGAGCATAAAAAAATACGTTGTGACCACGATAGCAACTTTATTTTTATTCATATCAGCTTCAAACTTGCAGGTAACGAGGACAGGCATAAAATCTCGGTTAAGTTCAATTTTGGGCCGAATCGGAATATTGACCTCGGAGTTACGTGACCTTGAGCGACAAAAAATTTGCCCATAGACTTAATTAGGGAAAATGTTGCGACTACGATAGCGACTTGAATTTTTTTTCAGATCAGCTTCAAACTTGCAGGTAACGAGGACAGACATAAAATCTCGGTTAAGTTCGATTTTGGGCCGAATCGGAATATTTGCCTTGGAGTTACCTGCCCTTGAGCATAAAAAAAATAGGTTGTGACCACGATAGCAACTTTATTTTTATTCATATTAGCTTCAAACTTGCAGGTAACGAGGACAGGCATAAAATCTCGGTTAAGTTCGATTTTTGGCCGAATCGGAATATTGACCATTGACCTCGGAGTTACGTGACCTTGAGACAAAAAAATTTGCCCATAGACTTAACGTAGGGAAAATGTTGTGACAGAAATAGCGACTTGAATTTTTAGCTCACCTGAGCCAAAGGCTCCAGTGAGCCGATAGTATACCAAGGCTCCGGAGTCCGTCGTCTGTCGTCCGTCCATCCGTCGTCCACACTTTCAATGAAGCATATCTCAGAAGGCAGTCGACCAATCTTGTTTAAATTTTATGTGTAGCACCATTGGGCAAGGGGAAAGGCTGCATTAGGTTTTGGAGCTAGTCTGGTTCATTTGTTCCTTCATTCTTCTTTCTCTCCATATAGAGATAATAGACCAATGTTAAATTTTTAATCAAAGATTTCTCAGGAACTATAAAAGCTAGAAGCATCAAATTTGGTATTCAATAAAATAATGATGACTTATTTTGTGTAAGAGACATTGGGCTTTCTCAGCTTATTTGTTCATCTGTTCTTTCATTCTTCTTTCTCTCCATTTTGACCAATGTTAAATTTTCGTCAAAGATTTCTCAGGAACTATAGAAGCTAGAAGTCTCAAACTTGGAATGCAATGCAATAATGATGACTTATATCCTGTAAGGATCAATGGGCTGGATTCTATTAGCAGATTTAGTAGTCAAGTCTGTGAATTGTTAAAACTTAAGTTCCTCAGGTGAGCGGTTTAGGCTCATTGAGCCTCTTGTTTGCTGATGATACAGCAGTTTACCTCACTGTGAGAAACCAAAATGACAGCTGCATTCTCCAAAAGGATCTTGATACATTACAAGAACAGGAACGAACCTGGGACATGGAATTTAATCCAGGTAAATGTCAAGTTCTGCACATTAGCAGAGCTAGACAGCTTATCCACTCTCAGTATACCCTCCATGGCGAGATATTGGAGTCTGTAGACTGTGAACGCTACCTTGGGGTAAGTATCTCAAAAGACCTGACCTAGAATACACATATCAAGGAAATTACTACTAAGGCTAATCAAACTTTGGGATTTATTAAAAGGAATGTAAAAACTAAAAATCAGTCAGTAAAAGAATTAGCCTACAAAACATTTATTAGACCAAAAGTTGAATATGCCTCCACCGTGTGGAGCCCCTATACCAAGAAAAACATAGATCAGATTGAAATGGTTCAAAGGCGGGCTGCACGGTGGGTTACAAATAGATATTCCTCGTACGATAGTGTTTCTGCAATGCTGGGCAACCTCAGTTGGCACTCTCTTGAGTATCGTCGTTGCGATTCACGTCTCGCGATGTTTCATCAAATACAGTATGGGCTTGTAGCAGTGCAAATGCCCTCATATTTTGAGCGTCCCAGGAGAATCACTCGCCACAGCCTTCAAAATCCCCTAGGTTTCCCCCAGGTATATGCTTCTGCTGATTATTACAGGTGTTCGTTCTTTCCGATGACGGTAGTTTTGTGGAACAGGCTCCCTGCAGAAATTGCTCTCCTAAATGATTTTGACTCCTTCAAGAGAGAAGTGAGCAAGATCGATTACTCAATGCCATAGAAAGTAACATTGTTTTTATCTTGCTTTTAATCGCATTCTTACTAACACTCTAACACTATCATCTTTTTCATTCTTCACTATTACTTTTAACTCTCACTATAAATTTCTTACTTTTGGCCTCACACGCATCCCTGCGCATAATATTCAGAAATGAGGGTGCCGCAGTATCGATAGATAGATCTATGAAAGATTTAACTCATTAGAGTCACAGATATCTAAGAATTTTTGTAGGTAAAAAAAAAGAATGTATGCTGAAAACGGAAACTGCTTAATTCTACAATTTTACTTATCAGAAAAGTAAAAAGCATTCTTAAGGTTACAGCCAGAAATTGAAGCTTGCCAATAAAATTTCATCTTAAGTTTTATTTACTCTTAAACTATGGTAGCAAGGTCAAGGTCACAGACTAGAAATTTTATATTAAGAGTTTTTAGATGTCATGTTTTACAAACAGATGGATTTGGTTCATAGTTGGTATGATAGATATAGGTGCAAAGGTTTATTAGACAATATCTCAGCTATGCTAATGGCCTCAAAGACACTTTCCCAGCCTGATGACAGCTCTTGTTAGTTTACCCTTAGCTATGGTAGCAGTCAGTAAATAAGTACTTCTATGTTGTCTAGTTGGCAGTCAAAAATGTAATACTGAGCAAAATGGAATTTCTAGGAATGCAATGCAACAATTGATAGTTTGATTCAAGTTAACTCACTTAACTGAGCCATTTGTAGCCAGCAAAAGTGAATACACGCGAACACTATCAACTGATAGCTAACATCTTGACGTATAGCTTCATTCTGGTATTGGCTTTAAAACACATTGAAAAACATATAAATACTTGCAATGATGTATATTAATCTGTCAATCCAATGACAAGTTCATGATATAATAACGTAAGCTATTGCTGAGCAGGTATTGTTGTCCTTCACTAGCCATCTATGAAAGATTTAACCTCACAGATAGATAAGAATTTTTGATGGTTTAAGAAAAAAAAAAAAAAAAACAACGCAAGCTGAAACCAGAAACTGCTAAGTTCTACAATTTTTCTCTATAGAAAAGCTAAAAGCATTCTTAAGGTTAGAGACAGAAATTGAAGCTTGCCAATAAAATCACATCGTAAGATTCAAATTTAGAGAAGCACAGGGTCAGCTTATACTGTTTAGGTGAGTATGAACCAGATAAGACAGAAGAAACACAAAATGCCTCATAATAGGCTAGAATGCCAGGTTTTCAGCAAAAAAGATACATCTATACAAAAAATCTAGGCCCAGATTTCCTAAACCAACACAGTTTTTAGTTGTGTATTGTTACATCTTTAATTGCATAGAGGATCTAACCCTGCCCAGGCAAAGCTGTGTGAGTCGGGACTGTCCATGCTTATAAACCATATTGGTTTTATTGGACGACAGGGCTGGAGATGTCATTTCATCTCAATGTTTGGTAAAAGTCCTACAGAATTGGAAGCAGTGTCTCCAAAATGACCTATACAGTGTTGACGGGGACGTTAAACCTCAAATCAAACAAACCCACAAAATTGGAAGCAATGTCTCCAAAATGACCTGATCTATATAGTGTTGACGGGAACGTTAGACCTCAAATCAATCAATGGCACCTAGGATATAGCATATGCACTATTTGTTTTGCTGAAATTGAACAAGTGGACCCTGTTTGCTTGACTATATTTCATTTTTATTACAGACTTGATGGGTAGTTACTCACCTATAGTTGCCCAGACTAGCTTACAACAGTTGGGCTCCTTACAGCAGCCTGCCTCTATGGCCCCAGCGCCAGTACCCAGTGTCAATGCTTGGAACAAACCAATTAGCTTTGCCGCAGTTACTGGAACTATACAGGTTTGTATTCATGTGCATGTGCACACTGGCACAAACAAAATGCATGAAATGTTCATGCTTACAAAGAGAAGTAACACAGATGCACTTACATTCATATATCCATTATGAGCAAGCAGTGTTTGAAAAAGCTGACTGGTATAGTTAAACTCAACTCAAGTTTTGTGATTGATTATCGGCTTACGCCTGTCAGGTGATTAATTGAGGGGAATGGGAACACCTGGTAGATTTTCTGCCATTTTTCAAAGGGAGACAACTTTCAGGACTTCCTGTTTCTATGAGCCCTGTCCCACTGAAAAGAGGTCTACTCTTAAAGGAAAGAATTTGCTCCTCAGGATGAGAAAGTACACAACAAAGTGGTTATCTACAAAGATTAAACCAGTGCCAACACACACACACATTATGAAAGAACTCCGTAAAACCTGCAGAGATAGTCAAATTTACCCTTAATTCCAAATGGAAGAAAAGTAGACAAGGCATGTAACATATACTGTTCAGTGAATATTTGTTTTGTAAGTATGTGCTAGTAAGAAATTTTCTGTGAAGAAACGGTTTAAGGCAGTGAACATTCATGCCTAAGTTTTCATTGTACGACAGCAGTATAATGACATTTTAACAGAAGTGCTATTTCAACTACTGCCATGTACATCATGTGCTGAAAAGAAAAATCTTTGCGAAGGAATGATTGTTATTTTGGGTTTGACACATCAACCCTTGTGGGTCATTTTGTGTCATCTCCTAGAGAAAGGGAGAAAAGAGATGGAAGAGAAAGTATAGTGGATGAAAGTGAGGGGCAGATGAGAAAGAGAAAAAAGAATGGAAGTGTAGAAAAAGAAGAAATAACAGCATCCCCCCTCTACCCTTACCTGCTGAAAGGACAGCAGGCCTTATCCAACTGTAAGCCAATATCAGATGGATGCCCCAGTGATGCAAGATGCACATCAGCTTTGCCTCAACCAACCACCCCTAAATCATTGAGCAGACCTTTCCAAAATATCAACTGAATTTCAGGCACCAATTTTGGGTAAAAATAGTTCAATCGGCATCTCGAGTGTTGCAATCATACAAAAATTTCAGCAAAAAGGAATCATTTCATTTTCTGAACATCTTGTAAATGTATACCAACGGGCCTCCGTGGCCTAGTGGATAAGAGCGCTGACTCTTAGTCATTAGGTCTCTCACCGCCGTAGGTTCGAGCCTCGCTCGAGCCACGTGTGAGACGCCAAGTTCTGCAACGGAAGGTCAGGTGGTTTTTCTCCAGGTACTCCGGTTTTCGCCCACCTCTGATTAACGATCGGCTCGATATGAGTGAAATAATCTTGAAAGGGCCGTAAAACCAAAACCAACAACAACAACAAAATGTATACCAAATTTTGTAAGAGCGACAAAATTTTAATTGACCATGGAAATAGGTGATCGAGTATGTACTCTTCTGCCTTAAATGTTAATGTCAAGTTAAATTTTTAGTTTTAACAAACTTTAACCCATTGAGTACCGGAACCCCCAAAACGGGTAGTTGGCAAACAATGCAAGCCCAGATCAGATGCCGCAGAACGCGGCGTCTGATCAGGGCCAACTGTTTGCGAAAAGTTAAGCCATTTTCCAAGTAAAATTTGAAGAAAACACAACCTGACACCCCTTAATTTTGGAATGGACTCCTGGTATATATGAGGAGGAAGATTCCATTTGGTACAAAAAGGGTTAATGATAAATCATGCTAATACCTGAGGAAAATGTGTAATAAGACTGTAAACTACAGTAGAACTTCGATGGCTCGAACACCAATGGCTCGTTTACCATGGCTGAGCCAACCCGTTCTTGAGTCCCTAGGGAATTTCTGTACATACAAAATAGGGAGAGTAAAAATTAGGATATTTTCGTCTTTCATCTTGCAAATGTATGCTGTGTGTACTCATTAGAATTGCCTCGATGAGGCGATTCTAATGAGTACATACAGCATATATTTTTATTATAGAACACATAAAAAGATGTCCAGAAGTATGTCTCCTGGTAATAGCCCTCCTGGTAATAGCCCTCAGTGGCTCGAACTACCCCTGTCTCGAACAGATTTTCATGGTCCCAAAGGTGTTCGAGCCATCGAAGTTCGACTGTATTCAGTATGTGCTGTTCCATTGTAGGTTCAGGTTGGTCAGGAGCAGAAGTTTGACAAGAGTGACCAACATGACAGTGGTATTGATGTGAGTGATCCTCCCAATAGTGGCGGCTCATCTACTCGCAGTTCACCCAGCAATGAGAATAAACTCAAGACAGACAAGGTGGGTTTAAAATTTGTACTTTCTGTTTACATATTTACCAAAAAATTTGGACAGCTTGAGGAGGCTGTAATGCGCCTTTTGTTTTGCGATCTAGCAAGCAGTCCAAAAGTGGAGACGGAATGACAAACAGTGTAGACCCTGGTCAGGCTTCCCCTGCAGGAGCAGTCAGACCCGCATCCGACTGAGCTACCAAGGCTGGCCCCTCGGTACTTAGGATCATTTGATCTGGGTCTACACTGTTTAAACTTTACTTAGGCCTGTCTGTCCCAATACTTAGGATCATTATAGTAAGCAAGCTTGAAAGCTTGATTTTCATTGTGATTGGGCACCTGTACATTGGAACAGTGATTTGCATAGCCATTGGACAAACGAATCTCGGATCAATGTGGCATTGTGAGGAGATTGTTCCTTCTGAAGATAAGATCACGGGGCTGGTGCATAGAATTTGAACTTCAGAATACAGTGAAACTTGGACGGCTCGAACCCTGATGGCTTGTTATCCCCTCGCACAACATAGTTGTGAGGGGGGATATAGCATTTGTCCCGTACGTACGTAAGTACGTACGTACGTACTTTGTCAGCGCTCTAGCGCCTACATTTCTTGACCGATTTTAATATAACTTCACACAAATGTTGCTTATGACAATATCTCGACTTTCAAGGTCAAGACCTCAAGGTCAAGGTCACTGGCTATTTTTAGAAAAACTTTGTCATCGCTCTAGCGCTTACATTTCTTCACCAATTTCAATATAACTTCACACAAATGTTCCTTATAAAAATGTGTGTGTGTGTGTGTGAATTCGGGTTTAACGTCGCTTTCAACAATTTTTCAGTCATATCACGACGGTGTCTGGTTGCGACAGGGAGCTCAATGCTCACGTTTATAGTGCTGCCTCACTGAAGTATCATGTCCCAGACACATTACATGATACCACACCCAGTCACATTATCCTGACACTGGATCGACCAGTCCTAGCTCTTCCCCATAAACCTGAGTGCCAAGCGAGGAGCAGCTAGTACCATTTTTAACGACTTTGGTATGTCGCGGCCCGGGATCGAACCCCAGACCTCCCGTTCCCCGGAGCGGACACTCTACCAACTGAGCTATCGGGGCCGGTCCCTTATAAAAATATCTCAAGCGAGTTCGACTTTCAAGGTCATGACCTCAAGGTCAAGGTCACTGTGGCTATTTTTAGAAAAACTTTGTCATCGCTCTAGCGCCTACATTTCTTCACCAATTTCAATATAACTTCACACAAATGTTCCTTATGACAATATCTCGAGCCAGTTCGACTTGCAAGGTCATGACCTCAAGGTCAAGGGCACTGTGGCTATTTTTAGAAAAACTTTGTCATCGCTCTAGCGCTTACATTTCTTCACCAATTTCAATATAACTTCACACAAATGTTCCTTATGACAATATCTCGAGCGAGTTCGACTTTCATGGTCATGACCTCAAGGTCAAGGTCACTGTGGCTATTTTTAGAAAAACTTTGTCATCGCTCTAGCGCCTACATTTCTTCACCAATTTTAATATTACTTCACACAAATGTTCCTTATGACAATATCTCGAGAGAGTTCGACTTTCAAGGTCATGACCTCAAGGTCAAGGTCACTGGCTATTTTTAGAAAAACTTTGTCATCGCTCTAGCACCTTCATTTCTTCCCCAATTTCAATATAACTTCACACAAATGTTCCTTATAAAAATATCTCGAGCAAGTTCGACTTTCAAGGCATGGCCTCAAGGTCAAGGTCACTGTGGCTATTTTTTGAAAAACTTTGTCATCGCTCTAGCGCCTACATTTCTTCACCAATTTCAATACAACTTCACACGAATGTTCTTTACGACACTATCTCGAGCGAGTTGGACCTTCAAGGTCATGACCTCAAGGTCAAGGTCACTGTAGCTATTTTCATAAAAACTTTATCATGGCTCTAGCGCCTACATTTTCTTCACCAATTTCAATATAACTTCACACAAATGTTCCTTATAAAAGTATCTCGGGCATCTTCAACTTTCAAGGTCATGGCCTCAAGGTCAAGGTCCCTGTGGCTAGTTTTAGAAAAACATTGTCATTGCTCTAGCTTTTACATTTCTTCACCGATTTCAATATAACTTCACAAATGTTCCTTATGACAATATCTCTAGCGAGTTCCAATTTCAAGGTCAAGGTCACTATGGCTTTTTTTAGAAAAACTTTGTCATCGCTCCAGCGCCTACATTTCTTCACTTATTTCAATATAACTTCACACAAATGTTTCTTATGACAATACCTCGAACCTGTTCGACTTTCAAGGTCAAGGTCACTTTGGCTATTTTTAGAAAAACATTGTCATTGCTCTAGCGCTTACATATTTTCACCAATTTCAATATAACTTCACACAAATGTTCCTTATGACAATATCTCGAGCTATCTCGACTTTCAAGGTCAAGGTCACTGTGGCTATTTTTAGAAAAACTTTGTCATCGCTCTAGCGCCTACATTTATTGATGGATTTTTATAGAACTTCACACAAATGTTTCTAATGATAATGTCTCGAATTGCTTTGACTTTCAAGGTCATGACCTCAAGGTCAAGGTGACTGTTGCTATTTTTAGAAAAACTTTGTCATCACTCTACCGCCTACTTTTATTAACAGATTTTAATATAACTTCACACAAAAAATGCTTATCATTATATCTTGAGCAAGATCTTCTTTCGCGGTCATGGCCTCAAGTCAAGGTCACTATGGCTATTTTTAGAGAAACATTGTCATCACTCTAGAACCTACATTTATTAATGGATTTTTAAACAAATTTTACACAAATGTTGCATATGATAATATCTCAAGCAAGTTGGACTTTTGCCATTTCAATGTTTCCACACACGAAGTTGTCTCGTGCGAGGGGATTTGTATCGCATGCGATGCCTTGTTTATTATGGCTGTTTCAGACTAGCTCTTAAGTCCCTACGAAAAAATTACCGTAGCTTCAGATATAAAAATATTTGGGACATATTGTCTTACTTGATTTTGAAAATGTATGTTTTGTGTATTCATTAGAATTGCCTAGAGGCGACTCTAATGAGTACATACAACCAACATTTATTTTCAAGAAAATCAAAAAGGTGTCCGTATTATGCCTTCTGACCTAGCTCTTAGATCAAACCTTGGTGGCTCGAACTACCAGTCTCAAACCAAGGTGTTTGAATCATTGAAGTGGCAGGAAAAGTGGTTAGACCAACGCAACATGACCTTGGCAGTGTTTCCTGTGCATTTAAACTCCCAAAACAAAACAAGAAGCAACAATAGTTTGAGTTGATATGATGATCATTTATCAGAAGTTTTTATGGCCATTTCTAGTTGATAAGCATAAATGGCATTTGTAAAGAGGGTCAGGATGAGAGGTAATAGGATACAAGTTTGTATCACAGCATACAATCACTATGCACTGGCATGAAGTTTTTCTTCTCTGGCCACACATTTTGTTTGAATTGAGGTTTTTTGTCCCCGTCAACACTAGGTCATTTTGGAGATGTTGCTTCCATTTTTTTGGGACCTTTACCTGACATTGAGATGAAATGACATCTCAAGCCCTGCCACCCAAACAAAGGAAAAGCTCTATATTTGGGACGGTCCGACTCACACTACTTTGCCTGGGAGGGCTTCGACCCTGTAAGCAGTTTACAAGTACTCATGTGCTCTGTGTGGAAGCATCATGCAGCCTAATATATTTCTCCAAGCCTCATTTTCTGTTACAGGTTGGTGAGAAGTCTGTGACAGTAGATGTTAAGAGAGAGATGAACAAGGCAACTTACGAGACTGGTCCTAAACCTCAAAGGCAACAGAAACCTATCCGCAGTGAGAAAGTGAGCGTCAAGGAGACCATGGCAAAGGTTGACAGTGGAAAGGCTGTGAAGAAACCAGACAAGATGAGGAGCAGCAGCTCATTGGAGAAACCCCACCCCATACAGCTCCCACCTACCTTCAAAAACAACATCTTTGGAAAGGTAATAGATTTACTTTCACCTTGAAATATTTAAGAGGCTTCATGTAAATTTAAAAGTTTGAAAATCATAGCCCTTGAGCGATGTTTCATTTTTGCCAGATATGCCTTTAGACAGAAGTTGTGATATTCCAAGTCACTGTTTGGGGCAATCTTGCTTTGCCTATCTAACATACAAAAATACTGGGGAAACCAGGGGCCAGTTGTTCAAAACTAACGACGTCGTTAGTTAACGTATCGTTAAAACTTTGATCATTAAATATGGCAAATATTCTAAAATTTTTGCTGAAAAAATGTGAGCAGCTTTTGCTGACGCAAAAGCTGCTCACATTTTTCCAGCAAAAATACCAAAATTTACGATAGTGTACTTGCTAGAAGAGTTAACAATATGACCACTAACGAGCTCGTTAAGCTAACGATGCTTTGAACAACTGGCCCCTGTAGCCGAATTTCATAATTCACAAAGTATTGCTACAAGATAAATCACTTCAAACAGTTTACACCATTAGCCCACTTGTATGTGCAAACTTGTATGCCTTGTAGCCTTTACTTTTACAGGAGGCATAAAGGAATTACAGCTGTTATTTGTCTGTTTCCTACATGTTGTTCTCTTAGCTGAGCAATATCAGGAGTATATTGTCCTGCTTTCATGGAGATTGAGTATTTTCTACTGACATTTTCACCCCCTGATTCATTGACATTGTCACCCCCTGATTCATGGAGCCCAGTTTCTGATGAATGTTCACTGATTGGTTAAACGCTTACTTTTTAGCCTGCCCAGGGAAAGGGTTGTTAGGTAAACTGAAGGGCTTGACATGATCTATATAGTTTTGACTGAGCTGTTTAATTCTAACCCAAACCTTATCATGACTGTCCTCTTTTTTATGCTCCCAGAAGAGCAAGCATATTAGTTACCGCTTTCTTTGTCGGCCTGTTCCACTTGTTCTGAATTGTCATTTTGTTACTGTTTTGATGCTTAACAGTTGTTACGTCTCGAGAAGAATTGCTTAGTAGAAGAACTAACTGTAGTTGGTTTCATAACCCTTTTTGTACCACATTGAATCTTCCTCCTTATATACAGAAGGAATCCATTTAATAATTTAGGGATGTCAAGTTGTGTTTTCTTCAAATTTTGTTTGGAAAATGGCTTAACTTTTTGCAAACAGTGACGGTCCTGATCAGACGCCGCATTCTGTGGCATCTGATCTGGGTCTCCAGTGTTTGCCAGTTACCCATTTTGTGGTTTTGGGTACAAAATGGGTTAAGTTATTGCTTGTTGTTTATTTTCTTCAAATATATTTCAGGGATCATCCATTGTTTACAACAATATTCTTGTCAGTCATGTGGTATTGCATGTTTGGTTTGTTTTCACCTTTATTTTTCTGTACAACAGGGTGATGACTCGGAGATAAAACTAGACTTCACATTTGATGCTGATCTTGCCAAATTTGCTGAAGCAAAGTCAGAACCAGAGAAAGAAGAAATGCATGACAGTGCCTCCCCAGCCCATATGTCACTAGGTGGTGTAGCTGGTGGTAATCAGAACATGGCCAGCAACCCACCACCATCTCCAGCTGCACAGGACCTCAATATGAAGATAGCCTCAGTGAAAACAGTCTGGGACACCCCATCTATGCCAAGTGGCTCCAATGTTATGGTTAGTGCCACTAACGTGATGCAGGGAGGACCTAATGTTGGCAATGTATTTGAACAGAGGTAAGAAAAAGGACAGACCCTTGGAAAACTTTTGAAAAGGACCTTTGTGTCAAGTGTTACTGATAATACTGAAAATGGATAGTTTTCAGTACTGAATCTTTGTTTGATTTGAAGTTTAACATCCCCGTCAACACTGTATAGGTCATTTTGGAGATGTTGCTTCCAATTTTGTTGGACTTTTACCCGACATTGAGATGAAATGACATCTCAAGCCTGGTTGGCTAATGAAACCAAAAGGGTTTATAAGCATGGACGGACCAACTCGCACCGCTTTGCCTTGGCAGGCTTAGATTCTCTAAGAGGTTTACCAGTACTCAGTGCGGTTGGTTTTAGCACTGCGTGGAAGCGTCATGCAGCCCATCTATTTCTTCAACCCCTGATGGGCGGGAGCGAAGTACTGAATCTAGATCAGTCCATCAGGGCGGGTGGCTCTGTAGGATGTTTGGCCGGTATGATCCGGTCACAATTGATCCCTGGGTCTAGCAACATTATTTCATAGGGATCGATAGTGAAATATTTGGTTCCTCCCATCTCTACCTCTTGCTGATTCAGGAATGGCTTGTGTAAGTTTCTGGCAAAAGAAAGTGCACTGTACTGGTTTATCACATAGAAAGTCCAAGCCTGCCAAGAAAGAGTGGGGTTAGGTTAGTTGATATTAGGATATTTATAGCCCCGCTTTGAAAAAGTGTGGGCTATATTGGATTTGGCTTGTCCGGAATTCCGTCTGTAATTTGTCCGGAATTCCGTCTGTCTGTCTGTCTGTCTGTCTGTCTGTCTGTAATATTTGATAGTGGGTACCTTGTTACCGCAACTCCTCTTACAGTTCTAGGTCAATCGTTTTGAAACTTTACAGGTGTTTTCATATAGGTCTGAAGATATGCATATTCTTTTTTCATTATCCTTAAATAATTTTTTTTACTTATTTCACCTTTTTTAACTTAGACAATTTTTGAGATCTACTAATGTTAAAATGTATAGGGAGTAGCTACCTTGTTACCGCAACTCCTCTTACAGTTCTAAGTCAATCCTTTTGAAACTTTACAGGTGTTTTCATATAGGTCTGAAGATGTGCATATTCTTTTTTCATTATCCTTAAGTAATTTTTTTCACTTATTTCACCTTTTTTAACTTAGACAATTTTTGAGATCTACTAATGTTAAAATGTATAGGGAGTAGCTACCTTGTGACCACAACTCCTCTTACAGTTCTAGGTCAATCCTTTTGAAACTTTACAGGTGTTTTCATATAGGTCTGAAGATGTGCATATTCTTTTTTCATCATCCTTAAATAATTTTTTTCACTTATTTCACCTTTTTTAACTTGGACAATTTTTGAGATCTACTAATGTTAAAATGTATAGGGAGTAGCTACCTTGTGACCACAACTCCTCTTACAGTTCTAGGTCAATCCTTTTGAAACTTTACAGGTGTTTTCATATAGGTCTGAAGATGTGCATATTCTTTTTTCATCATCCTTAAATAATTTTTTTCACTTATTTCACCTTTTTTAACTTAGACAATTTTTTAGATCTACTAATGTTAAAATGTATAGGGAGTTGCTACCTTGTGATCGCAACTCCTCTTACAGTTCTAGTCAATCCTTTTGAAATTTAACAGGTGTTTTCATATAGGTCTGAAGATGTGCATGTGCTTTTTTCATTATCCAAAACCTATTTTTTAACTTAGACTGTTTTTCAGATCTAATATTGCGAAAAGTCTATAAGGCGTAGGTACCTTGTTAGGGATTTAACCCTCTCACAAGTCTTTACCTTTAATTCATGAGTCTTTCTCCTCTGACAGGGCTATAGCGGGGCTATAGTCAGATCCTCTGACAGTTCTAGTTTTGTCTTGTGTATTTTTATGCCCTGCCATTCCATGAATGGTGGAAGGGGTGCATATAGTGTTGCCTCTGTCCATTCGTCTGTGTGTGCATCCGAAACTTAAATACGGTCAATAATTTTCTTATTTCTGGATGGATTTTGAAATTGTCTGGCAGAAATGTTAGCCATCATGAGACAATGTGTCTGGTGCAAAACCCTGGTGCATACCTCTAAGGTCAAGGTCGTACTTAGAGGTCAAAGGTAAAAAAGGGCCCGAAACTTAATAACAGTCAGTAACTTCCTTATTTCTGAATGGATTTTAAAATAACTAGGCAGAAATGGTCTTCATCATGAGACGATGTGTCGCAGGCAAAACCCAGGCCTGCAACTGCAAGGTCATGGTCGTACTTGGAGGTCAAATATCAAAAAAGGGTCCGAAACTTAAACACTGTCAATAACTTTTTCTCTGAATGGATTTTGAAATTTTTTGGCAGAAATGCTCACCATTTATGAGACGATGTGTCACACACAAAACCCAGGTCCGTACCTCCAAGGTCAAGGTAGTACAGAGATCAAATGCCAATTACTTTCTATGGATTAATACTAACATCCAACATATTTTCAAGGGGGGTGGGGGGTGGCATCCATGTCCTTTGGACGCATTTCAAGTTATTTATCTTCACTGGTTTAGTGCAATAGTTTGTCTAGTTTGTTTTATTTTAAATTTCATGCATTTAAATCTCAGGAAGGTAAATATTTGGTACCTTGCTTAAGCTGTGGTCAGATACTATACTTTATGCACTGCTCCATTGTCTGGCATCTAGGAATCAAGTATATATTGGTAAAACACCACGTTTGCTGCAAACAAAACATTGGTGTACCCAATTCATTTTCATGGTTTGCAATGAAATTAACATTGAAGTTAACAATTTGCGTCAGACAGCCAAAAATTGTGAGAAAACTTAATACCCATGTCAGGCCCATAGTGTCATTCATGCAAGAAACAGGCGAGTTGCACAGCCAAAATTAAACACTGTCTTACTAGTGTTGACTGGGCTATATTGAACTCCAAACCTACTGAAGCCAAAGCAGTAGATTGCCTTGGCACTGTAAACTACACGTCACCTTTGCACCGACCCAACCTCCCACATTTAAAGAACGAACTTCGGTCTGTATTACTTTATTATAATAAGGAATATCTTGATGCTACCGATTTCAATATACATTAGACTTACAGTCACATGTAGCAGATCAAAGGGGTACATTCTGATGTAATTTCAGAGGTCAATGCACCAGAAAGATACATCAAACTTTCACCACTCTTTGGGGCTTGAAGAAATATAGGACTGCATGATGCTTCCACGCAGAGCTGAATCAAGCCCGCACACTAGTACTGGTAAACCGCTTAGAGGATCTAAGCCTGTCCAGGAACCGCGGTGCGAGGGGGACTGTCCATGTTAATAAACCCTATTGGTTTCATTGGGCGACAGGGCTTGAGATGTCATTTCATCTCAATGTCGGGTAAAAGTCCCACAAAATTGGAAGCAACGTCTCCAAAATGACCTATACAGTGTTGACGGGGATGTTAAACCCCAAATCAAACAAAAAACCTCACTCTTTGTTCTCTAGAATTGTCACAGGTGATTGATGTGTGATGGACTATCTCTTATTGGATGTGCTAATTACTGAAAGTGGAAATTGTTTCTGATTGGATATCTGCACACTTGTTGTGTCATAATTTGTTTTGTCAGTTTGTGACATCACAATCTAAAGTTCAAAGGTTCAACAGTAGCTGGGGTTAGCAGTTATTGTGTATCATGTCTACTCTGAAGTCTAATGAATATTGTAAACAGTATAAACAGTCTAGCTTGAAAACCAGGAAATAAAGAAGGCTCATAGATTATATGAGAATTATGGTTGCCCGATATCTAAGAGTAGCTGCTCTAGAAATATCTGGGGAAAAAGAACAACTTTTCTGGCCTGCTGTGGCATGATATCATGCAGTCTGTGTTGGCAATGTTTTTATTTTTTCTTTCAGCATTAACAACAGTGGCCCAGGCCTGGGTTCAGTAGAGCCATCAAGTTCTGTAGTGAGTGTGTCTGACTCATTCTCAACATTCAACCCAGCTGATATGGACATGAACCTAGACAACAGGTCATCAGGCACTGGAATAGATATGGATGATCATATGGTCAGCTCTATGGATGAAAATAACAGTAACATGAGTGGGCCTACTGCAAATATTTCACCAAGAGGCCAGGAAGTGGGATATGTGAATGATATTGAGGTGCGAACATCTTTTTCAGTAGATGTGCCACCATTCAAATCCAATCTTGACAAAGTCGCATTCTCCCAGTCTGATATGGGACAGGTGTTCTCGGCTGGAACAGAGAATAATCAAGTGTATAGCTCTACACAGGATATTGACGTCGTCTTCTCATCAGCAACTGAATCTGGCCACACCTATTCTCAAGTTTTCTCTACCAGTGCTGGAAGTAATGATGACTATAACCAGGTGTTCTCTACCCCTGGTGAGACAGGCCACCCAGTGTTCTCATCAAGTGGTGAGACGGGCCATTCATACTCTCAGGGATTCGCTTCGAGTTCGGACACTGGACACTCATACACTCAGGTCTTCTCATCCAGTACTGACAGCGGGAGTAACTTCTCTCAGGCGTTCTCCAGCAGTGAGCCGGGCCTCACCTACTCACACAACTCCGATGTAAGCTCTGGTTTTACTCATCCAAACATAAACAATATAATGGACATAAAGTCGCCGAGCAGTGAACAGACTAATATCTGTAAGGTGAGGCTGCATGCCTTTGTGTTGTGTTTGTTTAATGTAATGTTTGTTTCATGTTTTAAGCTTACCTGAGAACAAAGTGCACATGGTTAGCTATTGTGATCGGTCATGTCCATCATGTGTCACCCGTCGTCAACAAATTGATTTAAATGCTAATTCCTAAACCCTGTGACCAATTTCATTACAACTTCAAGGGAATGTTGCCCCTAGAGGTGGCTCCCTACCAAAATAGCTCAAGTGTTCTCCTTTAGAATACATTTTGTCTGATTTCATTGAAACTTTTTAGGAATGTTGCATAGGTGACCCTCTACTTAAAGAGCTCAAACTGTTCAACTCAAATGAACAAGATGTTCACCAGAGCTAGAATTAGAAATACCTTCAAAGGATAACTCCACCTTTACCTAAAGTTTAGCCCAATTTCATTCAGACTTCACAGGAATGTTGCTTAGGTTACCAAAATAGCTAAAATGGTTCCACTCCAATGAATAAGCTGGGCTGCCAGAGCTTAAAATAGAAATATTTTTAAATGACAACTAATACCTTTGATCCATTTTCATTCAAGCTTCACTGGAAGGTTGCTTTTGGTGACATGCCAAAGTAGTTTTGCTCCAATGAGCATTGTGGCTGGAAGAATTATTCTGCATTGCAAAATGATTTAGCAAACCAGCCAGACAGCTGAGAAATTTTTTGGCATGCATAATCACAGTTTGTCTGTATTTGTCATATTGTCCGAAAAGACATCTTGAAAACAGGTGAGCGATTCAGGGCCTTGATGGCCCTTTTGTTTTCTGCAGCTGCTAGTGTTTCTTATTCCATGGAGTGTACTGAAAATGAAGCATGTCTATATATTTCCTTGAATTTTCAGCTCACCAGCATAGATCTAACACAAAGGTACTTAGGCGGTTTCCTCAAAGAAACAAACATTATAAACTAATCCATGAAAAAAGTATGCTGGTTGGGATTGTTGATTCCCCAAAGTACTGAAATGCATCCTCTGCACCTTTTAACATGAGGCTTATGCATGCTTCCATGTTCTAGTACTTAAGAGTATTGTCTCTTAAACATTGGTTGGGCCTCTAGTATGTCAAGGTCTGTCGGCAACCTTGGCCCCTGTTGTCTATCAACATTTCAACAAATTTTATACACAGCCACCTTGGCAGAGGATGAAAGAAAGTTTGATCAGACGGTCCAGGTCACACGACCAAAATGGCTGCCATGACCATACATTATAAACTTAAAAAAAAGTCTTCTCCAGAACCTATGGGTTGATTTCTAGAAACTTTGTGTGCAACTTCAGTTGACGAGTACTACAAAATTTTATAAATAATGACCAGTACCAAAATTCATTGTTACTCAGATGAGGAAAAAAAGTACTGGCTAGTTCTCAGGGCTCAGGGGAGCGATCAGGATCTGACGGTCCTCTTGTTATACCCCCACAAATGAAATTTGGGGGGGTATATAGGAGTGAGCTTGTCGGTCGGTCGGTCTGTCGGTCGGTCGGTCGGTCTGTTGACTTGGTTTCCGGACGATAACTCAAAAAGCGCTTATGGCCCCTTTCAAGTGAAAAAATTGCAAAATGCCGCTGTTGTACTATCAAGGCAGTTTTTGTGGGGGTATTCATCACCTTTAGTGATAGCTCTAGTTAAAGGTAAGCTTTTCATATATAAAAAGATGATTGTCTATGTACCCGAAAATTTTTGTGACCTTTCTGGAAACAACATCTTTTTTTTTTTGCCCCTTTCCATTCGAAGAATGGTGGCAGGGCATATAGCATTGCCCCTGTCCGTTCGTCATCCGTCTGTTCTTTCAACCATGCTAAACTAAAACACAGTCAATATATTTCTGGATGGATTTTGAAATTACTTTGCAGAAATGTTAACCATCATGATAATATATAAACATGCAAAACCCAGGTTGGTACCTCCAAGGTCAAGGTCGTACTTAGAGGTCAAAGGTAAAATGATCAATGCCTTTGCAGAAATGTTAAGCATCAGGAGACTATGTATCATGTGCAAAACCCAGTTCCGTACCTCCAAGGTCAAGGTCGTACTTAGCAATCAAAGGTCACAGCCATCAGTGGACATAAGAAAAATGTATAATAAAATCATAGAAATTGAAAATATGTCAGTTCTAAAAGTTAATTCAAAAAGTTAATATCCAAGTGCTATGATGTCACAAAATATTGCATTTTGGGTCAGAATCAACCAAATTTCAAGGGAGGTTACCCTAAGTGGAAAAACAGGTACGTATCGGATATAATTGAGCATAACTTTGTCAGATTTTGGCTCCAAGAACTTTTCATCTGGCCATCCCTTGTTGGATTCCGGATCTGGCGGTGTTCTTCTGTCTTAGATTGATCATGAAGTATTTTTTCCTCTGCTGATTCAGGAAGGGCATAAACTGAATGGATGAACACAGTCACTGTACAGGTTAACCCTTTTTGTTCCAAATGGAATCCTTCTTATTTATAGCAGGAGTTCATTTCATAATTTAGGTGTGTCAGGTTGTTTTTTCTTCAAATTTATTTGGAAAATGGCTGAACGTTTTGCAAACTGTAGGCCCTGATCGGATGTCGCATCCTGCGGCATCTGATCTGGGCCTGCACTGTTTGCCAGTTAACCGTTTTGGGGTTTCTGGTACAAAATGGGTAAACAACTGGGAAGGTCTTGGCTTACCAAGGACAATTATGATTAGATTATCTGACTGGCTTGACATGAGTGGTTCCATATAAAACCAAACTGCCTAATTTTAGTTGTTTTTTGTTCCTGGTAAAACAAAGAAAACCATAGAAGTATTGTCTTAATTAAATATTGTTAACTTTTGTGGTTGCAGGTAAAACCTCAGCAAATTCAGTACTCGAGTCCACTGAGTACTTCAGTGAGTGTGACAACCTCAACTGTTACAACAATGTCAACAGCTGCTGTCCCCAGTCCTCCTATCATACTGCAGAATCAGCAACATCAGTTCCAGCCCTTCCAGCTTGGTTCACAACTCATAACACCTCAAGAACCTAGGGTAAGATCCGTGGGAAATTATCACAAGCTGTCTCAGTCCACAAACAACACTGTTGGCATAGAAGTGATAAAAATCAAATAATAAAAATATTTCTAGAAAGAAAAAAAAAAAAACAGTAGTGTGAAGAGTTTAGAAAAGATATGTGAAGAGCACAATATGCCTATAACGGTTGAGCGCTTTGTCTGAACCCTTGACCTGCTGAATATTTAAATATGCCACACCCACCACTGATTATCAACCAATCAGATTTCTTGATGCAAAACATTTCAACAAATTCATTAACGGAATGACAAACAATTAAGTTCCCAAGATGGCTTCAGAAGCCATCTGATCTGGATCTACATTGTTTTAAAGATTAAACATATCCGGGCTCTGCAGGACAAGGGTTAAAAATAAGGTCATAAAGGTTAAGAAGGGCATTTGTCAGTTTCTGATGAAAGCACTGTACTGGTTAACCACTTTGTATAAGCCTGCCTAAGAAAAGTGTGATTAGGTAAACTGACCAGCTCGATATGACCTAAATAGTGTTGATTGGGCCATTAAACTCTGTTAACCCTTATCTTGCTGAATATTCATATAAGCCACACCCATTTTATGTCTAACAACCAATCAAATTACTTGGTGTAATTTATTGCTACAAATTCATAAACTGAATGCCAAACAGTGTAGATCCTGATCAGGTGGCTTCTGAAGCCACCTGATCTGGATCTACACAGTTTGCAAATATAGGGGTTGTCGGGAACAGCAAGATAAGGGTTAAAACAGAGTGTTCCTCTTTTGACAGACTAATACTTGCAAGATGAAAAGTTGTTAGAATACATCAGTCAATGCTAATAAAATTTTAAGTTCAATGTACAAATAAAAAGAAGCATGGGTAAGCTATTTATCTTCTAAACCAGGGGTTGTAGGTTCAATTGTGGACTTCTCCAGACTTTTGGAAGAGTTAAAACAATGTTACTTCTCCATATAACCTTAGTTGGTGGGAATAAAAACTCGGACACCAAAAAATAGAAATTAGTGGAAGAATGATGACATACTTCACATGTTTGACGTTTTGACCATAGGTCAAATTCTGGTTAGACATCTGCAATAAAAAATAATTTGTACAGGCGAAAATAAATTCTTGGAAGATAATATACTGAACAGTATTCAGTTCAGCTGTGGTTCGGTAGCAGTTTATATATATAAAGCATTTTTTTTTCTGATCTATGTATTTGTATTCATCATTAGATCATCTGCTTCATATTTTGAATCATTGACTATTTTAAATGATGATAACATAGCTTTTGTAGAATTTGGTTTCCATTATGGTCTGGTCGCTTCATGTTTGTGTTTCTTTCCCTTTGGTGTCTTTGATGGGTGGAGTAAGTTAATTGTATCGATTCCTGATCTTTGTTTTACTTCTACTTTGAAAGTACTGGTTTCTTGTTTTCAGCTGAGCCAGACAACATTCAGTTTCAACCTGTCCCAGCTTCAACAGCCACAGATGGGTCAGCAGCCATACACTCAACAGAATCTTTTCTTACCAGCCACACCCACCCAACCAGACCCGTACCAGCCACCACAGGTGCCAACGTATCAGAGAAATCAGCCGTACGCACAGACACCAGCACAACAAAACACCATCATGGTATCAGCAGCTACTTCATCACAGATGACAACAACAGTGAAACCAACACCACAAACTGCCTTTGGTAGATAGATTATTGAACCCTTAAAGGGGAATGGGAACACCTTCAGGGGAGGCAACTCTTGCAAAAGTATTTTTGTCTCTCATGTCAATAGGGCTCAACTCTTAAAGAATTTGCTCCTGAGGAGCAAATTCTTTCCTTTAAGAGTAGACCCATTTTTCAGTGGGACAGGGCTTATAAAAAAAAAGTGAACAGGAAGTCCCAAAAGTTGTCTCCCTTTGAAAAATGGCAGAAAAATCTGCCAGGTGTTCCCATTCCCCTTAAGATGTCACTCTCAACTATTGTTGTCTGCTGGATACTTCATTGTTGCAAACAGTCTGGACCCAGATCAAACTGCTCCTCTAGGAGCAGTCTGATCAGGCTCCTCAATATTTTCCAGTCTGATCAGGGTCCACATTATGCCTGTATGCAAAAGTATTTCTAAAAGTTTGCAAGAAGATGCAGCAGAAGACACAAACAGACAATATTTTCAGATGTAGTTTTCCTTGGCCTCCTAGTGTTAAAGATTGGTTTAGTTCATCATGCCTGTTATTGGCATGGCATGATATAATGATCCATTTTTAGCTTGCCTGTACTAAGTTTATGAAGAGGTATTTTACTACCTGCATTTACTTTAATATTTTGTAAGTACTTCCATTTCCCAAACCATATTTGGGCTGATAGACATAGGTCCAAAGTTCAGAAACATCCCCACCCATTCCCATAGTCTCAAGGTAAGGACACAGATTTGGAAATAGTATGCTTAAGTTTTATGCTTAAGTTTTTTTAAGAGCTCATATTTTCCATATGATGTTTTTGGTTCATGTTTGGTATGGTGATAGATATAATGTAGGTCCAAAATTTCATTCGGCAATGTGCCCACTCAGGGCTTAAAATATTTGTGTTGAAAGTTTTACATTAATGGTTTCCAAACCATATGATGGTTTCAGTTCATAATAATAGAATCCAAAGTTTCTTTCAGCCATGCTCCTCATGCTGTTGGTCAAAGTGAAAGAAATTCTGACACTTTGATAAAAGTTTTGACAATGGGCCTCAGTGGCCTAGTGGATAAGAGCGCTGACTCTTAATCATTAGGTCTCTCAGCACTGTGGTTCGAGCCTGGCTTGGGTCGTACACGAGATGCCAAGTTCTGCAACGGAAGGTCAGGTGGTTTTTCTCTAGATACTCTGGTTCGCCCACCAGACTAACGATCAGCTTGATATAAGTGAAATAATCTTGAAAGGGTCGTAAAACCAACCAACCCCCCCCCCCCCCCCCCCCCCCCCACAAAAATGACCTAAAGACAGGGCCTTCGGTTTTTGTAACTTTCACATGAAAAAATTTTACTCTTAATTGGCTTTCTGGATTGGCTTAATGTCATCGATATGTTTTCAAAGACTATTCAGCAATACTCCCACTCCTGCCCAATACCTCAAGGTCACAGATAGATATTTTTTATGCTATGTCCAATTACAGTGTTTTTGTGTCATTTGCAATTAAATCTTTTTCTTCTGTCCGAGTTAACAAATTGGTTCTTCTGGGTATATGTACTTCAGTGTTATTACTCGTACTAACTTCTGTGACAAGCATAGAAAAGGGATGAAAAATTCCAGAACCTTTTACTGAACAATATTTTTAGCTCACCGTCACGTAGTGACGAGGTGAGCTTTTGGGATCACTTTTTGTCCGTTGTCCGTCGTGTGTCCGTGCGTGCGTGCGTAAACAATTTCTTTAAACGACATCTCCTTCTAAACCACTGATCGGATTTTGACCAAACTTCACAGGAATGATCCTTAGGTGGTCCCCTTTCAAAGTTGTTCAAATGGTTCCGGTCCGTTGCACATCTAGGTCACAGGAGCCAAAAATAGATTTTTTTCACCAAAAACTTAAAAAATCTTCTTCTCTGAAACCACAAGGCCCAGGTCTTTGATATTTGGTATGAAGCATCATCTAGTGGACCCCTACCAAGATTGTTCAAATTATAGTGCTGGGGCCAAAAATGCCCCCGCCCTTGGGCCCTTTGGTTTTACATAGGCTTATATAGGGAAAATCTTTAAAAATCTTCTTCTCTGAAACCACAAGGCCCAGTTCTTTGATATTTGGTATGAAGCTTCATCTAGTGGACCCCTACCAAGATTGTTCAAATTACAGTGCTGGGGCCAAAAATGCCCTCGCCCCGGGGCCCTTTGGTTTTACATAGGCTTATATAGGGAAAATCTTTAAAAATCTTCTTCTCTGAAACCACAAGGCCCAGGACTTTGATATTTGGTATGAAGCTTCATCTAGTGGACCCCTACCAAGATTGTTCAAATTATAGTGCTGGGGCCAAAAATGCCCCCGCCCCGGGGCCCTTTGGTTTTACATAGGCTTATATAGGGAAAATCTTTAAAAATCTTCTTCTCTGAAACCACAAGGCCCAGGACTTTGATATTTGGTATGAAGCTTCATCTAGTGGACCCCTACCAAGATTGTTCAAATTATAGTGCTGGGGCCAAAAATTCCCCCGCCCCGGGGCCCTTTGGTTTTACATAGGCTTATATAGGGAAAATCTTTAAAAATCTTCTTCTCTGAAACCACAAGGCCCAGGACTTTGATATTTGGTATGAAGCTTCATCTAGTGGACCCCTACCAAGATTGTTCAAATTATAGTGCTGGGACAAAAATGCCCCCGCCACAGGGCCCTTTGGTTTTACATAGGCTTATATAGGGAAAATCTTTAAAAATCTTCTTCTCTGAAACCACAAGGCCCGGGTCTTTGATATTTGGTATGAAGCTTCATCTAGTGGACCCCTACCAAGATTGTTCAAATTATAGTGCTGGGGCCAAAAATGCCCGCGCCCGGGGCCCTTTGGTTTTACATAGGCTTATATAGGGAAAATCTTTAAAAAGTTTCTTCTCTGAAACCACAAGGCCCAGGACTTTGATATTTGGTATGAAGCTTCATCTAGTGGACCCCTACCAAGATTGTTCGAATTTTAGTGCTGGGACAAAAAATGCCCCCGCCACGGGGCCCTTTGGTTTTACATTGGCTTATATAGGGAAAATCTTTAAAAATCTTCTTCTCTGAAACCACAAGGCCCAGGTCTTTTATATTTAGTATGAAGCTTCATCTAGTGGACTCCTACCAAGATTGTTCAAATTATAGTGCTGGGGCCAAAAATGCCCCCGCCCCAGGGCCCTTTGGTTTTACATAGGCTTATATAGGGAAAATCTTTTAAAATCTTCTTCTCTGAAACCACAAGGCCCAGGTCTTTGATATTTGGTATGAAGCTTCATCTAGTGGACCCCTACCAAGATTGTTCAAATTATAGTGCTGGGACAAAAAATGCCCCTGCCACGGGGCCCTTTGGTTTTACATTGGCTTATATAGGAAAAATCTTTAAAAATCATCTTCTCTGAAACCACAAGGCCCAGGTCTTTGATATTTGGTATGAATCTTCATCTAGTGGACCCCTACCAAGATTGTTCAAATTATAGTGCTGGAGCCAAAAATGCCCCCGCCCCGGGGCCCTTTGGTTTTACATAGGCTTATATAGGGAAATTTTTTAAAAATCTTCTTCTCTGAAACCACAAGGCCCAGGACTTTGATATTTGGTATGAAGCTTCATCTAGTGGACCCCTTCAAATTATAGTGCTGGGACAAAAAATGCCCCCGCCACGGGGCCCTTTGGTTTTACATTGGCTTATATAGGAAAAATCTTTAAAAATCTTCTTCTCTGAAACCACAAGGCCCAGGTCTTTGATATTTGGTATGAAGCTTCATCTAGTGGACCCCTACCAAGATTGTTCAAATTATAGTGCTGGGGCCAAAAATGCCCCAGCCCCGGGGCCCTTTGGTTTACATAGGCTTATATAGGGAAAATCTTTAAAAATCTTCTTCTCTGAAACCACAAGGCCCAGGACTTTGATATTTGGTATGAAGCTTCATCTAGTGGACCCCTACCAAGATTGTTCAAATTATAGTGCTGGGGCAAAAAATGCCCCCGTCCCGGGGCCCTTTGGTTTTACATAGGCTTATATAGGCAAAATCTTTAAAAATCTTCTTCTCTGAAACCGCTAGGCCCAGGTCTTTGATATTTGATGTGTAGCTTCATCTAGTGGACCTTTGCCAAGATTGTTCAAATTATAGCCTTTGTTGATGTTTGGTATGAAGCTTCACCTTTAAGACCTCCCTCAACATTATGCACATTAAAGCCCTGGGGCCAATAATGGCCCTCTCTGGGGCACACTTGTTATACACTATGGATCAGGTGAGCGATCCAGGGCCATCATGGCCCTCTTGTTTATTCTGCCTATGAAATCTGGACAAAATGATCGTTTCAGAGGATGAAAATCTGGATTTTTAGGGGTTTTATAGACTTGAATTTAACTCTTATCTTGCTGTTCACGACAACCCCTATCTTTGGAAACAGTGTAGATCCAGATCAGATGGCTTCTGAAGAAGCCATCTGATCAGGATCTACACTGTTTGGCATTCAGTTTATGAATTTGTAGCAATAAATTACATCAAGTAATTTGATTGGTTGATAGACAGAAACGGGTGTGGCTTAAATGAATATTCAGCAAGAGAAGGGTTAAGACTGATAATAAAGGTCAGGCTTTAGTATCAAGCTTGAAGACTTATTCATAGAATAGAAGCATTGTCTAGAGAGGAGAAGTTAGAAATCAAATATATCCGTTTGATATGCAAGCCTAATCGGTAGCAATATTTTAGATATGGAATTTTCTGCTTTTCTTGCTTTCTTGTTTTAGGCATCTGTTGATCAAACATTTTTAGCAAAGGCCTATCAGAATTATTGCTTATGTCAGCTGCTTTTCATTGTTACAGGAACCCAGCTTCCAGGGAAGACAATGCAGTATGGACAGACAGGTCTGAGTAGTACAACATTACAGCCATCACAAGTCTCCTTCATCCAGTTTGACCCAAGCAGTCAACTGTTTGGAACTAACCAGATACTGGGTACTTCTCAGACACAGAATGTAAACAACTCGCAGTTGATGGTACAGCCTAGTCACCGACCTTCAGGCCTGCAGATAGCAACACCAACAACATTCTACCAACAACAGCCCACTATACCCCAGACACCACTACAGACACCAATCCAGACACCAATACAGGCCCCAGCTCCACTCCAACAGACTGGCTTCTTCCCAACACAACAGAACAATACAAACTTACAGGTGAGTCAGTTTCTTTAACACTTTTAGTACCAAATGGAATCTTCCTCTATATAGTAGGAGTACATGTCAAAGTTTAGAGCTGGTAGTTTGTGTTTTCTTCCAAACTGATTTGGAAAATGCCTTAACTTTTGGCCAACAGTGTAGGCACTGATTAGATGCCGCATTTTGCGGTGTCGGATATGGGCCTGCACTTCTTTGCCAATTACCCTTTTTGAAGTTTCCAGTACAAAATGGGTTAAAGATATTCCAAGAGCAGTTTGTTCATGTTCTTGAAAAAACAGAACAGCATTCTTGAATCAATTCCTGTAATTATACCCCCGGCATACGAAGTATGCAATGGGGGTATATAGTTTTTGTCTTTTCCGTCTGTCTGTCTGTCCGTAAACAATTATTTTGTGTCAAAGATATCTCAGGAACTGCTTCACATAGAAACTTGAAATTTTGCACACATGATCGGTATGACTACTTGTATTGTGGGAAAGAAAATAAGGGCCAAGGGGTCAGGCCTTTTAGAGTTATTTCCCTTTGTAGTTCTTGCTGTTTAATAGTGTATATTTTTATTTTGTGTCAAAGATTTCTCAATAACTACTGTACATAGAAACTTGAAATTTTGCAAACATGATCAGTATGACTAGTTGTATTGTGGGAAAGAAAATAAGGGCCAAGGGGTCAGGCCTTTTAGAGTTATTTCCCTTTGTAGTTCTTGTGTATATTTTTATTTTGTGTCAAAGATTTCTCAATAACTACTGTACATAGAAACTTGAAATTTTGCAAACATGATCAGTATGACTAGTTGTATTGTGGGAAAGAAAATAAGGGCCAAGGGGTCAGGCCTTTTAGAGTTATTTCCCTTTGTAGTTCTTGTTTCAGCTGAGGTGATGGCACTGGCCGGGGGTATACGTGCCCCACTGGGCACTTTTGTCTAGTTTCCCTGGACTTTTAACAAGTTGGTCACAATGGATGTTAAACATATTTAAGAAAAGTAAAGCCGGCCTCGGTAGCTCAGTCGGATGCGCGTCTGACTGGTGATCAGGAGGACGCGGGTTCGATTCCTGCCGGGGTCGCCAACATTCTTTCGTGGAGATTGATCATGGATCTTTTCTACTGTCATTCTCTCCCTTCGGCTGATTCAAGGACAGTTGTCAATTTCTGGCGAAAGAATGTGCACTCTACTGGTTAACCCCTTACGTATAAGCCCAGGACAAGTGTGGATAGGTAAACTGACTTGCTCAAAAATGACCTAAAATAGTGTTGACTGGGCTGTTAAACCCCAATACAAACATTTAAGAAAAGTGCTGTTGGACTGATTTCTCTGCTTCACACCTAATATTTTTAGGAATTAGCACTGAACAAATGTTCAGTATAGCTGTATTATTACAAGAACTATGTACAGTAAAAAAAAATCTAAATGTCATAACCTAATGAAAAAATAAATTTTGCCACACCCGTTCTTGACTTTCAACGAATCAAATTACTTGATGTAATTTATACCCCCATGTTCATGAACTGAATGTCAGTGTATATACAGATCTGATGTCCATCTGATCTGTATATACACTGATAGGGGTGGTTGGGTGCGGCAAAGGTGGTGTGTATCTTGTTTCACTGGGGCGTCCAACTGATGTTGGCTTACAGTTGGGCAAGGTCTCCCGTCATTGCAGCAGGTAAGAGTAGAGGAGGATTGTTAATATTTGTTCTTTTTCTACACTTCCATTTATTTTTTTCTTTCTCCCCAGTCCCTCGCTTTCATGTATTCTATCTCCATTTTCTCCCTTTCTCTGGGAGACTACTAAGAAATGACCCACAAGGGTTGATGTGTCTTTAAACCCAAAACAAGCAAATATACACTCTTCCCAAAAGGTAGTGCATATTCTGGATTTCTGGCTCTTTAACCCTTGTCCTGCTGAGCCCGGATACGCCAAATTTTCCAAACAAAGAAGATCAGATCAGATGGCTTCTGACGAAGCCATCTGATCAGGATCTACATTGTTTGCCATTCAGATTGTGAATTTGTTGCAATAATTTGCGACAAGTAATCTGATTGGTTGATAATCAGTAGTGGGTGTGGCAGATTAAAAAATTCAGCAGGACAAGATGAGAGTTAGAAAATCCATCTCAAACAAAGCTCCAGATAAGGAGGAGTAACAAGGATAGATAACCCATTGTATACCAGAGGACTCTTCCATTGCTATATGTGGGACAAGTCCATTTGCCATATAAGGGGTGTCTGGCTTATTTTTATACCCCCGCAAACGAAGTTTGAAGGGGGTATATAGGAGTCAGCTTGTCGTCGTCGTCGGTCCGTTACAAAAAACTTTAACATTGCTCATAACTTCCTTATTCTTTGACCGATTTCTTTAATATTCACACACCACACTGCCACTAGTACTTAAGATTGATATACACAAACCTGACCTTGACCTTTATGTTACTATCTGACAACGCATGCGGGGGTATAATTGGCACCCGTTAGGCGGCAGCTCTAGTTTCAATTTTATTCTATTTTTGATGGAAAATTTTGTTAGCAAATAGTGCAGGCCCTGATCAGTGCCTCAGAAGTCTGATCTGGGCCTGGACTTTTTTGTCAAGGTACCCCTTTGGTTTCCCACATGCAATGGGTAAAGGGATAATTTTCCTTTTTTCTTGTTGGAAACAGGTGTGGGTAAGGCTGACACGATTAATCGTATAATTGATTAATCGATCGATAAATTCCACAAAAATGATTATCATTTCTGATTTGCTTTTAATCGATTACTTGATAGTTACAATTTACTACTCAAAGTTAAGCCTAAAATAGCTGGATGAGTTGCAAACAGTGCAGACCCTGATGAGACGCCGCATTACACGGCGTCTCATCTGGGTCTACACTGTTTGCACAGGCCTGTCTGTTCAAATACATATGGTAAAGTGAAACATATGGTAAGAGTCATGCTCAGACGGAAAGCCAGACAGGTAAAATAATGACAAAAACTTTAGCGATTACTAATCGATTATCGATCCCAATGACATGACTGATAATCGATTATCTTTTCAGCTCCGATTAGCCAGCCCTAGGTGTGGGTACTTGTTACAATCCCCTCAATAAGGCAGTTCTAACAAGTACCTACAACATATATGTCCCTGTTAACACTATTTATTTTGGAGAAACTGCTTTCTATTTTGTGTGTTTTTTACCCAACACTGAGATGAAATGACTTCTCAAGCCCTACTGCCCAAACAAACAGGATGGTCCAAATTGCACCACTTTGCCTGGCCAAGCTTGTGACCTTCTTAGCAGTTTACCAGTACTCAAATTCAGTCGGTTTCAGCTAAATGCAGCTCAATCTATTTCTCCAAGCCTCGATGGGCGGGGACAAAACAAAACCAATGAACATAAAAGAACCTGCAAAGAATGTCTGTCTTGGGACGGTCAGCAGCAAGTATCAATTGTAATGTTGGAAGTCCATTTCTCAAGAACTGTTAAGTCTGATTTGGTCAGGCATGACCTGGCTTTCAGCATAGTTCTTGTATGAATTATTGATACTGTTTGTGAATTCTGACCAGAAAATGTATGAATAGAATTGGCTAGTGACAGTCATTTAGAAATGAAAATCAGCTAAAGTAAGAGCAGTAAGCACTGTTTAATTGTGAGCAGTAATCCTGAAAATACAACATTTGTAGGTGTTTGGGCAGTAAAGACTCATCTACGCCTGGATCATTAAACAATGTGGTATTAATAAAACTTTGACATTTTTGATTGCAGCAGTTTGGGACAAACACCAACAAACTAGCAGCTGAACTAACCTACCAGGCCTGCATCCTTCAGTCAGCTATCCAACAGCAGCAGCAGCAACAACAGCAGCAACAGCAACAACAACATACCCAGGGTCACACCCAAACTACACCCACTGGACCACCACCGCAAGCCCCACCAGCTCCTTTCAACCCTTTACCATTTGGCAGTCAGGGATTGAGTATGCCGCCGATGCAGCCTCCTACAGGACCCTTGCCACCCAATCAGCTGACTATCCCTCAGTCTGGTAAAGGAGGAACTTCATTTAACACTCAACAGATCTCACCTAATAACTCTGTATCAGTAAGTGATCATTTCATAATTCTCTTGTAAATTACATACTCTGTATTCCCAAATATAAAATTTGTTTGATTAACCCTTTTTGTACCAAATCATGGAATCTTCCTCCTTTATATATAACTGGAGCCCATTTCAAAATTTAGGGGTATCCGGTTGTGTTTTTGTTGAAATTTATTTGGAAAATGACTGAAATTTTTGTAAATAGTGTAGGCCCTGATCAGATGCCGCGTTCTGCGGCGTCTGATCTGGGCCTGCACTCTTTACCAGGTTACCCGTTTCTGGGTTTCCTGTACAAAATGGGTTAATGAGCACAATCACCAAAAAAAAAAAAAAAAAGGTGGCTTCAGGCCAAGGTACGGTAATGATCCTAAGTGTTGGGACAGATAGGCATTATAACCAAACAGTGCAGCCAAGATCCTACTGCTCCTTCAGGCTTCAGAAGCAGTCTGATCAGGGTCTACATTGTTTGCCATTCTATCTGCACCTTTTGGACTCCTTGCAGGATCCTGATACAAATTTGTTAAAATTTTAGGAGAATTACAACAGGTCCTAGGGGTGTCCAGGATTTTCACGGTAAACTGTAAAGACTGAAATCAGCATGTGAACACTAGAGTTGGGTACCACAGAAAATGAAGTACCGCGGTTTTTAGCTTTATACCACGGTATGTACCGTGGTGTACCATACTCTGAAAACTTTCAAAGAAACAGCCATGTAGCTTGCTATCTCAGTATCTTAGTAGGCTGAGCAAATTACATCCACTTGCCCATTTGAAAAATGACCTTCCACTTTGGATCTTGTAGTAATATTTTAGGATAAAAACAGTGTGATATTTTTAGCTCACCGTCACGTAGTGACGAGGTGAGCTTTTGGGATCACTTTTTGTCCGTCGTGCGTCCGTCCGTCCGTGCGTCCGTGCGTAAACAATTTCTTTAAACGACATCTCCTCCTAAACCACTGATCGGATTTTGACCAAACTTCACAGGAATGATCCTTAGGTGGTCCCCTTTCAAAGTTGTTCAAATGGTTCCGGTCCGTTGCACATCTAGGTCACAGGAGCCAAAAACAGATTTTTTTCACCAAAAACTTAAAAAAATCTTCTTCTCTGAAACCACAAGGCCCAGGTCTTTGATATTTGGTATGAAGCTTCATCTAGTTGACCCCTACCAAGATTGTTCAAATTATGGTGCTGGGGCCAAAAATGCCCCCGCCCTGGGGCCCTTTGGTTTTACATAGGCTTATATAGGGAAAATCTTTAAAAATCTTCTTCTCTGAAACCACAAGGCCCAGGTCTTTGATATTTGGTATGAAGCTTCATCTAGTGGACCCCTACCAAGATTGTTCAAATTATAGTGCTGGGGCCAAAAATGCCCCCGCCCTTGGGCCCTTTGGTTTTACATAGGCTTATATAAGGAAAATCTTTAAAAATCTTCTTCTCTGAAACCACAAGGCCCAGGACTTTGATATTTGGTATGAAGCTTCATCTAGTGGACCCATACCAAGATTGTTTAAATTATAGTGCTGGGGCCAAAAATGCCCCTTCCCCGGGGCCCTTTGGTTTGACATAGGCTTATATTGGGAAAATCTTTAAAAATCTTCTTCTCTGAAACCACAAGGCCCATGTCTTTGATATTTGGTATGAAGCTTCATCTAGTGGACCCCTACCAAGATTGTTCAAATTATGGTGCTGGGGCCAAAAATGCCCCCGCCCTTGGGCCCTTTGGTTTTACATAGGCTTATATAAGGAAAATCTTTAAAAATCTTCTTCTCTGAAACCACAAGGCCCAGGACTTTGATATTTGGTATGAAGCTTCATCTAGTGGACCCATACCAAGATTGTTCAAATTATAGTGCTGGGACAAAAAATGCCCCCGCCACGGGGGCCTTTGGTTTTACATTGGCTTATATAGGGAAATTCTTAAAAATCTTCTTCTCTGAAACCACAAGGCCCAGGTCTTTGATATTTGGTATGAAGATTCATCTAGTGGACCCCTACCAAGATTGTTCAAATTATAGTGCTGGGGCCAAAAATGCCCCCGCCCTTGGGCCCTTTGGTTTTACATAGGCTTATATCTAGGGAAAATCTTTAAAAATCTTCTTCTCTGAAACCACAAGGGCCAGGACTTTGATATTTGGTATGAAGCTTCATCTAGTGGACCCCTACCAAGATTGTTCAAATTATAGTGCTGGGGCAAAAAATGCCCCTGTCCCGGGGCCCTTTGGTTTTACATAGGCTTATATAGGCAAAATCTTTCAAAAATCTTCTTCTCTGAAACCGCTAGGCCCAGGTCTTTG
The DNA here is from genome assembly GCA_963580285.1 of Lucinisca nassula. Taxonomy (NCBI): domain Eukaryota; kingdom Metazoa; phylum Mollusca; class Bivalvia; order Lucinida; family Lucinidae; genus Lucinisca; species Lucinisca nassula. The sequence goes on from OY757010.1 coordinate 217,450,050, forward strand.
ATATTTGATGTGTAGCTTCATCTTGTGGACCTTAGCCAAGATTGTTCAAATTATAGCCTTTGTTGATGTTTGGTATGAAGCTTCACCTTTAAGACCTCCCTCAACATTATGCACATTAAAGCCCTGGGGCCAATAATGCCCCCCTCTGGGGCCCACTTGTTTCACTATGGATCAGGTGAGCGATCCAGGGCCATCATGGCCCTCTTGTGTTTTATATTAGGATCACTTTTTGTCTGTCATCCGTGCGTAAACAATTCTTCAAATGACATCTCCTCCTAAACCACTGATCCGATTGTGACCAAACTTCACAGGAATGATCCTTAGGTGGTCCCCTTTCAAAGTTGTTCAAATTGTTCTGGTCTGTTGCACATATAGGTCACAGGAGCCAAAAATAGACTTTTTTCACCGAAAACTTAAAAAATCTTCTTCTCTGAAACCACAAGGCCCAGGACTTTGATATTTGGTGTGAAGCTTCATCTAATGGACCCCTACCAAGATTGTTCAAATTATAGTGCTGGGGCCAAAAATGCCCCCACCCTGGGGCCCTTTGGTTTTACATGGGCTTATATTGGGAAAATCTTTAAAAATCTTCTCTGAAACAACAAGGCCCTGGTCTTTGATATTTGGTATGAAGCTTCATCTATTGGACCCCTACCAAGATTGTTCAAATTATAGTGCTGGGACCAAAAATGCCCCCTCCCCGAGGCCCTTTGCTTTTACATGGGCTTATATAAGGAAAATCTTTAAAAATCTTTTTCTCTGAAATCGCAAGGCACAGGTCTTTGATATTTGGTATGAAGCTTTATCTAGTTGACCCCTACCAAGATTGTTCAAATTATAGTGCTCGGGCCAAAAATGCCCCCGCCCCAGGGCCCTTTGGTTTTACATGGGCTTATATAGGGCAAATCTTTAAAAATCTTCTTCTCTGAAACCCCAAGGCCCAGGTCTTTGATATTTGGTATGAAGCTTCATCCAATGGACCCCTACCAAGATTGTTCAAATAATATTGCTGGGGCCAAAAATTCCCCCCGCCCCTGGGCCCTTTTTTTTCACATGGGCTTATATAGGGAAAATCTTTAAAAATCTTCTCTGAAGCTGCAAGGCCCAGGTCTTTGCTATTGGTATGAAGCTTCATCTAGTGGACCCTTACCAAGATTGTTCACATTATAGTGCTGGGGCCAAAAATGCCCCCGCCCCAGGGCCCTTTGGTTTTACATAGGCTTATATAGGGAAAATCTTTAAAAATCTTCTTCTCTGAAACTACAAGGCCCAGGTCTTTGATATTTGGTATGAAGCTTCATCTTGTGGACCTCTACCAAGATTGTTCAAATTACAGCCCTGGGGTCAAAAATGCCACCGCTCCGGGGCCCTTTGGTTTTACATAGACTTATATAGGGAAAATCTTGAAAAAACTTCTCTGAAACCACAAGGCTTAAGTCTTTGATATTTGTTATGAAGCCTCAGCTAGTGGACCCCTACCAAGATTGTTCAAATTATAGCCCTGGAGCCAAAAATGCCCCCGCTCCAGGGCCCTTTGGTTTCACATAGACTAATATAGCCAAAATCTTGAAAAATCTTCTTCTCTGAAACCACAAGGCTTATGTCTTTGATATTTGTTATGAAGCTTCAGCTAGTGGACCTCTACCAAGATTGTTCAAATTATAGCCCTGAGATCAAAAATGCCCCCACCATGTGGCCCTTCGGTTTTACATAGACTTATATAGAGATAATCTTTGAAAAACTTCTTCTCTGAAACTGCAAGGCCCAGGTCTTTGTTATTTGGTGTGAAGCTTCATCTAGTAGACCTCTATCAAGATTGTTTAAATTATAGCCCTGAGACCAAAAATGCCCCCCGCCCCGGGGCCATTTGGTTTTACATAGGCTTATAAAGGGAATATCTTTAAAAAAAAAACCTTCCTCTTCTTTGAAACCGCAAGGCTCAGGTCTTTGTTATTTGGTGTGTAGCTTCATCTAGTAGACCTTTGCCAAGATTGTTCAAATTATAGCCTTTGTTGATATTTGGTATGAAGCTTCACCTTTTTAGACCTCCCTCAACATTATGCACATTATAACCCTTGGATCAATAATGGCCCTCCACGGGGCCCATTTGTTACTCTATGGATCAGGTGAGCGATCCAGGGCCATCATGGCCCTCTTGTTTAACATCAGGTCCAATCATATATTTTCATGGGCTTAGTGTCTGTCAAAGTTTGTCTCTGCCAATATATGACTAAAATATGTATACGTGCTACTAAACTACTTTTTAATTTACGCCCCCTTCCATCTGTGATGTATAACATTTTCTTTTACACTATTAAACTTTGCACTATGAAGATACTTTTAATTCGGTTACTAGCAAGTAACATTCTACCGTAATAACACTCAAAAGATGGTTTAGAATTATGTAGAGATAGGTAGATAGTGATTGTTTACCATTAAGTTTTGTCATTTCAAATATAAATTGTTTATGTTTTCAATAGTATGATAATTTTGTTGCTAATCGATTGCTTGGTAAATATTAAAAACAACAAAAAAAACAAAAAAACAACAGAAAGTAACACCATGGTTTCTTTCTTTAATTCCTATTCTACAGTGCTTGATATCCCTGCGCATTTTAGATTTACTTGGCATTCAGTAGTTTTTACTTTGTACCCAACTGCAAAGTCTTTTAATTCTAATAATTGTTTAATGAAGGATAAAACATTTTTATAACCGGCAAATATCTTAACATTCATCAGATCTTATGAGAAGAAAAAACAAAAAGACTTTATAGTCTCGGAAATCTGTGACATTTGCACATATCGAGTCAGATCATGATGCGATACATACTGATTGACAGCGTCTGTCTCTAATCCCATTTCTTGCTTACATAAATCAGCAAATTAACTATAATCCATTTTTGTTAACAATAAACACAGTGTCATTTCAAATACATGTGACACAGAGCGTGAAGTTAACTGTGTCAATGATTCTGTGCACGTGCCATTGAACTACCAGTGTGTCAACTGATATTTCACAGGACTATTTTTCACTTAGATAGCGTGTCGTTTGCATATTAAGCATTACAAATTAGCTACTAAATTATATCGGATTACAGTCATGACAATTAACAGCTTGACCATGCATTTATTTGTGTACTCCCATGCCTATAATAATCAACTAACATGTCCAGAATTTCTAGGACCGAATTTTTGGTTGCATTCTTCAATGAATGGTTTTTGTGAGCAGGTCCAGTCCAGTATATTTTTGGATTTTTAGCCCTACTAATAAGCACATTTCATTGCTAAAGTGTTTGTTTTGAAATAAAAATTATATAACCATTTCAATATGCTTAAAAATGCATATTTCCTAAGTCAGAGAGATTGCCGGAGTACCGTACCGGTACTACGCAATATACCGCGGTTCGTACCACAGAGACAAAACCGTGGTAATTACCGGTTTTACCGCACACCTCTAGTGAACACAGCCTTCCCATCTTGGAGATCATTTGCAACTGTGGCACTTCCTGCTTATCTTGTACAATGAAATTCCACTATTAAGACCACCAAAAATGCAGACAAATTCTGCTTTAAAAAGCGTATAAATTTAAAAGGGTGCAGTTATTCTTTTTTTTTCTTCCTGTTTTCCTGTTTGCTCCACACAATGTTCTCTGGTCATGGACCACATTAGGGACTGTTCAAGTGATCTGTTAAAAAGTGATCTTAAAGACCACTTTTTAACATTTCCAAAGGTGGTCTTAATATAGGAATTTTACTGTATTATGCAGTTGTGTATTTTAAGAATCTGATATGGGGTTCTGTTGTAGATGAGCGTTTCCAACCCGAGGGATGACTGTGCTGAGCGGAACCGAGGCTACGCCTCGGTTCCGCTCAGCACGGTCATCCCGAGGGTTGGAAACGCCCATCTACAACAGAACCCAAATATTGGATTCTTTTTCTTGCACAATACCTCCGGTTAGTTTTGACCGCTCGCACATGTATATTGTTTACAAAATAAAAGTAGTGCGGAAGTAGTTCCGGCAGTTGAATAGAATTGAAGCCCATTTATGTTAGTTGCCTGGGTCGGAACACCAGGGTCAGAACATAAATTTCTATCCCAGGGTAAAATCACAGATTTCCTTGTCTGGTGTGCAAGAATTTAAGTTTCTCTTTCTTCTCTGTCCCTCACATTCATCTATCTCTTCCATCTCTTTTCTAGGAGATGACACAAAATGACGCACGAGGGCTGACATGTCATTTTAAAAACTCAATAAGCTTAAAAAATTTACAAGAAAATCAACTTTGTCTGTTATATAGTCCAGAGCTAGGATGCAGATTTCTTCAATTATGGTAAATTATGTAATTTCAGTTGAAGTCGTCGCCGCCACAGACGAGTACAATAACAACTTCAGTGGCACCAGTTCCAGGTCAGAATGTCAACTCTAAACCTTTCACCTCCAACTTGACTCGCACCAACCCCCCGATTATCCCACACAGTGGTATCAACACAGTAGGAGCTGCTAACCTTCCCAGTCTCCCACCGGGTAGTATAGGCAGTCTGGGACAGGGGAACATAGGAACTGTTGGACCAAGGTTTCCAGGCATCAATCTACCAGCGACTTTGCCACCAAACTCTGCTGCTGCCCAGCCTTTCAACCCAAAGTTTAATTCCTTTGTTGGACCACTACAATCAGGAGGTGAGAAAATTTTGCTTGTACATGTACTGTAAACAGTAGGGTATTGATGCAAGAGGGCTCTTTCTTCTGTGAGAAGTAATATTTTCTCCTTTGATATTGGTACACTTATGGTACAGCCAGTATCCAACAGACCAAATACAGTCAAATTTCAATGGCTCAAACACCTGTGGGACAACGAAAATCTGTTCGAGACAGGGGTAGTTCAAGCCATTGAGGATTACTGCCATAGGCATAACAGGGTTAATTTTGTGACATCTTTTGGGTGTTATAAAATAAAAATGTATGCTGTGTGTACTCATTAGAATCGCCTCTTTAGGCGATTCTAATACACACAGGATTTATTTGCAAGACAAAAGTCGAAACTCAACTTAATTATCCCACACTACTTCTTATGTAGGGGAATTTCCTAGGGACTCAAAACGGGTTTGACTCGGGCATGGTAAACGAGCTATTGGTATTCAAGCCATTGAAGTTCTACAGTAATGTGGACATAGTATTAGTTGAGAATGCGTTAATGTAATTGCACACAAGGTTTTCATTAAGAGGCAGCCGGAGGCCAACATGACTGCCTTAATTTACTGGTTAACCCATTGCAGGCTGGAAACCCCTAAAAGGGTACCGCACCCAAATCTGCAATATCTGATGAGGGCCTGCACTAGCTGCTAACAGAAATAGAATAAAACAGAAACAATCTTGAGCTATCACTATAAGTGAGCAATGCCCCCTAAAAAGTGCAGACTTACAAATGCACAAACCCACAAACGGACAGTGCAAAAACTATATGCCCTCCTTTGGGGGCATAAAAATAGGCCTGACGCCCCATATATTACAAATGGATTTGTCCAACTTATAGCAATGGAAGAGTCCACTAGTATACAATGGTTAACCACTTAGGGGGTGCAGCAACTGACTGTAGGTGTTTTACTGGGCTGTAAAACCAAAGATCAACGACACACAAATTGGTTGGTACCTGTAGGCAGGGCTACCATGCCCGTAGTTCATAATGTTTTCAGCACATGAAGTGTTTTCAAATTAACCCTTATCTTGCTGAATAATAATCTAAGCCGCACCCATTTCTGTCTACCAACCAATCAAATTACTTGATGTAATTAATTGCTACAAATTCATAAACTGAGTGCCAAACAGTGTAGATTCTGATCAGATGCCATCTGATCTGGATCTACACTGTTTGCAAAGATAAGGGTTGTCGTGAACAGCAAGATAAGGGTTAAACACATGGGTTAATCTTCTATGCTACAGGTCTTGTACGTCCACCTATGATGGTTAGTAACATGATCCGGCCAGTAGCCCCTCCTGCATCTTTCCCCAACCCCATCCAGCGACCAGGCCTCCAGCAACCTCGACAACAGCGTCCTCCACGGCCACCCACAGCGTCATCTGCACCAGTGCCAACAAACCCAACTGGAGTTTCTGTGTCTATGAAAGATTTACAGGTAAGCAGTCCTGGTAGTATACATGGCAGTGAATTTTTGGTTAAAAATGTAAAAATCACAACAAAAGGGCTTTGATTCTTGCTAGGTTCACACGTGAGATGCCAATTTCTGCAATGGAAGGTCCGGTGGTTTTTCTCTGGGTACTCCCAGTTTTCACCCATCTCCGATTTTGTTTGTTTGTATTGGGGTTTAATGGTCCAGTCAACTCTACTTTAGGTCATTTTTGAGCCGGTCAGTATTCTTATCCACACTTTACTGGACAGGCTTATTCGTAAGGGGTTAACCAGTACAGTGCACATTCTTTCGCCAGAAACTGACAATTGCCCTTCTTGAATCAGCGGAAGGGAGAGAATGACCGTAGAAAAGATTTCACGATCAATCGCCACGAAAGAATGTTGCTGACCCTGGCAGGTATCGAACCGGCTTCCTCCTGATCCCCATTCAGACGCGCATCCGACAGCTACCGAGGCCGGCTCACCTATATCATCATCATCATCATCATCGACAGATTTTTATGCCCCCGGAATCTAAGAGATTCGGGGGCATATAGTTTTTGGTCTGTCCGTCTGTTTGTCCGTTTGTCTGTTTGTCCGTTTGTCCGTCTGCAAAAACTTTAACATTGGGCATAACTTTTGAATGGTAATAGATAGAGCTTTCATATTTCACATGTGTATACCTTATCACAAGACCTTTCCAGTGGTACCATAATTTTTGATCTTGTGACCTTGAACTTGACCTTTGACCTATTTTTTTCAAAATTTTTAAAAACATTAACATTGGCGCTGTCCGGGGGCATCAGTGTTTCACAAACACATCTTGTTTATTAATGTGCAGGTACAGGGGCAACGTCAACATACGTGGGCCCCCTTCCAGGTAGCTGGCTTGCCACACGCATGGCAGATCTTGCACCAGATCTGATTAATGATCAGCTCAAAATATTAAGTAATCTAAAAAGGCCAGTAGGACCAACCCTCCTCACCCCACCACCCTCTGATTAATGATCGGCTCAAAATAAATGAAGTGATCTTAAAAAGGCTAGTGGGACCAATCCTGCTCTCCCCTCCCCCCACCACCCTCTGATTAATGTCCAGCTGGGTCCCTGTCTGAGATGGCATTAGGAATTTTGTGCTACAAGGTGGGGGCATCTGTGTCTCTTGGGACACTTGTTTGTTTTTGTTTGATTTGAGGTTTAATGTCCCCGTCAACACTGTAAAGGTCATTTTGGAGACGTTGCTTCCAATTTTGTGGGACTTTTACCCGACATTGAGATGAAATGACATCTCAAGCCCTGTCGCCCATTGAAACCAATAGGGTTTATTAGCATGGATGGTCCGACTCCCACGGCGGTTCCTGGACAGGCTTAGATCCTCTAAGCCTTTTACCAGTACTAGTGTGCGGGCCGGATTCAGCTCTGCGTGGAAGCATCATGCAGCCCATATATTTCTTCCAGCCCCTATGGGCGGGGGCTTTTCTCTTGGGACACATTTCTAGTTTATATATAAATGTAAATGGTCAAGAGCATTTGCTGACGTTGGCCAGTGGTCCCTCGGATTCAAACTTTCTCTCTGTAATTGTTTGGCTGATTCAAACCATAACTCAATAATAGAATTGAAGGCAATGATCAGGAATCGATAGTTACGTAACACTCACACCGATGACACCAAAGGGACTGAAACACAAACTAAACCCTTATCCTGCTGAATATTTAAATTAGCCACACCTATTTCTGACTATCAGCCAATCACATTACATGATATAACGAGTTAGTTCAAATTTACAAACTCAATGGCAAACAGTGTAGATCCTAAAACAATTTCACTATAATGAAAACGTCACAAGCGGAAAGCCAAACAGACAAGTTTAACTGCAAAAAAAAAAAAAAAAAAAAATAAATAAATGCTGCATACTGAAACACATTTGTTAAACAAAGAAATTGCAAGTTATTGCAAAAAGGTTTGGCTGAGTCACTGTTGTGAGATGGCTGAATTACAGAATTTGTGAAAATGTTGGTTAGGTGTATAGGTGGCATTGTGGTATCTCAGAATATAAGCACCCCGACAACCCTATTTTATATTTCAACTTTGCGTCAATCAAGCTTTGAAGTTTCATTCTGTGAAATTCATTGATTTTTACTGAAACATTTAGTTGGGTATTTCTCCATTTTATCGTATCTGAGTGCAAGAATCCTGTTTTGCTCCAGGTTGCTACTTCTGTCATATTGTGGTTGCCATATAGTACATGTACCTTTCAAATTATAATATGGTATGTTAGATATTTAGAGTTGAAATATTTAACAGAAAAATATTTCTCTGTAACATGAACATTTCTGAAGTATATTACCAAGCCTTGTATTTCTTAATTGTAGGCAAAGCAACGGCAGGACCTGTTGGCTCATACCCAGAGTTTCCTGAACCCCAACAACAGACCAGGCCTAAAACAGAACAAAGTGGAAGTGTCGGCTAACGAGGATAAAACCCCAACAGCTACCCCACCATCCTCAAAGGCTGAGGTGAAAACTGCTGATTTAAAAGGAAGTGAAAAGAAATAAGTCATTCAATAACATCTAATTATAATTGATAGTCAAAGCAAAATAATTTTACATAGAAGTTGAATTATACTTAATTGACAAACAAAATGATTTACAAAGTTGAAAACACTGTTTTAGATAAAAACACAGATTTAAAGAAAAACACAGATTTAGATAGAACACTGTTTCATGCAGAGAAAGAGTTTGAAACTATTTGAAGAAAACAAGATCCTGAGACGCTTTGTATTTTTCTCAGACTAGCTAACTAGTGTGTTATGGAACATGTAATGTCTTCATGGTAGAGTAAGCTATTGCCATTAACTATGACAAAGTGAAAAAAATGGTGGATTAGAGGAGAGGTTTTCATGGTTGTTTCAACCAGTAAAGCTTTAGAATTCTCGTACTTGCTACATGATGTAGACCTATACCAGCTGAAACATTCAAGGACCCATTATATGTAAATATGTAGATGTAAATAGTACATAGTTTATGTCCACAATGCATGTTTCAGTTGATCTTGGTCTGCAATGTTTCCCTCTATAACCCATTTTGTACCGGAAACCCCAAAAGGGGTACTCTGGCAAACAGTGCAGGCCCAGATTAGATGCTGCAGAACACGGCGTCTGATAAGGGCCTCCACTGTTTGCAAAAAGTTCAGTCATTTTCCAAATAAATTTTGAGGAAAACACAACCTGACATCCCTAAATTTTGAAATGGACTCCTGTCTTATGTAAGGAAGAAGATTCCATTTGGTACAAAAAGGGTTAAAAAGTAAGCTGTAATGAATTTATTATTTTGATGTGATATCATATATTTAATACCCTTAACATCAACTTTACCCAATTTGCAGGTTCTTTGTTTAACCCTGTACCAAATGGAATCCCCTCTTTTCTATATAGCAGGAGTCCATTTCAAAATTTAGTTGTCAGGTTGTGTTCTCTTAAAATTTTATTCGGGAAATGGCTTATCCCTTTGCAAACAGTGTAGGCCCTGATCAGACGCCACATTCTGAGGCGTCTGATCTTGGCTTGCACTGTTTGCCAAGGTACCCATTCAGGGGTTTCTGGTACTGAATGGGTGGAATGGACTCATAAATATTGTAAGTAAGAGTACCGAGTTACATAGTTAAATATTTAACTAGGCTATTTGCAATGTTAGTCTTAATAATACTGTAGCCTATCAGTTGAACAATATAGTGATGATTATGTGAAATGAAATAACAGTCCAAAAGTTGGCTTATCCAGAACAAGAGCTGTAATTGATACACCAGCTGATAGCATAAATAAACACTTGAATTCCCTCAACTAGTAATTACTGGAGAACATACGATGGAGACTGGAAGGAAAGAAAGACTACTGAAGTGTGCCATGAAAGAGTTACTACAGTTGAAGCTGTTTGTGATGGACATGAAAGTACTTGCCGATGATAGTATCAAACTGCCACTCTATTTATTTTGTACATAGCTGTCAATACTTTGACATGGGAGGTAATTTGATATAATTATCAGCGTTGCGGCATTGTAAGTCTCTGTACAAAGCACTGTCATTGTAAAAAAGACACTTTATACATTGAATACTGTCTCTCTGCAGATAAATATGTTCACTGCTTTTGAATAATCATTTCTTCATTTGTTGTACAGTATTTAGATATGAGGTTGCATTTCTGTTATTTCAGAGGTATTTTAGTTCTTTTGATTGTCAGCTTGTAAATATTTGTCAAAATGACCAAATAGTCTCATCATTTTCATGTTCATATTTCAGAAAAAATACTATTCTGCCTCGATGAATTAGATGATTGTGAGAATAACTTCATGCCTACACATTTGTTTGCTGATCAGTCTTAATTATCATTTAACCCATTTTATGTGGGAAACCTCTAAAGAGGTACCTTGGCAAACAGTGCAGGCCCAGATCAGACGCTGCAGAATGCGGCGTCTGATCAGGGCCTGCACTATTTGCTAACAGAATTTTCCGTCTTTTCACAGAACGGCTCACAGGCAATACAGAGATATTTTCCAGTAGGAACACTTCCCAGCATGAACATGGAGGAAAGTTGGTCACAAAGAACAGTAAAATTCCGCTTTTAAGACCATAAAAAATGAGACTATTTCTGCTTTAAAAGCTCAGTTATTTTACCTTTGTGCTTTCTGCATACAGTGTCCTCCGGTCAGAGACAAGCTTTGGAACTGTTCAAAAGTGGTCTTTTTGAGACCACTTTTGAATAGTCCCAAAGGTGGTCTTAATATAGGGATTTTTCTGTATATACCGTATTTACCCTAACTATTCGGACACGTCAGCTCCTTACTACACTTGTTTTAAAATTTGAACAACTACAACTCTCGTACTACCGTACATGATGTGTCTTAAAATAGCTGGATGAGTGTAACATTGTAGACCCTGATGAGATACCTTTTCTGTGGCATCTCATCTAGGTGTAGACTGTTGGCTGAGGAATGTCCGAATAAACATGGTAAATAGGGTATGCAAATACAGTAGAATTCCTATATTAAGACCACCTTTGGGACTGTTCAAAAGTGGTCTTTATGACCACTTTTGAACAGTTCCAAAGGTAGTCAATGACCAGAGGACACTGTGGGCAGAAATCGCAAAGGAAAATTAAGTGAAGCCTTCAAAATAAGCTTTTCAAAGCAGAATTAGTCTTAATTTTAGGGGGTCGTAATAGCAGAATTTTTATTTGCAGCATTTTCCTTGTACCTGTAGAGGACTTGTTTACCTACATGTAAACTGCTATAGCTGATACTAAATTCCATTAAATGACAGAATGCAAGCAAAAGATGCTTTGATAAGATTGGTACTTTTGAAAGTCACACGGATGGATGTCCATTTTTTGGAGAGTCATTTCTTCCTGTAGTATGTTATAATATAAGAAGAGCTGATGCATGCACTCGACAGCTTTGTTGTTTATTACCTGTGCAGTAAGTAGCCTTTTCAGATGAGCCAGCTGAAATTGATTACTTACCATGGCAGTTACAAAGATTATGCAATCAGCAAAGACTTTTATCAGCAATGTTTGCAAGCTCCTGTAGCTCTGTTTTATTGACAGAGCAAGAAGCAATACTCTGTCTAAACTGGCTAAATGGGTAGGATGAGCTGAGCCTTTGTTGGTTTCAGTGGTCTTAATTTAGGTTTTGTTATGCGCTGGTTCATATCAGATCACCGTTAACAAGTCCTCTGCAGTTTCTATTAACATCTGTTTGTATATAGTTAGCGTGATCATGTTGATTGTCATTTATAATCATCTTGTATATAATTCAGGTAATCTCATTTTTTTTTCTGTAAATACAATAGTTGAATGTACAGCAGGTCCTGTGAATACCGTTTTATAATGTGGAGACAATTGCCAGTAAAGCCATTGCTATCCTTATGGTTATTATTTCATATCATTGGTCATACAGTGCTTGTACAGAGACTAGTAAGAAATAATAATGTGGCTACAGTGAAGATTGTAATGTGGTTCTTTTCCAGAAGTATCAGAGAAAACTCCAGTTATTGGGATAAATATGTGTCCGTGACAGTTCTGGACACTTGATCAGGAAATGAAGACTACTAGAAGTGGAAGCTGGTTATTAGTACATATACACTAAACAGTTACTAGAATGATAGCCTTAAGTCAGTATTTTGTATGGATAAATCCTTTGGTAAGCCATAGTATGTACATTTTAAATAGTAGCAGATTGGCTTAGGGTTGGAGATATGTACTATGGTATGATGAGCTTTGTGTAAGTGAAAACAAAGCGGGAGAAAAAACTAGACTAGGAGAGGTCTGTGAAGTTTGCAGGATGGATAGTTGTGGGAGGAAGGGAGAAAGGTGATGTTTTGTTAGTGGAGGAGGGTTGATAGTTGGTCTTGAGGAAGGGAGGAAGGATATTGGTCTTGAGGAAGGGAGGAAGGATACAGCAGGGTGATGCTGATGGAATTTATTTGAAGTCTGCTGCAGAAATAATAATTCGCACAGTTGTGCATATTGAGAAAATGGTTCAATCAAGTCATTTATGTTACTGTAAGGTTGGCAGCTATTACTTGCTTGTAACATTCAAGCTAGTACTATACATGATGCACTACTAATAAATTGCAGCTTGTGCTGAAATGTTAAAAATAAATTCTAGAGAACAAATTTTCTGAAAGTAAGCCATTAAAATGGCACCTTGAAAAAATAAAGCCAGTAGAAATTGCGCCATTTGAATTTGAGATTTAATTTCAGAGAAAAATCAGAACTCCAAATAGCGTACATGTGGCATGTATTAAAAGGTGGACGGTGTGTATAAGCATGAACTTGGGACAATTTTTCCTTATAGTGGCTTGTGGTGAGATAGCTTGTCCCAAACATATAAATAAGATATTGAAATGAGAGAAAGCATACAAACAGATTGCCTAGTGTGGTAAAATGGAACCTATAGAAAAGTCAAGGTAATGAGCTTTCAAATGATGGCTTGACCGTTTGATATCTGGGCTGAATGTTCCCCAGAAAGTATTCAAATGCATTGGTTAGATGCTCCATATATTCAAGGTTTTTGAATACTGACGTTTGCACCATGTGTTCTGGACCAAGTCGTGCCCTACGTCTGTTGACACTGGATGCATAACCCTGACCCCAATAATACCAGGATGTAGAGAGTAACTGCCCCTTATTCTGTACATCTCTTGTATTGGCTAGCAGTAGCCATGACATTCACCAAGAGTGACAGAGTAATTGCCCCTTATTCTGCCATTCTGTTTAGACAAAATGACTGCTTGCAGAATAGCTGTGGACATCTGCTACTCAACTTGCATCTCCAAAGGAGAAAAAATGGCAAGGGAGGGAACTAACACGATAGTTCTCCACCATTGACAGTTGATGTACATGTCTAGTTATTCTGTAGAATCCCAATGGAGCAGAGACTTTGTAAGTACTTATCTTTATTATTTTATTTCTCTAAAAGTCTGTTAGGACAGATTATCAGACTTACTGCCCCAAAGGAGATAATTTGTTCGAACAGATATTGAACTTTTACCTCAGTGATTGCCCCTTACTGAGGTTGAGGCTCATGGTTATTGCGTGAATTATATCAGTGGGTAGTGAAATTTGTTTGTTGTAATTGTATTCTTCTGTTCCTCTTAGTTATACTCTTATATAAGCCAGCGCACAACAAAACCTACAATATGTGCGCCCAGCGAAGAATCAGATCAGCCTGTGCATCCATATAGTCTAACCAGAGACTTCTCTTGCTGCATGAAGTAGCATTAGGCCCTTAGCTATCCTTAGAGCACACAGTGAAGACTGATCAGACTGCATGGATGCACAGGCTGATCTGAGTCTTCGAAAGGCACACGTCTTATTGTAGGTTTTTTCGTGCGCTGGCTTATATTTCACATAAAACCTCTGTAATTAGATTTCAAGTAAAGTTTGTTTCTTTTACATGATGGTACACAATATCTGATTGTTTGAAAAGTTCCTGGTTTGCTTGAGGAAAGGTGTACCTAGCAGTGGTCAAGACATGTCACGGAATAGCAAACACATGGTTCTTGAGGAGATATTCTGTTGACAGCTAAGCAGGAATTTCTGTGGTGACATTGTATGTGAAAAAATAGATTTAGAATACTTTTACATGTATAAGGTGGTCAAGACTTAATGCTAGGTTGCACTGTTTCTTTGAGTGAATCACAAACTTGTGTGCTGTAGAAGTTATTACAATACAAACATTGTGTTGTAAAATGCATCTTATATTGCATTGGTTTGATGCTTGGCAAAGAGAAATTCTGTTTGGGCCTTGGTGAAAATATTGGCTTATATATTGATCCTGTTCTTCATAGCTGTGTGCAAAATAATATGAGCCGGCACATGACAAAACCTACAATTAAACTAGAGACTCGGATCAACCTGGGCACCCATCCACTATGACAAGACCTTTTGCTTATGTCTCTTTGCATAGCTATTAGCCTATAGTAGATACATGTGATCAGCAAAGACTAATCATACTGCGCGAATACGCAGGCTGATCTGAGTCTTGGCTTGTCGCTCAAGAAGTCTTGTAAATTTTGTAATGTGCTGGCTCATATCATTTCACTTCAGTAATACAATGAGTAATTAGTTTTGCTACTTCCCAACCGCCCGTTGGGGCTTGAAAAAATAGATGGGCTGCATGATGCTTCCCAGGGTGTCCACGGTCAGGGAAAAAGTCAGGGAAAAAAATATTTTTTCAAGGTCAGGGAATTGTCAGGGAATTTTGAAATTGGTCAGGGAATTTTGAAATTTTAGCAAAAGTCAGGGAATTTTGAAAAAAATATGTCCATGAGTGATAAAAAAACATAAAAATAAAGGCTAAGGCAGTTTCTTCATGTTTGGCTTTTACCTTGATAATTATAATTATAATAATAATAATTGTAATAACAAAAATGTCTAGTCATCTTCTTAAGTATTGCATTTGGTAAATTATTCTTTGAGAAGAAACTAAAAGGTGGTAAGGGTTGGCTATAGGGGAGGAGGAGGCCAACAGATCTTTTTGTATTTGGACATGCATTTCATTAGCTCACCTGAGCCGAAGGCTCATGTGAGGTATATTGTATGCCAAAGCTTAGATATTTAGTATGTAGCAAAGCCAAGTGGTCCCTTCATAAATCCTGCCAATCATGCCCCTGGGGTCCAAATTGGCCAGGCCCGGGGGCTCCTAAACTCCCAATTTTCAAATAAGTATAAAGCCAGTTGTCCAATCATGATTAAATTTCATGTGAAGCTTTATCAGGTAGGGTGAAAAGAAGCAAAATGTTTTGGGGCAGATCAGATGGAAACACTTGTTGCCATGGCCATATCTCCCATAGACTTACAATGGGAAAAACATAAAAAAAAATCTTCTACTTTGAAACCACAAGGCCCAGAGCTTAGATACATGTATTTAGTATGTAGCAACGTCAAGTGGTCCCCTACATAAATTCTGCCAATTATACCCCTGTGGTCCAAATTGGCCGCACCCTGGGGCTCCTTAGCTTCCATAGACTTATTATGGAAAAAAAAAAACTTCAAAAACCTTATTTTAAAAAACCATAAAACCCATAGCTAAGATATTTAGTCTGTAGCAGCGTAAAATGATCACCTACATAAATCCTGCCAATCATGCCCCTGGGGTCAGAATTGGCCACACCCTGGTGCTTAGAAGCTTCCATAGACTTACCATGGAAAAACATTTAAAATTCTTCTCTGAATCCACAAGGCCCAGAGTGAATGTAGAATTAGCAAGGCCAGGTGGTCCCTTACATAAATCCTTGCCGATCATGCCCCTGGGGGTCTCAATTGACCATGCCCTGGGCTCCTTAGCTCTCATAGATTTATAAAGGAAAAAGCCTTAAAAAAATTTTCTCTGATGCCATAAAGCCCATAGCTTAGATATTTACTATGTAGCCACGTGAAATGGTCAGCTACATAAATCCTGCCAACCATGCCTCTGGGGTCAAAAGTGGCCACGCCCCGGGGCTCATTAGCTCCCACAAATTAAAAATTGAAAAACTTTAAGGTCAAACAGGCCTCCTAGCAAAGCCTATAATAACCTATAATTTTGTGCCAAACCTATAAAACCTTTATTTTGTTCATAAAACCTATAAAAAGCCTGTATTTTCATGAAAAAACCTATATTTTTCACTTTTTGAACCTTCTTACGACTCAACTCTAACTTTTCTTCAAAATGCACTATTATTTTTACATTTTTAGTCCCATAAAAAGTAATGAAAACTGTCAAGAAATTGTAATTTTTTTCCTCGCTCGCTTCGCTTGCTCGGACTTTGTAAAATTCAGACCAACTTTATCTGAGTAATTGTGGCACAAAAATTCATCAAATATTTTTTCTTCAGTTCTAAATCTTTATGTAAGTTTGGAAGACTCTTTTTTTTAACCTGTATTTTTATTGAAAAACCTGTAAATAACCTATATTTTGAGTAAGAAGAACCTATATAAAAACCTATATGTTCAAAGTGGGCCACTAGGAGGCCAGGATCATAAGACCTAGGTCTTAGGTATTTAGTATGTAGCAAAGTCAAGTGCTCACCAACATAAATCCTGCCAATCATGCCCCTGGGGTCCAAAATAGCCATGCTCCAGGGCTCGTTAGCTCCCATGTACATGTAATGGAAAAAACTTCAAAATTCTACTGTGAGACCATAAGGCTCTGAGCTTGGATATTTCATATGTAACAATGTTAAGTGTTCATCTATATAAATCCTGCCAATCATGCCCCTGGGCTCCAAGTTGGCTTCGCCCCAGGGCTCATTAGCTCCCACTTGACTTATCATAATAAAAAAAAAATAAAAATCTTCTTCTCTGAAACCATAAGGCCCAGAGCTTAGATATTCAGTATGTAATCCTACCAACCATGCCTCTAGGGTCCAAATTGACTATGCCATGGGGCCCATTAGCTCCTATAGAGGCCTCTGTGGTGCAATGGTTATGCAACCCGTCTGATAAACAAAGGATGGCAGGATAGATCAAGGGCTTCTCAGACTTCCAGATGAGTCTTTAAACTGAGGTCCTGTCTCGGGTATCACCTTAGCTGTTGGTGGAACCATAAACTAAAACACTGACATTAGCTCCTGTAGACTAATATGAAAAATTGAGAAATCTTCTTATGAATCTATAAGGCCCAGAGATTAGATATTTAGTATTGTTGCAACATCAGTTGGTCATCAGCATAAATCCCGCCAGCCCTATGGCGTCCAAATTGGCCACTACCCTTGGCTCATTATCTCCCACTGATATATAATTGGAAGAACTTTAAAAAATATTCTGCTCTGAAACCATGAGACAAACAGTTTTCTAAATTGTTCCTCAGGTGAGCGGTTAGGCTCATTGAGCCTTGTTTCAAGGATTTCATCCAACAATACAAATGACTTACGTAAATACATGTACATGACTTGTATGTGTTTAGAAAAAAGGAAAATAGAAAATAAATTCAAAGGGAAAATACAAACATAAAAAAAAACAAACAACTAAAGCAAACAAAAACATATTTGAAGAGTAAGACAATTACAGCTGGTATTGTAAAAGGAGGAAAGGGTTGACTGTAGGGGAGGAGGAGGCCAACCGATGTTAGAACTTAATGCACAAAATATCAAAAACATTGGTCAGGGAAATTTGATTTTAGTCAGGGAAAAGTCAGGGAATTTTGCTTTACTCGAATTGTGGACACCCTGCTTCCACGCAGAGCTGAATCCGACCCGCACACGAGTACTGGTAAACTGCTTTGAGGATTTAAGCCTGCCCAGGCAAAGCGGTGCAAGTGTCAGACCGTCCATGCTTATAAACCCTGGTTTATTGGGCGACAGGGCTTGAGATGTCATTTCATCACAATGTCTGGATAAAGTCCCACAAAATTGGAAGCAACGTCTCCAAAATGACCTTTACAGTGTTGACGGGGATGTTAAACCTCAAATTAAACAAACAAAACCAGCAAAAAATACCAGGCCAGTGTTAGGCATGTTGGTCCACTGTTCTTGCTTGCTGGGTTCTGTGAATAATATAAACTTGTAATAAAATGCCATACATTATCTCTTCATACGGCATACACGCTCAAATGAGTATTACGTGCCATACACAATCATTTTAGTTTATTTCAGCGCTTTCCTGCAGCTAAAAACAGCAAACAGTTGAAAGCCACAATAATAGACAACACATTCTTTGGTGTTCTGAATGATACTTCTTAGCTAACTATTTACTCGGCTAAAGTAAAAACTTTAGTATTGCATATAGTGGCAGTTTAAATCACTTCTGGGCCACAAATCCTACTAGTGCAGAAAGCCCAGAGTAGGGATGTTACAAATTTAACCAAGACCCAAGTGAAATTTCTTCAATGAGAAACTGCTTGTAAATGATTTAATGTCTGTGTTGAGTGCTTGTGTTTCGAGAAATGAGCTTGTTTTATTCTGCGTATATTAAAGTACTGTATGATGGTCTAGTTGTGCTGGAGTTCTTATAGAAATCCAGCATTTCGTATAAAGTTAATCATCAAGTTATTTATTTGTACAGAAAGATGTCAAATTTTATCTTTGTAGAATTAAACCTGGAAAATATTTTACTTGCATAGTGTTTATAAAGCAATAAGCACTATTATCCCTCACCATGCTGAATTCCAATGTATCCTTTTTTTTATTAAAAAAAAAAAAACAACAACAATAGATCCAGAACATCAGGATTTATAGTTTTCCATTCTGCTTCTGAACACATGGTAAAAATCGAAATATGCAACACAAATACAGAGGAACAACATTATAACGGCAGTATTTGTTTCCTATTATTGTGCCGTTACAATGAATTTGCCGTTATAAAGAAACCCAGTTTGGAGTATGATAGGTTATAGTTAGAATTGCCTTGGTAAATATCTATAACATTTGTTTCTTGGAGTATTACATTACAAGACTCTTTCATGACTATCGATTCAATTTTGGCATTTCCAACCCATGGGAAGCCCACATCGCTCGGAATCGAGGCTAAATTCATTCCATTGAAATTGTTGTAATAACGATTTTTGCCGTTATAACGAATGTCGGTATACAGGGGGTTGACTGTAGATGAAAATTGTAGAGGAGTGTAGCAGATTGAAATATTTGGCATGGTGAGGATTATGTATGGAGCAATAATTTGAGGCAGCCAGCACATGTAAAGAGGGTACTTGTCATGTATGGAACAAGGTTTCTGACCATCCCTTGATACACAGTCTTTTTCAGAACCTCCAGTGTTCTGATATGAAGCTTCTGACAAGGAACCAGGGCTCTGTTCCTGTTAACTAGTTTTATGATGTCAGTGAAGGACCCTTCATTACCCAGATTTTTTTTATCGTTGGCTATATGCGTAGTGAGAGAACTTAATAATGTGGTGTATTAGATAATCAGTTCTACATAGGAACATGTTGTGGTTACTCATGGGAATCCCCATTATGCACAATGAGGCACTTCTAGTGAATGTCCTCAACATACTTTTTCCATGTGGAAACCAAGCCATATACACCGAACAACTACTCTTAAGATTGGCATCTTCTGACCTGCAGGCAGCTGTAAGGTGCTTGAATCAGAAAATGCAGGTCTAATACTGCTCCATATATTGAAGTTGTGCTGTTGAAATGCTCAACCTAGTGTTTTCCTTGTTTGAAGTTTTACAAGTCATTTAAAAGTTCATTACATTGTTTATCATCACTGCATGTGTTTTATCCATTCTTTATAAGCCTGTGTTATATATGGTACTTTTATACGATTATTTAACATGCAAATATCTTGAAAACTTGTTTGTTAGTTGGATACTGTACAATTGTACAAGTGGAGGCTGGAAAAAAAAGTTTTATAAGTGTCATTACATCATCTTTTCTATGCTTTACTATATCACAGCTAACTGGTTACCCTATAGGTACTACTCATGTCATTGTTGCAAGTGTGGAATACAGATAAGAACTGTTTTTCTCCAAATTTATACAGTATTCAACGGTATATGTCTGCACCATGCTGTGAAAATACAAATTAGAACCAGCAGAATACAGTTTAGATTTTGTTGGTTTGACAGAAAAACAGTGGTCAGTTATGTTGTCATGTTTAGTCAGTTTTTGTACAGTATCTGGCCAACAATTTGAAGCACATTTTATCAAGATATTACAGATGTTATACATGTATACCTTGTTATACAACTTACATGGAAAGAAGTAGTTTCCATAGAAACCATCATGATTGCTGATGTGTCCATCATATTTTTGTACTTTTGTTTACTGTGGTATCAAAATGTTTTATCTTAAAAATGCTTCCAGTTTAAAAATACATGTGCTCTGAGATGAATAAAAGAGCTCAACTGTAAAAAACTGTTGTTATTATATCAACCCTTCCAAATTGCATGTAATAACCCCTGTACAAGACCATCCAACTTTGGAGTGATTTTGCACCTGTAGCTCTGCATAGCACATTCCTGTTAAACTAGGGATCCAGGTTCAAATTCAGCTGGTGGTTGTTGCCCACCATAGATCTAACTTGGAGAGATTCTTTGCACCTGTAGCTCTGCAAAGCACATTCCCGTTAAACTGGGGATCCAGGTTGAAATTCAGCTGTGTTTGTTGCACACCATAGATCGAGAGTTTCATTGCACCTGTAGCGCTCTCAAAGCATTCTCCTGCTGAAGTAGGGATCCAGGTTCATATTCTGCTGGTGGTTGCTGCACACAATAGATTTTTATTGCCCTTCTGTGGACTGGTGTATGGTTCAAAAGAGACATAAATTCTCATGTTATCTCCGAGATCACTTGTGCTTTTACTGGCACGCGATTTCATAGGATAATACAAATGTATGACAAAGTGTTATCTTTCTATTTTTCCAATGAAAAGGGGGTCTTTCATTTGTGCCCATGCATGTTTTTTCTTTAAACTTTGTATATTAATAACTCAGCATATACGACCTATAAAAATGTATTTAATAAATTATATAAATCAAAGTAGGACTCAGGAGGCCACTCTGACTCCCTCCATGAGCTGGTGTCTGCCTCTGAATAAGTGCGTCTTAAATCTTATGTTTTATTTAGTTTCAAGATCTGTGAACTGGATTGAATGCAGAACTTAATAGGCATTCCTTTGATACTAATAAACCTTTTGAATTAATTAAAGTTTACATTTTCTGATAAAATAATTATCAAAAATCTCATTTTTTATTAAAATTTTAAAAAATTATCAAAATTCAGTCCCTAAGATAAATATGTTCTAGTCTTTGTCAAGATTTTATTTTGCTAGGAAAACTTGCCATATGTATCTTCTTTGGCTATGCCAAATTTCTTGAAAATCTGAAACCGGTAACACTGTAGTTTTACACCTTTAATGGATGTAAGTCGTTTCTGCAAAATTTACTATTTTATTGAAATCATCCAAGAACCTTACAAAAAAGCAATTCGTTACACTTACGTAATAAAAATGAGATTATACAAATCAAAATGAATACATATTGAGCTGATCTAGCTTAGAAACTATTAAAATATCATGAATTTATGATATTTTTCTTTCATTTATACACTATGATCTATCCAAAATAGTAGATAGTAAAACACTAAATCAAAAGGTATTCTAATCAACAAATTAGGCTTAACAACATTATATTGCTTTTTTATTAGCAGCAAAATTATTGTGAACACGTGCAATTTAATGACTTTGCATAAGTCATGCTACTCAAATAGGTGTAAGGCAAGGAGATCCATTATTTTCATTTCCCTACCAAGCTGGTATGCAAGGACGCAATGGCCAGTGGTTTGTTGTTACTAGTAAAAATAGTTCTGTTGCTAAATCCATGGCCAGATTAAGCCTTAGCTATACTGTCTTTATGAACACTGGATTATTATCCTAACAAAAAAGTTACAGTAATTACTGGTTAGTTTTTCCAAAAATCGAAATGTCACTGATATTGAGTTTCTGTTGCATAAGATATCATTGATGGATGAGGCGCAGAATATTTGGTATAAACAAAGCTGTTCCATGACCTAGAGAAATTTTGCTATTAGGCAGGGAGAGAAACAGTTTCCTTCCTTATAGTACACATGCATAAATATGTCTCTTTTCTGCATTGGTATTGTAATTGTTGACGTTTCTTTAGTGTCTTATTTTTTTCTATTTACTTTGTCAATAGAGTGGTTAATTTATCGGAAGTGAGCTTTTAGTATTTTTTTCTGGTTGAAAACTTTCAACCACTTCTTGAATGTTTCTGCTGAATGCAAGTTCACTGTTTTTTAAGCACTGTTCTTGCTTTTTGTTCATTAATAATTACCAGTACATTTCTGTGCAATGTATCTCTCAGCTTAGAAAGAGCATTGCAGTGTTTGGACAGAAAAAAGCATCACAATGTATTTACTGAAAATAATTTAAAATCCTATGAGTAATGCGATAACTACTCACAGATTGAATAATTATTATCAACAGTTTAAATGCTTCTTGATATCTTACATAATGTGCTTTGTACTGCAACAACTGCTGAGATAGGTAAATGAAGTGAAAGACCTTTACAAATATATAGACAACACAATCATGGTCACATAAGTTGTGGAACACTGACAAATATACGACCATGAGAATTCTAAAAGCAAATTCAAATGGCTTTGGAATACAGCTTCAGGAAGCCGTTTGATTTCGTTCATAGGGGCTATACAAAAAAAAGATAGATTGGCTAGTGCCTATGCAGATACAATTTCTGAAAACTTAATGTCCAGGAAAAGTAATCTCAAGTGTTTTTGATTTTCCCTAGAGTAAACCTTTCTTTTTAAATGGACAGTTAGGGTTAAGTAAACAAACAACAGTTTGACTTGAGAGTCATTTATCTCGAGTCGGATACCGTAAAAATTCGGCTATAAGACGAGGATTTTTCCCTCCAAAATGAGCCAAAAAAATTGACCCCGTCTTATAGCCGAGGTCATGGACTGCAGGCTTTTTTCCGGCAATGTCCGGCGAAGACCAGACATACGGAAAAAGCCGATCGGTGATTTTTGAATTGATATAAATCGCCGCCCACAAACCACCGCTTTGATTTTTCTGCACGCGATCGGTAAATGACGTAATCCGACGCCATTACGCCCACACGTGTTTAATGTCATTGCATGTATCTCTTTCATAAAAAAATGTTTGGAACCGGTAAAAAAAAATATTTTCCCGATAGCTAAGCGGTTGTGAATAGAGTTGGATAGAAAATCAGTGCTTTGCACAGCTCCCGATTATCCCCAGAAGCTCCGTGTCAATAACCAACAACAGCGTTCGACTTTTCCCGCCAACGTCTGCTATTTGGCGCCAAAACATAACCATTCATGAGATCGCAGAATAGTCCGATTTTATAATGCAAACATCTACCGTTAGATGCAGCTAATAGTCTGAGGTGCAATTAAATCATTTTCACATTGATTGTGGATTAAATTTTATGACTGGAGGATAAACGCAAATTAGAGACATAACTTGACAATATTTTCAAACCTTATCGACACGCACCGCAGGGTGGCAATTATACGACAGGGATTAACAATAGTGTCATACTTGAACTGTAATAAATACACAGATGGTTTGTCTCTGAATTGACAGCAATTTACTTACTGGTCTAGTTTTACCTTATTTAAGGACTCAAAAAGACTGGCAGTTGTATATTCCCATTGGTCAGCTGACACCTGTCGAATTGACAAGTGCCAGCACATTGGAGGCCCTGGGAAGAGCAGTTCATAAACTAATCCCATTTAGCAAGATGGGGGTAGCCCCTATGTGGGTTTAGCACCCGGTTACCTTACAAAATCTATCAAGTCAAGGCAGTTGTAGACAATTCTTTTTTTTTTTGCACTTGTCCCGACAGAACGTCATAAGGTCAAAGTGCACCTGTCCGGCGTGATTTCGGTCTTATCCCAGACGGCCGGGAAATGGATTTGTCAGCCCCTGTCATCTATTAAATAGGAGTCTGTGTAGCCTAAGCCAGCAAAGCATGTACCAGGTCGACAGCGATACGACGTATCGGCCCGACGTTTGCCGCTATTTTGTGCTAGCTGGGGCGTTGGTTCTGAATCTGAATAGCTAAGCGTTGTGTTCCCCGATAAAAAAAAACGTTCAGTTACTTATAAAAAAGCTGCAACAAATATTTCTAAATTTTGTGGATGGAAATGAATTTCCCCCCTTTCCCAACGCTTAGTAGACGTACCTATTCAGATTCAATAAGAGTTGTCTCTCTTTGTAACTCTTACAAACGAAGACACAGAATGTCAACAGACATAAACAAGCGGCCAAACAAGCCATGTTTGGGGTAAGTAGGGGGATTTTCTGGCGAAAAAAGGCAGATTTCTCACATCTAAATGGCATCTGGCGGTAGCAGATAGGCCCCGACAGATATGGCAAAAATTTGACCCGTCTTATAAAAGAGTATAAGCAAAATCCCACCTTAGGAAAATTGAAAAGGGGGCCCCGTCTTATAGCCGAATCGCCTTATAGCCGAATTTTTACGGTAACAAATCTCACAAAATCTGAAGCAACATCTAAAGTGACTGGTATGTTGTTGATTTAGATGTTAAATCTAAACATCACGCTATCACCATTGCCAAATTAGACAAGAAAGACAGAAAGAAAACTGTGCACATGATTACATGGGTGCGTTTGATGATGTTTGTCATCAAAACCTTTGCGGTATAGTTCTGTAGACAAAATAGTTTGTTCCATAGGGGGCAAATTTACCGAAATGGATGTTTAGAAATAATACTTATAATTATGCTTTGAACTACTTACACAAACCATACTATACTATAGCCATCCAAATTGAAAGCAATAGTAAAGTATTATTAAACAGCATGACCAAAACATGATAATCATATAATTTCACATTTTGCAGAATCAGGACTATCAGTATTCAGTCTGCTAAAACACAATGTTACCGGTCCTCAATTTCCATCAAAATTCATCAACATGTTCCTAAGATATGTGGGTAGTTTTTATGCCAAAATGGCGTCTTGACAAAAATTGGAACATGGTAAAAATGCATATACAATTTTAATGAATACAAAAATAGGAGCTGAAATATGGGGACACCATCAAAGAAAACTGAATGCCCAGCCACTATTACTAGACATATGATGTCATTCATAGTATCAACTAACTCACCAATTATGGCTTTAATTCATAAAATATATCAGCATTAGATATATGAAACTCTGAATACTGTAGACAAGTTTATATGAGAGTACTGTCTGTTGTGATAGAGACTTCATAAAATATGTAATAAATTTAGTATGGAAATCAAATTTAAAAGTGAATGCATCGTAATTATAATGGTTATACCCAAGGCAATTATTGTGCATAGTTTCATAAGAATCCAAGCATGGGCAGAAACCAATGCAAATTTCCTATACCTTGAAAGACCCCCTTTATAGTTTTTCTTATTTCTGCTCCACTCTGCCTCGGTCCGTTCCAACAAGTGCCCACAGTCTATGATTTGGACCAGACGAGTGCCCTCAGTCTGATTTGGAGCAGAAATAAGAAAGATGTAAACCCGAGTTTTCTTTGCAAAGAAGGGTTTAAAGGGGTGTTCAGTACACAAACTTGTTAACGTGATCTATTATGGAGGTTAACAGCCTTGCCAGCTCAATATGTCAGGTTAGTCAGTTAACCTACTCGCATATCCTCGTAGGCCAACAGTTAATTAGTACTTGATTAACATGCCCTGTTCATCCCGATAAGTGGCCTTGCCCCAAGGTTTTAAATCTTTTCATGCTCAACTCCGTTGTCCAGATATTTGTTGGTACAGTAAAATTCCCATATTAAGACCACCTTTGGGACTGTTCAAAAGTGGTCTTAAAGACCACTTTTGAACAGTCCCAAAGGTGGTTTCTGACCAGAGGACATTGTAGGCAGAACACACAAAGAAAAATTAAGGGTACCCTTTAAAATAAGCTTTTTATAACAGAATTAGTCCTAATTTTATGTGGTCTTAATAGTGGAATTTCACTGTACATGTATTTTGAAATTTATGAGCAGAACAAATATTATTCTTTGCCCATCTTTGATGGAAAACAGCCTAAATTGTTTATATACTTTTACTTACAGCCAAAAGTATCTTTACACTATATTAGAAGCTATAGTAGAATGTTTATCAACTAGACAAAACTATTCTGCTAAAAAAATAATTGAAGGAATAGCAAAACCAGAATTAAACACCAGGGGCCAGTTGTTAAAAGCATCATTAACTAGCTTGTTAGTGGTCAGATTGTTTTAAACTGTTCTTGTAAATAAATACCTAATACAGTGGTATTTTTGCTGGAAAAATGTGAGCAGCTTTGCTCAAATTTTTTTTTCAGCAAAAATATTAGTATATTTGCCATATTAACCCATCTGGTACCGGAAACCCCAAAAGGGGAGGTGGCAAACAGTGCAGGCCCAGATCAGACGACGCAGAACGCGACGTCTGATCAGGGCCCACACTGAAAAGTTAAGCCATTTTCCAAATAAATTTTGAAGAAAAAACAACCTGACACTCCTTATTTTTGGAATGGACTCCTGGTATATATATGAGGAGGAAGGTTCCGTTTGGTGCAAAAAGTGTTAAATGATCTTTTTAACTGTATGTTAACTAACGACATCATTAGTTTTGAACAACTGGTCCCAGAATCTTCTTGCAAAATAAAAATGTTTTCTTGTATGCTTATTCATTTCCCTTTTCGGTCATCCCAACAAAAGGATAAGCTCTAGCCTTTCTCACAGCCTCCTGCCATCCGGGCTTGAAGAAATAGATGGGCTGCATGATGCTGCCACGCAGAGCTTAAACCAACCTCACACAATTACTGGTAAACGGCTTAGAGTATATAAGCCTGCCTAGGCAAAGAGGTGTGAGTCAGAGCGTCCATGCTTATAAACCCTATTGGTTTCATTGGGCGACAGGGCATGAGATGTCATTTCATCTCAATATCGGGTAAAAGTCCCACAAAATTGGAAGCAACGTCTCCAAAATGACCTATACAGTGTTGAGGGGCACATTAAACCTCAACTCTAGCCTTTCTCACTCTGCTGGATGCATTTAAGAAAGATATTTTTTGGCATTTTTCTATTGGCAATCCGTTACCCAAAATTCCTTTGTTTTACGTGTCTGTCGCTGTTTCCAAAAGTAAAAAGTTAATTGTTCCATTTCTGTTTAATGGCTTAGGACCCATTGAAATTATTTTCCCACATGTGAATGATGCATACTGTTGGTGATAAAACAGCAAAATATGTTCTAAGAAGGTAATTCCTTGATTATCATGAGCTGTATTTATACCATTCTTTGAACAGCCCCCACCCAACAGGGCTTAAAGAAAAAGATTGGGCTGCATGGTGCTTCCAGGCATAGCTGAAACCGACTGCACATAAGAACTGGTAAACCACTAAGAAGGTCTAAGCCTTCCCACACAAAGTGGTGCGAGTTGGCCCGTCCACCCTGGGGGGCAGGGCTTGAGATGTCTTGTCATCTCAATGTCGGGTAAAAATCCCACAAAATTGGAAGCAACGTCTCCAAAATGACCTAAATAGTGTTGACAGGGAAGTTAAACCTCTATTCAAACCATTCTTTAACCTTTACCCTGCTGTTGGCGACAAGCCCCATCTTTGCAAACAGTGTAGATCCAGATCAGATGGCTTCTTCAGAAGCCATCTGATCAGGATCTACACAGTTTGAAAATCAGTTTATGAATATGTAGAAATAAGCTGCATCAAGTAATCTGATTGGTTCAGTCAGAAATGAGTGTGTCTTAATTGAATATTCAGCAGGTTAAAGGTTAAAACATTCAGTTTTTCATTTGATTCTCAAAACAAAATTGATCTGGCAAGGTAACAGTGCAATAAATTTATGTTAACAGATAAGTGTGGTATAGTAGTCGCAGATAAGATTGCACCTGCCTTCGGAATGTTCTATTTACAAAAAGGTAAATCAAGTAACGCAACTGTGTGAATTTGACTGTAACAAGAAGCTGTGGCATATATGGCCATTTTGCCTGCTTGCAGAAAAAATGCAAAAGGCACTCTACTGAATCTTCTGGTGGACTGAGGGAATTTGACATATATTGATAACACCTGAATAGCTCCACCAGTCACATTGGAATTCTGATTCTAGAACAAACACACTTGACATGTTGCAGTATCAAGTATGCCCACCTTGTGTTCCAACAACTGCACATCTTCTACCCATCGAAAAGGCTCATTTGTTCTTGTATTATTCTTTCCATGTAGACCGGTGTTTTATCAGTTTTCTCAGGAAAGTCTCAAACTAGCAATGTCATAATGATGACTGATATTGTGTAAGAGACGATAGCCTTTCTCAGTTTATTTGTTCTTTTATTCTTCTGTCTCTCCACATAGGCCAATCATTACGAAAACACGCCAATACAAATACATTGCCAATTTTTTGGCCAAAAATTAGAAATTTTAAGATGCAAAAATTGGGATATTTTTCTTACTTCTGTTTTTGAGCAGAAATAAGAAAAATAATGTATACCCCCTTAAACCCCAGTTTTACTAAAAAAAGTGGGGTATGAGGGGGTCAAATTTATACAGGCGTGTTTTCGTGATGGTTAAATAACTGTCAAAGATTCCTGAGGAACATTATAAGCTAGAAGTCTCAAACATTGTATACTATGTAATAATGATGACATATTTTTGCGCTGAAACAATTGGCTTTCTCGGTATATTTGCTCATTGTTCATTCCTTCTTCTTTCTCTCCATACATTGTATAGACCAGCGTTAATTTTTTTTATCGAAGATTTCTCAGGACTTGTAAAAGCTAGAAGATTGAAACTTAGTATGCAATGAAATAATGATTACATACCTTGGCTAGTTCATCCATTCTTCTCTTTCTCAATGTATAGGCCAATATTGAATGTTTTTTTCAACCATAAAGTCTAAAAGCCTCAATCTTGGTATGCAATGTAATGATAATGACTTCTATCATGTAATAAACAATTGACATTCATAGCTTATTTGTTCATCTGTTCATTCATTTTTCTTCCTCCTCTTGTAGGCTAGTGTCAGATTTTTCGTCATAAAATTCTCAGGAACTATCATACATGTAGCTTGGAATGTAAAAATGATGATTTATGTCATGTAAGAGTTGTTCTTTCATTCTTCTTTCCCTTCAGTCAAAGATTTCTCAGGAACTAAGCTAGAAGCCTCAAACTTGGTGTACTGTGCATAATGATGATGACTTGAGGGGAATGGGAACTCTGCCATTTTTCAAAGGGAGATAACTTTTGGTACTTCCTGTTCACTTTTCTATAAACCCTGTCCCACTGAAAAAGGAGTCTACTCTTAAAGGAAAGAATTTGCTCCTCAGGAGCAAATTCTTCCCTTTAAGAGTTGACCCCTATTGACATGGGAGACAAAAATACTTTTGCAGGAGTTGCCTCCCCGAAAGGGTTACAGTTAGCACTGCCAGCTTTTCAACTCCTTTCAGGGTCATTACTGTTGGGTTCTCTGTTGCAATTGGTAAAATGGTTCAGAAAATTGGTTTTATCATAGACAGCCAGTATAAGGTCACAACTGCTGGCATTAACCCTTTTTGTATCAAATGGAACAATTCACCTTACATAAGGCACAAGTCCATTTCAAAATATAGGGGTGTCAGGTTGTGTTTTCTTCAAAATTGAATAGGAAAATGGCTGAACTTTATGCAAACAGTACAGGCCCTGAACAAACGCCGCATTCTGCGGCGTCTGATCTGGGCCTGCACTGTTTGCCAGGGTACCCGTTTTGGGGTCTCCAGTACAAAATGGGTTAAAGGAATTAAAACAAAGTCTTTAATCATTCTTCGATTTTTTTTTATTCATTGATTATTCCATAAATATATCAATTACATAAAAATCACTGTAAATTCTATGGAACATGGAGCAATCTTGCCTGAAAGCACCTTAAAGCCCTAGATTAAACACAATTCTGTGGGCAAAGGAATGAACAAACATACTCGTAGATCATACACAACAGATAACTGGCAAACAGTGCAAGCCCAGATCAGATGCTCCAGAACATGGCACCTGATCAGGCAGAGAGTGAAACCATTTTCTAAATAAATTTCTAAAAGTAGGAATCCTACTTTATATAAGGGTAAAATTTGTTTTTGTTTGTTTGAATTGTGGTTTAACCCTTATTTTGCTGAATATTCATTTAAGCCACACCCTTTTTTGTCTATCAACCAATCAAATTACTTGATGTAATTTATTGCTACAAATTCATAAACTGAATGCAAAACAGTGTAGATAGCCATCTGATCTGGATCTACACTGTTTCCAAAGATAGGGGTTGCCGTGAACAGCAAGATAAGGGTTGCCGTGAACAGCAAGATAAGGGTTAATGTCCCTGTCAACACTTTAGGTCATTTTGGAGTTCCAATTTTGTGGGACTTTTACCTGACCTTGAGATGAAATGACATCTCAAGCTCTGCCACCTGATGAAACCATTAGGACTTATACGCATTGGATGGTCTGACTCGCACCACTTTGCCTGGCAGGCTTAGATTTTTCACACTTTTTAAATGGGTGGTCTTTTGTTCTTTGGTCAAGAGATGCGAGACCCATTGTACACAAACTTTCTAAGCGGTTTACCAGTACTCGTGTGCGGTCAGTTTCAGCTCTGCGTGGAAGCACCATATGCAGCTCTATCTATTTCTCCAAACCCCAATGGGCAGAGGCCTAAAGTTTAAAGATTACAGCATTAAAATGGCTTATAACAAATGGTACAAATGGAATGAATATGCCTTTTGGGGAAACAGCTTCTGCAAAATATTCTAATATGCAAATTATTTCCTGTGACCCTTAAGATGCCAATCACATCAGTTGTCATCTGCTTTGTTGTCTTTTGGTTACATTACAAAATTGTTGCAAACAGAGTGGACCCAGATCAGACTGCTCCTAGAGGAGCAGTCTGATCAGGGTCCACACTGTTTGCCTGTATGCAAAACTATTCGAGAAGAAGCAGTGGATGATAAACAGACGACATCTTCAGATGCAATTTTTCTTGGCATCTTTACTATAGTTGAACTTCAACTCAAACACTGATGGCTGGCTTACACAGATTGTTCCAAATTGTTCTTGAGCCCCTTAGAAAAAAGTTTCAAACTTGTTCTCGAGTCCCTAAGAAAAAATGCCAATAACTGGAGATGTTAAAGGTGCATTATTGAGCTATCGGTAAAAAATGCTTCCAAAAATAAAATACATATAGCCAGTATTTTTCTTTAAAACAATACAAATTAATGCATTTTATGCAAAAATGCGAACAATTATGATGACAGGTAAATGAGTATGAGAGGGATTCCCTAACTAGGTTTCGAACACTAGTTAGATCTATTTTTAGTTCGTGACAAAAATAGAATCCCCATATATGACATTACGCGATATTCATTTTGGCCTTGTTTGCTTAGGCCATGCCTGAATCGGAAAAAATATGACGCTGAATACCATGCCATAAGTAACGACACTCAGAGACGATACTCTCGCCATGTATGTGTAAAGTGACAGATTTATTTTTAGAACAGAAATTTCGAACACATGTTCAGAGCGAAGGGTAAACACGAATGAAAACGACCATTTTCACAAAGTTCTGAGGCTGTATTTGGCTCCAATAGTGTACACATGACAAAGGAGTATGAATTGAAGATAAAAACCAGAAAAAAAAATTGAGACCCGGTAGCTCAATAATGCACCTTTAATATATCTTAGATAATTTAGGGAGAATTTTCTTGGTTTATCTTGAAAATGTATTTTGTGTGTGCTCAACACACCAACATTTTAAAGAGGACTCAAAAAGATATCCCTGTTAAGCCTCCTGGTCAACCGTAAGATGCCAGGAGTGAGTGTTTCAGTTTTACGTCCCACCAACAGCTAAGGTCATACGGAGACGGGATAAGATGCCAGGAAAAATGTCATCTGCTGCCCTTCTTAAAAAATAGTTTTGCATACAGGCAAACAGTGTGGGCCCAGATCAGACTGCTCCTAGAGGAGCAGTCTGATCTGGGCCCACACTGTTTGCAAAAATGACTTTTAAAGTAACCCCCAGACAACAAAGTGGACAACAATTGTTATGGGTCAACCCTCATTGGCTTCAACAAGTTCCCATTGTCCAAAAGAGGTTTTAGCCATTAAAGTACAACTGTAGTTTGCAAGACTGGTTATTCCCGCTATCATACATGAGCAGCACTTTATTTCGTACCCATCAATGACTTACACCTGTGGACACAAATCCGTTCAAACTTTGATGAGCTTCATTTCATTTTGATCTGATGTTTCATTCAATATTTCCTTACATCCTGCAGTCATTTGCAAGACAGGAATAAATTCAAAACACAAAGTGTTGTACATTTCATTGTAGACCTTGCACTGTTCAATCAGAATACATCTCGAACGTCAATTAGATCTAAAAATGGAAAACAAAGTGCTTGCCACAATGAGACCAATCAATGTATATTTCTTGATTCAGTTTTAGACTACTTTGATGAATGACATTTGCTTGTCAAACTAACTTGATGCAAAGAGATTCATTAAAAGGTACTTCATCAGAGTTTGAACGCTTTTGTGTCCACAGGTGTACAAACTCCTCTGACATACAGTTCAAACTTGCCAACTTTCAAATGAGTGTTTAAGTTTCACTGAAACCCAGGATAGGCGGAATCATAGGCCCTGTTCAGATGGTGATCTGTGACACCTACTTTGAGACTGCTATAAAGCAGCAGATTAACCCAGTTTGTATAAAGTGTGTGTGTGGTTTTACGTCCCACCAACAACTTATGTCATATGGAGACGGGACTTCAATTTAAAGACTCATCTGAAAGTCTGGAGAACCCAGAATCAAGTAGCTAAACCGCTACACCATGGAGGCTACTCTAGTTTGTATGGCGCCGACCTCGGTAGCTCAGTCAGATGCACGTCTAACTGGTGATCAGAAGGACACGGGTTCGATACCTGCCAGGGTCAGCACCATTCTTTCTCGGAGATTGATCATGAAATCTTTTCAACGTTCATTCTCTGCCTTCCGCTGATTCAAGAAGGGCAGTTGTCAGTTTCTGGTGAAAGAATGTGCACTGTACTGGTTAAACGCTTACTATAAGCCTGTCCAGGAAAAGTTTGAATAGGAAAACTGACCGGCTCAAAAATGACCTAAAATAGTGTTGACTGGGCTGTTAAAACTTCAATACAAACTTGTTTGTATGGAACAGAATCTTTCACTGTATACATAGCAGGAGTTCATTTAACCCTTATCTTGCTGTTCACGACAACCCCTATCTTTGCAAACAGTGTAGATCCAGATCAGATGGCTTCTGAAGAAGCCATCTGATCAGGATCTACACTGTTTGACATTAAGTTTATGAATTTGTAGCAATAAATTACATCAAGTAATTTGATTGGTTGATAGACAGAAATGGGTGTGGCTTAAATGAATATTCAGCAAGATAAGGGTTAAAAATCTAGGTGAGTCAGTTTTCATTAGTTTTATATAGAGAAATTCATTTAGAAAAGGACTAAACTTTTCACAAACAGTGAAGGCTCTGATCAGACGCCACATTCTGTGGGATCTGATCAGAACCTGCATTGTTTGCTAGTATCCCAGTTTGGGTGTTCTGTATAAACAGGGTTGAAAAACACAAATCTGATGGTATTATGTCATATGATCAGCAGTATCTTACACTCATGGTTATTTCATATAGCTTTTTATAGTGTACACAGAGCATTCTATGATTCTACTATCACCGTTCAATAGATTCCCTACAGACTGAAATATTATCTCATACACCTGTAAACTCCACATTAGGATAACATATCCATGTGCTTAACCCATTTTGAACAAAATGGAATCTTCCACCTTATATATAGCAGGAGACCATTTGAAAATTTAGGGGTGTCAGGTTGTGTTTCCATCAAAATTGATTAGGAAAATGGCTGAACTTTTAGCAAACAGTGGGGGACCTGATCAGACGCCACGTTCTGCAGCGAGAACGCGGCGTCTGATCTGGGCCTGCACTGTTTGCCAGCTACCCGTTTTGGGGTTTCTGGTACTGAATGGGTTAAATGTCATTGTTCTTACCTCTTTAACCCTTTTTGTACCAAATGGAATCTTCCTCCTTATATATGACATGAGTCCATTTCAAAATTTAGGGGTGTCAGGTTGTGTTTTCTTCAAAATATATTTGTAAACTGACTGAACGTTTTGCAAACAGTGTAGGCCCTGATCAGACGCCGCGTTCTGCGGCGTGAACGCGGCGTCTGATCTGGGCCTGCACTGTTTGCCAACTAACCCTTTTGAGGTTTCCGGTACAACAAGGGTTAAGTAGCATTTTTCAGGTGTTTTTTGTTTTTATTTATACAGTAGAACTTCGATGGCTCGAACACCGATGGCTTTTTTACCATGGCTAAGTCGAACCCATTCTTGAGTCCCTAGGGAATTTCTGTACGTAAGAAATAGGGAGAGTAAAAATTAGGATATTTTCGTCTTTTATTTTGCAAATGTATGCTGTGTGTACTCATTAGAATCGCCTCGATGAGGCGATTCTAATGAGTACACACAGCATACATTTTTCATTATAGAACACAGAAAAAGATGTCCTGAAGTATGTTGTTATGCCTCCTGGCAGAAACCCTCAGTTGCTCAAACTAACCCTGTCTCGAACAGATTTTCATGGTCCCAAAGGTGTTCGAGCCATTGAAGTTCGACTGTACATGTACATTGTATTTCTAATTTCTATTCCAAACATAGATTGCTGGTGCTTGCTAGAACCACCTCTATGAGACAGTTCTGACAAGAACCTGCAATCTATGGTTTTGAGTAATATTTTGGCAAATGATATATACCCCTGTAAACCCTACTTTTTTGTATATGAAGTGGGATTTACAGCTGGGTTCACTTTACACAGATTTGATAACCTGATGATCCACTTTGTTTCAGATTCTCTGTCTAAAGTTATCAACAAACAGGGATTTTCCTAGTGCAAATTTGGGGCCCTATTTTTCCCAATTTAGAGACAGATATTCCCAAATTTTACAACAAATTTTGCAATTTCTGATTTTGTGCTACATTTTGATGCAAATTTCATGAAAATTAAACCTAAATTGACAAAGTTACAACTGATATAAATTCCCAACTTTACATATTAGTGAGCTGTTTTACCCAAATCCAACGGCCCCTGGACCCAGATTATGAAGGGTAGGAAAATCCCTGACAAAATCCTAAGAATAAACCATAGCAGAGGTAAATCTAAGAATACCGTAAAATCCTGAAAATTCAGATACCTTGTGGATGCTGTAATTCTCCTAAAAATTTAAATTTGTTTCATGATTCAGCAAGGAGTCAAAAAGGTGCAGATGGAATGGCAAACAGTTTAGGGTTTTGGTATAAAATGGGCTACGTAATAATCCTAAGTATTGGGACATATAGGCCTAAGCAAACAGTGCAGACCTACATCAGACTGCTACTGAAGGAGTCTGATCAGGGTCTATACTGCTTTCCATTCCATCTGCACCTTTTGGACTCCTTGCTGGATCATGAAACAACTTCGTTAAATTTTCAGTTTTTTTTTTAAGTAACTAATTTTACTTATTGCACATTTACATAGTGACTATCCTAAATATATGGTCAAGGAATGTCTCTAATGTAGTGAACACTCAGATCAGACTTCTCAGGTCTGCGCTTTTGAAAATTCCACTAGCACTTTTCTGACACATCCATACATATTAAAATCAATGTGTGTTCATTTCAAGATAAATATAATTATAATTCCATAATTCCAACTTATCTCAATACACATCAATCTCCATTTAAAACTGTTAATCACAGCAGGGGTTTATACATAACAAGGTTCAAAGATGGATCACAAAGAGAAGTTCTAGCCAAACAAAACTAAACAGATTATATGAGCCCCGCCAAGCGAATTTGTGTCTTCGAGCATTCCGTCATGACAAATTTTAACTGTGCATGCTCAGCCATTCAGAGGGGCCAGGGATATGGCTGTCTGTCTGAAGGTTCCTCTTGATTCACTGCTTGTATGAGCGAGCAGCGAAGGTTCCTCTTGATTCACTGCTTGTATGAGCGAGCAGCGAAGGTTCTGGCAAGACTGTGCGGATGCGCAGGCTCGCCTGAATCTATGCTGCTCCCATAGGCAATAAGTACCAAAATTGCTTGACGGGGCCCATATACAAATGACCAAGATGTATACATACAGTTATGGAAATGGAAAAAAGAAAGAAAGAATATCTGAGGAAATCTGTGAATAAATACTCAGGTGCAGATGAACAGATGGACCAACCCCAGAGAGTATGACATATACCCTACCAATATAATGTGGCAGGGAATACCACAAAAAAGGTGAAACAGCGCAACTTATTCTGATTATATAAAGCCTGCAGTGTTGCTTCATATAGGTGAGATAACAGACTTATATTAAGATACAGGTATAGTAGTCGCAGATAAGATTGACTAGGCAGAGCTATAGTTTGCACCCGCCCATGGAATGTTCTATTAACAAAAAGGTAAACCAAGTCACCCGAGTGTGTGAATTCAGCTGTGACACAAACAAAACTGTAGTGTAAATGGCCGTTTGGTCCGCTTGAAGAAAGCATGCGAAAGGCACTCTACTGGATCTTCTGGTGGACTCAGCGAATTTGACATCTATTGACAACACCTGAATAGCTCCGCCTATTCAATTTTATCTGCGACTACTATACTCAAATAAAAAATCATATAATCTGATAAACAAGGCCACAAATGCTATCACAGTGTTGTTTATCTGCTCTCTTAAGGGGAATGGGAACATCTTCAGGGGAGGCAACTCCTGCAAAAGTATTTTGGTCTCCCATGTCAATAGGGGTCAACTCTAAAAGGAAAGAATTTGCTCCTATAGCAAATTCTTTGCTTTAAGAGTAGACCCCTTTTTCGGTGGACAGCCTATAGAAAAGCGAACAGGGAATCCCAAAAGTTGTCTCCCTTTGAAAAATGGCAGAAAAATCTGCCAGGTGTTCCCATTTCATATTCTCACATAAATAATTAAAATGTACATATATACAATCAAACTTTGATAGCTCTTATATCTCTGGTGTCATAAAAACTGTTCTAGACAGAGGTAGTTAAAACTACTGAGGGCTACACATAGCGCTAGGTTTTAAGGATATCTTTTTACTTTTCTATAAAGTAAAGAAATGTGTGTACTCATTAGATTCCCCTCTCCAATGAGAACAAACAACATACCTTTTAAAAGAAAAAAAAAACAACAGGAAAACTTCCCTAAAATAATCAAATATGCTAAAGGATGAGTTCTCTTGGGACACAAGAGCGAGCTCAAATTAACCCTTATCTTGCTATTCACGACAACACCCATCTTTGCAAACAGTGTAGATCCAGATCAGATGGCTTCTGAAGAAGCCATCTGATCTGGATCTACACTGTTTGGCATTCAGTTTATGAATTTGTAGCAATAAATTACATCAAGTAATTTGATTGGTTGATAGACAGAAATGGGTGTGACTTAAATGAATATTCAGCAAGATAAGGGTTAATTACGGTAAACAAGAAGTAACTTGAAGCTTCCTTGTATACTTCTAAAATATTTGCAAATACTGTACAGCAATAGTAAATGAGTCATCAATGTTTGAGCCATCAAAATTTCACAGTACAGTCGAACTTCAATGGCTCGAACACCTTTGGGACCTCGAAAATCTTTTCGAGACAGGGGTAGTTGGAGCCACTGACCTTACTGTCAGGAGGCATTACGAAATACTTTTAGACATCTTTTCGGTGTTCTATAATGAAAATGTATGCTGTGTGTACTCATTAGAATCACCTCATCGAGGCGATCCTAATGAGTACAGCCTACATTTGCAAGATAAAAGAATAAAATCTCCTTAATTATTCCCCACTATTTCTTATGTAGAGGATTTCGCTAGGGGCTCAAGAATGGGTTCGATATATCCATGGTAAAGGAGCCAACGGTGTTCGAGCAATCGAAGTTCTACTGTACTTTACATTTTTACACATCTATAAGCTATGGATAATATTTTCATCTGAAATGTTAGGAATATTTAACATGTTTAACTGAACTTCTCCACCTCTTCAACAGCTTGAATACAACTTGGAACAGGAAAATTTGTTTAATAACCCGTTTTGTACCAGAAACCCCAAAGCGAGAACCCAGGCAAACAGTGCAGGCCAAGATCTGAATGCGGCATCTGATCAGTGCCTATACTATTTGCAAAGATTTCAGCTATTTTCCAAACAAATTTTAAAGATAACACAATCTGTAAGCCCTAACTTTCAATGGACTCCTGCCATATCTAAGGAGAAAGATTCCATTTGGTACAAAAAGGGTTAAGATACGGTAGTTGGAACTACTGAGGGTAAATCTTAGCACCAGGTCATAAGGCATCATGGGGATCACTTAAGAGTGTCTTTTATAAATGGAATGTTGTGTACTCATTAGAGGTGATTCTATTGAGTACATACAACATAACTTTTCAAGATAAAATCAGAATAAAACTCCATAACATCACGAAAACACGCCTTTATAATTCTGACCCCTTTGAACCCCGCTTTTATATAGTGAAACTGGGGTTTCTGGGGGTATACCTTATTTTTCTTATTTCTGCTCTAAAATATAGATTGTGGGTACTCGTAAGAACCGCCTCATCGAATGCCCACAATCTGTATTTTGAGCAGAAATAAGAAAAATATCACAATTTTTCATCATAAAATTTTCATTTTTTCGGCGATAAAGGTGGCAATGTATTTGTATAGGCGTGTTTGTGTAATGAATTATCCTAAATCTGTATATGGATATCTGGAGCTATGGGACTCCAGAACAAGTTTCAAATTATCCATGGAAAACAAGCCTGATCCATGTTTGAGTTAACTAAGTTTCACCAACCCTTGAAAATGCCATTTTGTATTGTATGATCAGTAAATCTTCCAACATCGATGTTAAGCCAACGTTAAACCTAAATCACTGGTTTTTGACTTCCAATAACATACGTAAATCAAAACTGAGCATAGAGCATATACCAGGCTTGAGTGAACCTTCAGGTCTAAGGGATAAATGTTCTTTTCACAGGCCTATGTAAATATTTTGAAGAAAGAAAATATGTCCATTTGTCACACAAATTTATACTGAGACAACTGTACACAACTACAAGGCAAGTAATAACTTTATAAAGTGAAAATATCCGCAGTATCCACTAAATATATCCTTTTTCAGACAATGATCAACAAAATCTATGAAAACTTCAATATAAAACTGATTCCTATATTGTCAAGCAATGTTAACTAAGCCAGTCTAGGTCATCATCATCATCATCATCTGGGAACAGCGGTGGTGGTGGCTTGGGCTTCAAATCCTGAAAAAAAATGAATAAATAACATTCTGTTACTACCTTAAAAATCCTAAAAATTCGGACACATTGAGGACTTGCTGTGATGCTCCTAAAATTTTAACAAATTTGTTTCATGATCCAGCAAAGAGTCCAAAAGGTGCAGACAGAATGGCAAACAGTGTAGACCCTGATCAGACTGCTCCTGAAGGAGCAGTCTGATCAGGGTCTGCACTGTTTGCTTAGGCCTGAGTGTCCCAATACTTAGGATCATTACGGTATTCAATATACATGGCTCTAACGCCTTTGAGACTATGAAAATGTGTTCAAGACGGGGGTAGTTTGAGCCACTGACGTTTATTCATAGTACATGTACCATGTGAGGTATAAAATAATGTTTTACTGTGTGTACTCATCAGACTTCTGATGTTATCCTGTAATATCACTTTTCATTTACTGGCATTTGGTGGTAGGCAGTGCACGTCGCTTGCTTATTTGTACACCATATAACGATTTTGAAACAAAATAAATGAGAAACAAAAAGAATTAGAATGGGGATAACTGTATTAAACATTGTCATTTGGAGATTTAAATCATCGGTTCTGCTGATGCCCAGCACATGACTCACATGTAATGTGAGCAAACAATTCACATATAATGCCAGGCCTAACTTTCATGGAAAAATTATTTAACAAATGTTTATCTGCTCTCTTTACAAGTTAAGAGCTAGCAGCCAGATTCAAATACATGTACCGTAATGATCCTAAGTATTGAGACAGACAGGCCGAGGCAAATATTCCTACAGGAGTTGTCTGATCTGTGTCTATACTGTTTGCCATTAAGTCTGCACTTTTTGGACTCCTTGCTGGATCACAAAACAAATTTATTAAAATTTTAGGAGAATTACAGCAAGTCATCAAGGTGTCCGAATGCTTACAATTTTTACAGAGCTCATTACGCAAACACGCCTATACAAATACATTGTCAATTTTACCACTGAAAAAGCAACAGTTTTAAGATGAAAAATTGTGATATTTTTCTTATTTCTGCTCAAAATATAGATTGTGGGCACTAGTTAGAACCGCCTCGTTGAGGCGGTTCTAACGAATACCCACAATCTATATTTTAGAGCAGAAATAAAAAAACATAAGGTATACCCCCGGAAACCCCAGTTTTACTATATAAAAGTGGGGTTCAAGGGGGTAAAAATTACATAGGCATGTTTTTCGTGATGTGGGGAAACAAATTCTGTTAAATCTTTCACCCTCTGTCTCTGAAGTGGACTCTTCTGTGTTTGATTAGGAACACATCCAGTTTGGTAAATTTTTTAGTTTGAAAAATCCTAAAAATTCAGATACCTTAAGGACTTGCTATAATTCTCCTAAAATTTTAACAGTTTGTTTCATGATCCAGCAAGGAGTCCAAAAAGTGCAGCTAGAATGACAAGCAGTGTAGACCCTGATCAGAGTGTTCCTTCAGAATTCAGGAGCAGTCTGATCTGGGTCTCCACTGTTTGCTTAGGCCTATCTGTCCAAATACTGAGGATCATTAGGGCAGGGTGTTTATTCAAACTCAGGATGACAGTGTAAATCCTGATGCAAATGACTTTTTCCACCATCCTATATGGACACTGTTTGCAAATGTATCGTCTACAGTGTTGGAAAGTGTAGAAATTTGGTCTCCTTCTGTTCATGGTGGAAAATTATATATAAAGCTTGTTGTCGATTGAAACCCCTTAAATTATCAATCATGTCTTATGAAAAAAAACAAAAAAAAAAAAAACAACTACATGGTGTAAAGACAGCTTAAGGTAACATCATTTGGCAGCCAGTTAAGAGATTTCTAAATAATTTTAACTTGCAGTTCTTGGTAATGTTACTATGAAGTTTTATTATAGCTGCAGAAAAACAGCCATTGCATTACGAAAACATGCCTATACAAATACATTGCCAATTTTTTGGCCAAAAATTAGAAATTTTAAGATGAAAATAATTGCGATATTTTTCTTATTAATTTTCTGCTCATAACATAGATTGCTGGGACTCGATAGAACTGCCTCAACGAGGCGGTTCTATCGAGTATCCACAATCTATGTTTTTGAGCAGAAATAAGAAAAATAATGTATACCCCCTTAAACCCCAGTTTTACTATATAAAAGTGGGGTATGAGGGGGTCAAATTTATATAGGCGTGTTTTCGTCATGGTGTGATTTTATACTTCTGAAAGTTCATTACCTGTAAACAGAACCAGCTTAAACTGCCCAATGCTTTTACTATCAACGACCAAAACTATTACTGTAATGATCCTAACTATTCGGACAGATAGGGCTAAGCAAACAGCGCAGACCCAGATCAGAGGAGCAGTCTGATCAGGGTCTACACTCTCCACTTTTTGGACCCATGCTCAATCGTGAAACAAACCCGTTAAAGTTTTAGGAGAATTACAGCAAGTTCTCAAGGTGTCCAAATTTTTAGGATTTTTACAGTAATTTGAGGTGAGGTGAGGCTACTGAAGGTATAACTGGCAACAAGCAGATTATACTGGTGGGGTGTTAACCCTTATCTTGCTGAATATTCATTTAAGCCACACCCATTTCTGCCTATCAACCAATCAAATTACTTGATGTAATTTATTCCTACAAATTCATAAACTGAATGCCAAACAGGGTAGATCCTGATCAGATGGCTTCTTCAGAAGCCATCTGATCTGGATCTACACTGTTTGCAAAGATAGGGGTTGTCATGAACAGCAAGCTAAGAGTTAAGAGTGGTATATACATATATACCATGACATATATACCATGACAAAAGGCCTGGTTTTTACCCATGTGTGAACAACAAAGATCCATCCGGCCTGCATATCTCTGCAGACTGATCAGCACATGCATGTTCATTGCTTGGATAGTATAAGTTTCTATATCAAATTTTAGAGACTTATTTGTGTGTAGCTTAGCAGGCAGGTTCGTGTCTTACCCAGTCACATTCATTGAAGACAGATTTTTTCATGACTGTTTGTTTGGCTTGAGGTTAAACCTCCCTGTTGACACTATTAACGTCATTTTGTGGCTGAAATGGCTCATATCATTTTGGAGATGTTGCTTCCAATTTTGAGGGACTTATACCCAACAATGAGATGAAATGACATCTTGAAACCAATAGGGTTTATATGCATGAACGGGCCGACTTGCACCACTTTGCCTGGGCAGGCTTAGACCTTTAAAGTTGTTTACCAGTTCTCTTATGCAGTCAGTTTCAGCTCTACCCGGAAGCATCATGCAGCCAAATCTAGTTCTCCAAGCCCCGATGGGCAGGGGCCGAAATGTATCAGATTCAGACATGTTAAGCCTTATCCTATTGAATAAATTAATTCAGTCACACCAATTTCTAACTCTTCATCAATCTAATTACTTGATATTATGTATTCATTCAATTCACAAACTGCATGGCAAACAGCCATCTGATCTTGATCTACACTATTTGCAAAGGTGGGGTTGTCATGTTCAGCAAGATAAGGGTTGAGTTAAAAAAAAAACAAGATGTGTTTGTGCAACACGAACATGTCCCTGGGCAAGATCAATTTTTTCTTCAAAATTGGTCACATGTGAAGGTCAAGGTCATGATCAAGATTTTTTTGTTTGAGTGGGAAGCCCTTATCACAATGAACCTTCATGCTAAATAGGTAGGCTCTATCTCTGTTTAAAAGTTATGACCAATGAAAAATTTTTCTTTAAAGTAGGTCAAGGTCACAGGTCAAAATTTTTCGTTTGAGTGGAAAGCCCTTGGCATGAGGAACCTGCATGCCAAATATGAAGGCCATAACTGATAGGGTTCAAAAGTTAATACCAATGTTGCCTTGTTTCTTTTAATTAGGTCACAGGTCAAGGTCACAGGTCAATTTTTTTATGGGCTTGAAGCACTTCTCACAAGGAGTCCACATGCAAATTATGAAGGACCTATCTCTAGCCTTGCAAAAGTTATCACCAATGATTTTTTTACTTTAAAGTAGGTCACATGTCGGGGTCACAGGTCAAAAAGTTTTGTGTGAATGTGATGCTCTTGTCACAAGAAACCTACAGGCCAAATATGAAGGCTCTATTTCAAATGGTTCAAACGTTATGTCCAACATTGAGGTTTTCTTTTAAGTAGGTCAATGGTCAAGGTCATGGGTCAATTTTTTTGTATGGGCTTAAAGCCCTTTTCACAAGGAAACTATGAAGGATCTATCTCAAAACATTCAAAAGTTATGACCAATGTCATTTTTTTTCTTTCTTTTACGTAGGTCACAAGTCAAGGTAAAGGTCACAGGTTA
Organism: Lucinisca nassula; assembly: GCA_963580285.1. Taxonomy (NCBI): domain Eukaryota; kingdom Metazoa; phylum Mollusca; class Bivalvia; order Lucinida; family Lucinidae; genus Lucinisca; species Lucinisca nassula. The sequence goes on from OY757010.1 coordinate 217,493,807, forward strand.
AAAATTTTTGTATGAATGTAAAGCTCTTGTCACAAGGAACCTTGTTTGTTTGAGTTGGGGTTAAATGGCCCAGTCAATACTATTTAGGTCATTTTTGAGCTGGTCAGTTTACTTATCCACACTTTTTCCTGGGCAGGCATATATGTAAGCGGTAAACTAGTATAGTGCACATTCTTTCACCATCAGCACAAGCAAGAGAATGACTGTAGAAAAGATTTCATGATCAATCTCCAGGAAAGAATGCTGCTGATCCCGGCAGGTATCGAACCCGCATCCTCCTGATCACCAGTCAGATGCGCATCCGACTGAGCTACCAAGGCCTCACAAGGAACCTACAGGCCAAATATGAAGGCTCTATCCCAAATGGTTCAAAATTTATGACTAATGTTAAATTTGTCCAACAAACCAACAAACAGCCAGCGCAAAAACAATATGTCCCATCTATTGCTACTGAGGACATCAAAATTAGTGAGGTTCCAGATTTGGAGGAAATATAGTGAGATTTCTTTTTTTACATGAAATATATAGTTTTATATGAAATATACAGGGAAATTCTGGGAAAAATAATGAAACATCACATAAAAAAGGGTTTTGGGAGGGAGCCCAACAATTAGTGTCTCATTAAAAATAGAGAGACTTAATATGTCTGGGATGAAGATGTTACGGTTATACTTCACCTAGTTAATTAAGCTGGGTGGAAATATTGTTGGACAGTATAGCTGATTTTTACCTATACAGAATTAACTCATCCCACTTTCATCAAACAGTTTATTTTGGTACAAAAACTTGTTCCCATCCTAGAATAAATTCCAAATAATTACAGCTGTCAATCACATCCTCACCAGATGTCAATGACAATGATTGCAACAGTGTCAACCCATTTTGTACTGAATGGAATCCAGCACAAGTCCATTTCTAAATACAGGGGTGTAAGGTTAGATATTTGTTAGAAATTTATTTAGAAAATGGACACACTACCATAATGATCCTAACTATTGGGACAGATAGGCCTAAGCAAACAGTGGAGACCCAGATCAGACTGCTCTTGAAGGAGAAGTCTGATCAGGGTCTACGCTGTTTGCCATTCTGTTTGCACTTTTTAGACTAATCACAGGATCGTGAAACAAATTTGTTAAAACTTTAGGAGAATTACAACATGCCCAATTTTAAGGATTTTTACAGTATTTGCAAACAGTTAGATGCAATATTCTGATCTGGGGCCAGTTGTTCAAAACTAACGACGTCGTTAGTTAACATATCATTAAAACTTTGATCATTTATTATGGCAAATTTGCTAATATTTTTGCTGAAAAAATGTGAGCAGCTTTTGCAGATGCAAAAGCTGCTCACATTTTTTCAGCAAAAATACCGAAATTTTAGATAGTAAACTTGCTAGAACACTTAACAATATGACCAATAATGAGCTCGTTAAGCTAACCATGCTTTGAACAACTGGCCCCTGGTTTGCAGGGTGCCTATAAACCCTTTAGATGCATAGAAAAACTGACTCTGAGAATGTCATCTGCTTTTGTTATTTGCTGTGTCTTCTTGCAAACTTATCAAACATATTTTTGCACACAATAAAACAATGTGGACTCTGATCAGACTGATCTTGGTCCACACTGTTTGCAACAATGATTTTTAAAGTTTCCAGCAGACAACAAAGCAGTTTTCTTTAAACTACACATAAAAATTATTGAACATGTCAAATGGTCAAATATGAGAACCAGCCTTAAAGGGCATGTCATCAGAGTGATTGGAAATATTCATATCTATATTTGCCGGCCTCGGTAGCTCAGTCGGATGCACGTCTAACTGGTGATCAGGAGGACGCGGGTTCGATACCTGTCGGGTCGGCAACATTCTTTCATGGAGATTGATCATGAAATCTTTTCTATGGTCATTCTCTCCTTTCCGCTGATTCAAGAAGGGTAGTTGTTAGTTTCTGGTTGTGCACTGTACCAATTAACAGCTTACGTATAAGCCTGCCCAGGAAAAGTGTTGATAGGTAAACTGACAGGCTCAAAAATGACCTAATTAGTGTTGACTGGGCCATTAAAACCCAATACAAACAAACAAACCAGTGAAGGTCAAGTGAACAATAGTAGGCAGGGAGCTTCTATAGTTAGTAATTTTGGGTCAATTAAACAATCAACCCCAAGAAGTACAAATGTAGACACCCATTTAAACAGAAAAAACTCCATCTGAATCAAAACATAATCACCCTTCTCTTGCTGAATATTCAGTTTAGCCACACCCATTTCTGACTTCGAACCAATCAGATTACTTGATGTAATTTATTCCCACAAATTCATAAATTGAATTTCAAACAGTATAGATCCTGATCTGATGGCTTCTTCAGAAGCCATCAGATCTGGATCTACACTGTTTCAAAAGATAGGGGTTGTCGTGAACAGCATGATAGAGTTAACCCATTTAGGACCAGAAACCCCAAAACGGGTATTTGGCAAAGATCAGATGCCGCAGAACACTGTATTTGCAAAAAGTTCAGCCATTTTCCTAATAAATTTTGAAGAAAACACAACCTGACACCCCATAAATTTTCAAATGGACTCATGCTATATGTAAGGACAAAGATTCCATTTGGTACAAAAAGGGTTAATAGTTACCAGAAATGTCACACAACACACTTTAGAGGGGCAAGCCATTAACTAAAACATGCCACAAGCCACAATAGTGAAGAAATAGCCACTAACTAGCATTCAGCAATAGCAACTATATTGTAAATCAGATAAAAAGGAATAACCCATTTTTTGTACCAAATGGAATCTTCTACCTTATATATTGATCAAATTCATTTAAAATTTAGGGGTGTCAGGTTGTGTTTTCTTCAAATTTTATTTGGAAAATGGCTTAACTTTTTGCAAAAGGTGTAGGCCCTGATCAGACACCACGTTCTGCGGCATATGATCTGGGCCTGCACTGTTTGCCAGGATACCCATTTCTGGTACCAAATGGGTTAATAAAATCTTCCCCCTTATACACAAAAGAAGTCCCCTAAAATTAAACAAGAGGCCCATGGGCCACTATGCTCACCAGAATGTGTCTTATCATAAGGAACAACAATATATATGGTTAGAGGTGGGGATCTGTAAGGTTTCCAAGTTATTGGGTCTTTAATGAAATGAAGGGGTGGGGCACGACTCCGGCACATCCTGGTGGACCCCCAGGTTAGTGTCAATGAATGTGTCATGTCATAAAAAACAAGAATATATAAGGTTTTGGGGCGGGGATCTGAATGGTTTCTGAGATAGATGGCCTTTTGTGAAGTGGAGGGGTGGGGCAAGGCCCCAGTGCACCCAGGAAGACCCCCAAATTGGTGTCAATGAATGAGTCTCTTCATAAGGAACAAGAATATATAGGGTTTAGGGGTAGGGATCAGTAAGGTTTCCAAGATATTGGGCCTTTTATGAAATGGAGGGGGTGAGGCATGACCCCGGCACAACCCGGGGGACCCCAGGTTGGTGTCACTGAATGCGTCTTATCATAAGGAACAAGAATATATATGGTTTTGGGGTGGGGATCTAAATGGTTTCTGAGATATATGGCCTTTTGTGAAGAAGGGGTGGGGCAAGGCCCAGGCGCACCCCAGGAGACCCCCAAGTTGGTGTCAGTGAATGTATATTTTCACAAGGAACAAGAATATATATGGTTTAGGGGTGGGGATCTGTAAGGTTTCCAAGATATTGGGCCTTTTATGGAATGGAGGGGGTGGGGCATGACCCCGGCACGTACCAGGGGACCCCCAGGTTGGTGTCACTGAATGCATTTTATCATAAGGAACAAGAATATATAATGGTTTGGGGGTGGGGATCTGGATGGTTTCCAAGTTATATGGCCTTTTATGAAGTGGAGGGGGTGGGGCATGGCCCCGGCTCAACCTGGGGGACCCCCATGTTGCCATTTAAGCATATGGTTGAGAGACATTTACTCACGGAACATTTCTATAAAAGTTTTGTCAAAATATCTGCAATAACTTCGCAGCAAATGCCATTTTTCAATTTTCCCTATTATAAGTCTATGAGAAATCTAAGTTGCTATAGCAACCAAACTAAAGAGCCAAATTTTATAAAAAAAAACAAACACACAACCTGTAAAGGCAAATATGGTGAATATTTCCAAAAACTCTCAGCCTAATAGAGCATTCGGTTTCTGAGGAGATGATTTTTGAAGTATTTTTTTTTTCTATTTTTTGTATTTTGGTTTCCATGGCAACCAATAGAAATGAGCAGTATGCCTAAATCATATGGCAGATAGTAGATTGCCTAAAGAACATTTCTATGGAAGCTTTGTCAAAACATCTGCAATGACTTGGCAGAAAATGCCATTTTTCACTTTTCCCCATTACAAGTCTATGGAAAGTCTAAGTTGCCATAGCAACCAAACTAATGTGCCGATTTTCATTAAAAACACAACCCCCAGCCCAAGGATGCTACAGATAAAATTTGGGCCCAACTGGCCCAGTGGTTTCAGAGGAGATGTCGTTTGAAAGTGTTGACGCAGACGACGATGGACAACTTCCTATCCTATAAGCTCCTCCGGCTCTGGTGAGCTAAAAAAAATCGACAATGGAATCAATGGTTGCAAAGGACTAGAAAATATAATCTGCAGGAAGACATTTGAAGGCCGCCACACAGTGATATAAAATGTGTCCTATAAAAAGGTTATACTTTTGAAGCAAGGATTATTCCACAGGACTGAAAAGTATCCTGTGTATAAGTTTTTCTGGGCCAGACCAGCTAGTTTTGGCCAATTAGGCCTCATTAGTGACCTTAAAATATTTTCAATTTTCCACAATGGAATCAATGGCACCAAACAACTAGAAAATATAGACACACCCAAACACTACGTCATCACTCAATAATACTATTTGCCGGGACTTCCTGGTGGTGGGCAAAAACCGTCTTTGGCCGTTTGTCACCATTGTAAATGAGATGTTATTTTCTGTAAACTTGTATTTTGTTTGGAATTGAAATGACAAAACAGACCGTTAAACATATAAAATAGACATGTCTTAGCTAGTAATTATTGGTTTCTAGAATATTTGAGGATGTTTTGATGATAATTACCTGTTAAACTTAGGTAGGTAACGAGGCGGGATGGTCTTAATTATTGGTAATAATAATGCGCAAAACGAATGACTAAAAATGCGGAAGATGCAGGAATGAAGTCTGCATGCATGGTAGTTAACCCAATCACGGTTGGCAACTTTGCTTCCCTCTTTAACTGCACGCCGGTGGGTCAGGCCTCAGATTCTATGACGGCTCCAACGTAAAGGCTTATTGAAAATTAAAGAGATAATGTTGGTTGGTGCCCGATGCTCTGTCTCTGGTAGGGCTCATCGGAGTCTAACTGTTGGTTTTCTTTTGCTCCAGCATTTCAGTGGTTTCTTGCTGTCGAGTCCTCACCGTTGTCTCACCTCTGTGGTTCTTTGATTTCTGTGTTCACGGAGATGTTGCACTGATGAGTTAGGAGGCATCATGCGGACTGAACAAATTATTTGTCTAAATCGCGACGGAAGTAAGGGCGAGGATTGTGGCCACGTAAAATCGATTTAAGCCCCCCCAGTGGAAATCTTCCACTGACCGTTCCAAGGCGGCTCTTCTGTGGCGATTTATTTATGTTGTTGTATGTTACTTACTGTGTGTATCGGTTGTGTCTTTTAATTTTGGATGGCCATATGGCCATTTTGTGGGAAAGTAACTGTCCATATGGCCTTCCTTTGTTTAGGTTTCCATTATGGTCTGGTCGCTTAATGTTTGTATTTCTTTCCCTTTGGTGTCTTTTATGGATGGAGTAAGTTAATTGTATCATTTCCTGATCTTTGTTTTACTTCTACTTTGAATATATTTATCTATTCATTTAAAGTGTAATTTGATCAATTTTCTGCAACAGTCAACAAAAATTTGCCCGTAATATTAAATATATTTTCAATGTGTTTATATGGAACCAGTGGCTTTTTGCCAACCACGAAAGATCGTTCTCAAAAGGAAGTAGTTTTGTGCATGCGCAGTGACAAACAAACAAGGTCACGTGTCAAAACATTGGATCCGTCTATAATCACAATGACCATGCCTTGCCCCATCCTTGTGATATATTTTTTTTCCTGCTTGGAAACCTAACTCTTATCTTGCTGTTCACGACAACCACTATTTTTGGAAACAGTGTAGCTCCAGATCAGATGGCTTCTGAAGAAGCCATCTGATCAGGATCTACACTGTTTGGCATTTAGTTCATGAATTTGTGGCAGTAAATTACATCAAGTAATTTGATTGGTTGATAGACAGAAATTGGTGTGGCTTAAATGAATATTCAGCAAGATAAGGGCTAATACATGTAGTTTCCAACATACTGTCCACACAGAACTTAAATGTTGTTATTTGTCTGTTTTACTTTGTACCGATGTTGAAAATGTGGTCAAGGTCATCAGAATGTACTCCACTTAAAACCTTTGCCCAATTACATATTAATACCAGTTCTGTTTAGCCTTGTATTTAGACTCTTACTTCAAAAGTATGTTGTGTTTTTTTTTCAAAAACAACAATAATGTTGCTTTGTAAATACTTATAATTTGGTTTTTAATATCTAACACTGTTATACCTTGTAGTGTCCTGAAGAACAAAGCTGCTTTAATTTCTAATAGGGACATATATATTTCACTGTGGAAATAAACCGATATCCAAAATACATAACATACATTGTTCAAAAGTCATGATAATATTATCAAATACATGTACTCCCTGTGGCTGGAGTCACAACACAAGCAGATATACAACATCAAGCAGAGCTCTAGTAAATAAGCCAAACTTCTGGCATTTTAAGCTGCATAATGCAGAAATGCTTGAGTAATGTCAGAATGAAATTGTGCAACTTTCCCACAGGTTGATAATGCAAAACTCTGTTGAGACAAGAGAGATGTACAGGCTCACCGGAACCTTTGCTGTTCACATCTACAATTACAGCCCTAAATATTGTCTTTTTCACTCCATCAAACACTATGATAAAAATTACATCACATATTGAGAGCTTGCCTTATATTGAGACATGTCATGTCGACAGCATGCCTTGAGTTTAGACATCACATATTGAGAAAATGCCTTGAGTTTAGATCTGTCATATGTTGAAAGAATGCCATAAACTGAGATCTGTCATACGTGGAGAGACTACCCGGAGTTGAAATCTATCATATGGTGAGAGCATGCTATAAGTTGAGATCTGAAATGTTGAGAGCATGCCTTGTATTGAAATCTGTCATATGTTGACAGAATGACTTGAAATGAGATCTGTCATACATTGAGAGCATGTGTTGAGTTGAGACTTGTCATATGTGGAGAATACTATTTGAGATATGTCATATGTTGAGCATACCTTGAGTTGAAATATGTCATTTGCTGAGAGCATGCCCTGGCTTGAGATTTCATTTGTTATGAGCATGCCTTGAATTGAAATATCATGTGACATTTTGCATTGAGGAAGATATGTTGTAATTCAAAAGCATGCCATGAGTTGAGATATGTCATATGTTGAGAGCATGCCATGAGTTGAGATATGTCAAACGTAAAAACCATGCAATAAGTTGAGATATGTCATATGCTGAAAGCATGCAATGAGTTGAGGTATGTCACATGTTGAGAGCATGCCCGAGTTTTGTCATAAGTTGAGAGCATGCATTCAGTTGAGATATGTCATATGCTGGGAATGACGTGAGCTTAGGAATGGCATTATGTTGTAACTTGTGAGCATGCCTTCAGTTACATCATATATTGAGAGCATGCCTTGAGTTGAGATATGTGAAATGTTGAGAGTGCCATGAGTTAGGGTATGTCATATGTTGAAAGCATACCATGAATTTGTCATATGATGAGAGCATAACTTGACCTGAGATTTGTCAAGTTTACAGCATGGAACATTAAGTCATATGTTGGGAGCATGCCTTGAACTGAGAGAAGTCATTTTCATAAGTTGAGATTTTTTGGGGGGGTTTGGGTTTTACGGCCCTTTCAAGATTATTTCACTCATATCGAGCCGATCGTTAATCAGAGGTGGGCGAAAACCAGAGTACTCGGAGAAAAACCACCTGACCTTCCGTTGCAGAACTTGGCGTCTCACACGTGGCCCGATAAGTTGAGATAAGTCATATGCTGGGAGCATAACCTGAGTTGATATATGTCATGTTGAAAAAATGCCATGAGTTGAGATGTCATATTTTGACCATGTCTTGAGTTCAGACAGCATGACATAATATTGACAGCAGGACATTTATTGATTAATGTCATGTGTTTGGACATGTCATAGAGAGCAGGCCTTGTTTACAGGCATGTCAAAGGTTGCTTGTACAGTGGGAAAAAGTAAAATGTTTGACAGGTTATTAGCCATATTTATGGGGCAGTAAGCCATTTGCTGTGGGTCATCAAGGTCCACATAATTATACAGATGGTGAAATTGTAAACTGCCATTTACTAAGGTTTAAACCATATGCTTAGCGAATGCAAATCACGCATTTAGGGTCCCAATTGTAGTTGCCAGGAGCAAAATAACATGAGCCACATCTCTTCTTATAATAATAATAGTTTGTCTGTCATTACTGACAATGACCCATCTTAATCACATGCAAGAAATGCTACACACCAGTTTTGAATACTTACTTATCCCCTAATCATGAGAAGTAACAATCCATTTTCAGAGCAAGAATAATTAACATTTAGAAAATGCTAAGATTTAGTGAGCTATTGGCAGATGGAAGACATTTGAAAAACTTAGGAGATTCAGAGGAGAGATTCCAAGGAGAAATGTAGTATGCATCAACTACAGTATGCAGCTTAATAGTTGCCTTGAGCCAAACTACACACCATTCAGAAGTACAGTTACAGACATTAAAGATTATTACCTGTTTGATGAGGGCAGTGGACCATAGTGGTATAAAATACAATTTAATGGGAACAATAACAACAATATGATAAATAGCTTAAGATTTGTCAGTCCAGAGAGACTGTCACCAACTGAGGCTCTTAATGAGCAACCAACTGAAGTATCCCCTCATAAGCACTGTCATGCCAGTTTTTTTTGTTTCAATGATACCAATTGTTGCTTTTATCAACAGACAGCTTTTCTGATAATATCTCACTTACCAAAACATTATATAAAAAACTTATGCCTAGAAATTCAAGATTGTTATTAGAGGATACTTTTCATGGTCCCCATCACGGAAACACGCCTATATAATTTTGACCCCCTTGAACCCCACTTTTATATTGTAAAACTGGGGTTTACAGGGTAAACCTTATTTTTCTGATTTCTTCTCTAAAATATAGCTTGTCGGTATTCGTTAGAACCGCCTCGATGAGGCAGTTCTAACAAAATATAGATTGTGGGTATTTGTTAGAACCGCCTCGATGAGGCAGTTATAAGGAGTACCCACAATCTATATTTTGAGCAGAAATAAGAAAAATATCACAATTTTTTATCTTAAAATTTTCAGTTTTTGGAGGTAAAATTTACAATGTATTTGTACAGGCATGTTTTGTTAATGTCACATCTACAAAACCTTTTCCTTGTATCCAACAGACAGACAGACAGATATCCTGAGATTTACTTCTTCATTATGGTAACAAATTCATGTGGCACAGTGGCAAAGTGCATTTTTTCATATTGCCAAAATGGTTGTTTTTCTGATGAAAATTTGTGATATTTTTCTTATTTATACTCCAAACACATTACGAAAACATGTCCGTGTGAAAATATGGCGTCCAACATGGTGTCAGAAATTACACATTTTGGGTAAAAATGGTAACATGTTTCTTATTTCTGCTCAAAAACATAGATTGTGGGTGCTCGTTAGAACCGCCTCATTCTCAAAGACATAGATTGTGGGTGCTCGTTAGAACCGCCTCAATGAGGCGATTCTAACGAGTACCCACAATCTATGTTTCTGAGCAAAAATAAGGCAGAAAATGTATACCCTGTAAACCCCACTTTTCTCTTTATAAAGTGGGGTTTAGAGGATATATCGTGATGGGTTGTGAGTACCTGTCTTCAACCTATGTCTTGCAGCAGAAATAAGGAAAATAATGGATACCGTAAAAGTCCTAAAAATTGGGACACATTGAGGACTTGCTGTAAATCTCCTGAAATTTTAACAAATTTTTTTCATGATCCTGCAAGGAGTCCAAAAGGTGCAGACAGAATAGAAAACAGTGTAGTCCCTGATCAGACTGCTCCTTCTGGAGCAGTGAAGACTGCTCCTTCTGGAGCAGTGAAGCAGTCTGATCTGGGTATGCACCATTTGCTTAGGCATGTCTGTTCCAATACTTAGGATCATTACAGTACCCCTGAAAATACCAGTTTTCTCTTTATAAAGTAGGGTCCACAGGGCTGTTCATTACTTGGACTTGTTAACCCTTCTCTTGCTGAATATTCAGATTAGCCACACCCATTTCTGACTTTGAACCAATCAGATTACTTGATGTAATTTATTCCTACAAATTCATAAATTGAACGTCAAACAGTGTAGATCCTGATCAGATGGCTTCTTCAGAAGCCATCTGATCTGGATCTACACTGTTTCCAAAGATAGGGGTTGTCGTGAACAGCAAGATAAGGGTTAAGATGATGCTATTCACTATACATTCAAGAAAATTACACTCTACTTATACCTCCTCATCCCTCATTTTGATGCTAATTTTGGCCAAAATTATGCTAAATTTTAGTAAAATTTTTGAGTCTCCCGCATTTGAATTGAGAATTTCCCTATATATTCTTTACATCTCCCTCATCACAATGGCAAATCTCCATCTTACAGTTCCAAAAATTACCCCAGGTATGAGAATGATTTAACTACTATGACAATATCTTCCCAGTAAGCATCACATACATGCCCTCATTTTAGCACAGCTTTTCCATTCGCAATAACTGACACAATTCATGATTTAAAACACTTGAATAAGTTCTAAAATGAATTTCTAAATATCTAAAATATAACAGAGTCACAAAATATGTATGTTATTTAACCCATTTTGTACCAGAAACCCCAAAAGGGATACCCTGGCAAACAGTGCAGGCCCAGATCAGACACCACAGAATGGGGCGTCTGATCAGGGCCTACACTATTTGCAAAAAAGTTCAGCTATTTTCCAAACAAATTTTAAAGATACCACAACTATAACTCCTAAATATCGAAATGGACTCCTGCCATAAATAAGGAGGAATATTCCATTTGGTACAAAAAAGGGTTAAAAATCATAACTAAGCAGATCATACTACAAGATCCAAATACATCCAAGAGCACTATTTGACCATAACTCTAATCCAAAACCCAACCAGAGGACCATCTTGGTCATGTGACCTAAACCATTTGAACAAACTTTTGTGCCTCTATCCCATAAAGTTGGCTTAATGCCCAGTCGCTTTTTTAACCCATTTAGTACCGGAAACCCCAAAACGGATACCTTATCAAACAGTGCAGGCCCAAATCAGATGCTGCAGAACGTGGCATCTGATCAGGGCCTCCACTGTTTGCTAAATAAATTTTGAGGAAAACACAACCTGCAAACCCTAAATTTCAAAATGGACTGCTGCTATATAAAAGGAGGAAATGCTGACCTTTGGCACTCAAGCAGCTTTACATGCATTAACTCATTTAGCTGATTGCCTATACCATTTAAGTTCACAGGCAATAACATTTTTTTTTTTTTAAATAATTTCCGCTTTTTCCTATACAAAAGCACAAGTGACCAAATCTGACCTTGGGTGTAAAATGAGTCAATGTCAACCCAGACTCATCATTTGAATAAATTATAATGGGCTGGCGTCCCCAATGTTACAACAATCGTTTCAAGGCAATTGGTCCACTTGTTCCAGAGAAAAGACTTTTGAAATTTACTTTTGAATATGTCTTATCATAAGGAACAAGAATATATATGTGACCCGTCACGCGAAAAGGGACCTTCTGGGAATTTTTGGCGAAAATGAGTTACAACTGATTTCGGATATATTGGTATTTGAGAAACAATTTGACACCAAATTGAATAAAATACTCCTAAAGGTTTATGATTTACAGTATTTTAAACATAGGTACCCTAAAAGTAATTATGTCACAGAAAACCGATTCGACGTCATGGGTTATTCGACGTCATGGGTTAACAAACTGTTAAAGGTAAAGTTGCAGGTAATAATGCAAGTAAACATCTGAAAGGCTTTTTAAAACACTAAAACATTTATTTCCTAAAGACTCTTTAATTATTAAGCATTTCTTTGAGAAATATGACATATTGTCGTCGGTGAATCTGTGTAGTTTTAGCGATAGTCATGGGAAGATCAAAAACATTTTTACACGTTATAGGAGCAAAAAATGCTATTTGCAGCCTGTGCATCAGCATAGACTGATCAGCGCATATGATGCCAGTTTTTGTGATCGTGTTAAGACTTAGGCGGTTCTATGCCAAAATTCAGGTCACCGCTGTGGGTTTATAACTGGCTCGGGTCACTTGTGAGACGCCAAGTTCTGCAACGGAAGGTCATGTGTGTTTTTACGGTTACTCCGGTTTTCACCCACCTATGGTTAATGATCGGCTCGATATGAGTGAAATAATCTTGAAAGGGCCGTAAAACCAAACCAAATGTCACCTAAGGCTTCTGAGACTGAGCAGACTGGTATGTTACCTCATCTGGTTGGAAATACCAAAGACCGATTTCCTCATGACATACGAAAAAAATGAACTCAATATTCACCGCTATGGTTCGAGCCTTGCTCGAGTCAAAAGTAAGATACCATGTTCTGCAACGGAAGGTCATGTTTTTCTCGGTACTCTGGTGTTCGCCCACATCTGATTAGCGATCGGCTTGAAATAAGTGAAAAAAATATTGAAAACAAATCCCTTATACTCGTGTAATCTATCTATCTATCTATCTATCTATCTATCTATCTATCTATCTATCTATCTATCTATCTATCTATCTATCTATCTATCTATCTCTGGCTGCATGATGCTTCCACACAGAGCTGAAACCGACCGCACACAAGTGCTGGCTAACCGCTTTGAGGATCTAAGCCTGCCCAGACAAAGCGGTGTGAGTCGGTCCGCCCATGCTTACAAACCCTATTGGTTTCATTTGGCAACAGGGCTTGCAGTGTCATTATTTCTCAATGTCCGGTAAAACTCCCACAAAATTGGAAGCAACGTCTCCAAAATGACTTATACAGTGTTGACGGGGACGTTAAACCTCAAATCAAACCACATACCGAACTTTTTCCTTCATAGGCGGCGATCGGAATAAGTCGGGAATTTCCGTTAAAACCTGTCTGGGCGATGTTCGAGTTATCTCCCTGTACACCACTGGGATCAAGGTACAGAATATCCAATATTTTTTCTCTAGTCGCTGACCTCAGGGAATCAACTCAACTCAACTCAACATAACTTTATTTTCACTCAGGCCACACATGGTGGCAACATGAGACAAGTAACAAACATTTTCAAACATACATGGCGTAGTGTATAGATACCAAAATGTGCTGAGGAATCTTTATAACAGGAGTGGACAGATAAAGTGGGTGGGGAAAAGCATCAGTATTGATAGTAGTAGTAGTAGTAGTAGTAAGTAATAGTAGTAGTAATAGTAGTAGTAGTAGTAGTAAAGTAGTTGTTATAACATTAATATAGTGGTTATAGCAGTAATAGTATGCATAAGCATTGCGTGCACAACGGGTCATTCATTATTATTAAACATAGAATTGCGTTTTTTTTTTCTCTCTAAATAACGCCTTCATCATAACACTGTATAATAATGGTTGCCCGTCCTTCGTCCTCATCATCATTAGGGGAAGTAGGACACCATCACTGGGTCGAAGCCAAGAATGAGGCTTTAGGTACAAGCTTAAATATGTAGCCGGTTTGGATTTGTTAAAACATTTACATCCCGGTTGGCACGCAACGTCAAAACGACGTCATATCAACGTCGACGCGTCACCACATCGCGTCGACGCCGATACGACGCTGCGTGCCTTCCGGGACTACTTGAAGAAGAAGAAGAAGAAGAAGAAGAAGAAGAAGAAGAAGAGCAGCAACAGCAATTAACAGGAGGTTAATGTTTTGCTGAAAACAAACATATTAATAAATTGGTAAATTTCATGCATAGCTTGACCGCATATGACTGATTTTACTCTTAAACCTCGATGATAATTTTATTATCTCTTGTAGGTATGTTATCATTATCATAAGCATGAGTATTGGTCTCTAAACAGCTACCTTCGTTTTATTTGAATAAGTGGATTAATCTACTCGGTGCACGAGCTTAATCCTGACACGTCATGCATGGGATTTTATCAGCTTTCTTTGTTTTGTTTGAAGACGCCGACCGATTGCACGAGAATTGAGTGTTTTAACCAAAATCTTGCATAACAGAATGTAAGATTTAACCAGCGGTCCCCATGTTTTACAAGCATAATATAATATAAAGATGTCGGATTAACACATCGCCGGCCTCTGTGAGTATTGTTGTTTAGCGCTTTAGCTTTAAAATATTATTTGTATACATGTTACACCCACATAGAGGATGTTACACGAGTGGTCCTTTCGCATTGAATGTGTGGAACGAGCCTTCGGCGAGTTTCATAAATTATATATGAAATGACCACATGTGTAAGTTTCTGTTTATCATATGATCACTTAAATATTAACTGTATCACATATAACTGGACATTTTCCCACAGAATATGCATTGATGGCATGGAGTTCGTTACGGCGTTACCATATCACACCAAAGCGTTATTACAATTGTAGTCATACGATGCTATCCACTGCATATCGGTGACGGCGACGTCATACTACTATTTTTTTTATTTTTATTTTTTTTTGGTTTGGTTTGGGTTTTACGGCTCTTTCAAGATTATTTCACCTAATCGAGTCGGTCGTTAATCAGAGGCGGACGAAAACCGGAGTACCCGGAGAAAAACCGCCTGACCTTCCGTTGCAGAACTTGGCGTCTCACGCGTGACCCGAGCCAGGCTCGAACCCACGGCAGTGAGACATAATATTCTGATAAGTACATTGTATAAATGTGTCAGAACAAAGTGGACTGTTTTAGTTAATATACGTGTTGACCAATATTCGGGTGTTTCGCTGTTAACAATTCGGTTGCCAGGCAACGGAGAAGAAGAAGAAGAAGAAGAAGTTAGAAAGAGGAATGCGAAAAAAATCAGTAATCATATATCTGCAGATATGACACTTTACCTGTAGGTATTCAAAGGAGCGCTTAAGTAGTGCTCAAATTAAGGCTATCTAAATGTGAAAAAGAACTTCTTGAAGTAACAACCATGCCTTTTCATTTCGGGGCATCTAGTATGAACGAACATATTTGACATATTGAAGAGCTACATTATGTAGAATTGCTTAAAAAATAATAATTATAATTATCAATATTATTATTATTAGTAGTAGTAGTAGTAATAGTAGTAGTAGTAGTAGTGTTTTATTTTTTTATTTTTTTTTTTTTTTTTTGACATGTAGGATATTGGGTCTATATGTTAAGATGCCTGTGTCATGAACATCCTTGTTAATTGGTAAGTTGGGAGTTTACAAGAGTATATATTATATTCTTTTTTCTTGCTCAAAAACATAGCTGGGGTACTGGTAAGACCGTCCGAATCAGGGTGTTGCAAAGAACACCCATAATCTATTTTTGTGCCCTAAATTCCCATTTTATATAGAAAAATATTGGAAACTATTGCATCACATTGGTGTAGCTAATCACACGTGTACTGTTCGATAATTAAGGACAACTTAATGTATTTCTTAATCCACCATTATATATTAGCGCAGTCTCTTGTCCAGTGATTTTAAAAAAGGATTGAGGTCAAATATGATACGTGAAATCTCTTGACTCCGATCTTTTTATGCATTTATTTTAACTGTTTATTTGAATAAATATCGCCATGAAAACTATTGTTCGCCAATCACTAACACACGCCTATAAGACTCGATGAAGATGAACTCAGATTTTGTTTGTTTGTTTGATTTGAGGTTTAACGTCCCCGTCAACACTGTAAAGGTCATTTTGGAGACGTTGCTTCCAATTTTATGGGACTTTTACCCGACATTGAGATGAAATGACTTCTCAAGCCCTGTCGCCCAATGAAACCAATAGGGTTTATTAGCATCCGCCTCGCACCGCGGTTCCTGGACAGGCTTAGATCCTCTAAGCGGTTTACCAGTACTATTTTGCGGGCCGTATTCAGCTCTGCGTGGAAGCATCATGCAGCCCATATATTTCTTCAAGCCCATAAGGGCGGGGGCCGAGATGAACTCAGATGAGAAAGTTCTTACATAAAAACCATTTTTGTTCCATTACGAAAACACGCCTACACATATACATTGTAAATTTTACCACGAAAAAAATGAAAATTTTCAGATGAAAAAAATGATATATTTCTTATTTCTGCTCAAAACATATATTGTGGATACTCGTTACAACCGCCATGGCGAGGCGGTTCTAACGAGTCCCCACATTCTATGTTTTTAAGAAGAAATAAGAAAAATAATGTATACCCCTGCAAACCCAAACTTTACTATATGAAAGTGGGGTTTTAGGGGGTCAAATTTTCGTGATGGTCTGCCGCAGTCATAATTGACACCTTAAGATTTAACATTACACCGATATACAGTGTATTGTATAAGATATTTCCTGAATAATTAAAAGGACGCCATAAAAAGTAACATGATAGGTAAACACATTTTGAAAAATGTTGTCTGCCCAAGTCATGATTGACACATTAAGAGTTAACACTACACCGATATACAGTATATTGTATAAGATATTCCCTGATTAATTGAAAGGACGCCATAAAAGTAACGTAATGTGTAAACACAGATAAGCCTATTTATGTATTTTTTTTTTTTTTTTGGTTTGGGTTTTACGGCCCTTTCAAGATTATTTCACTCATATCGAGCCGATCGTTAATCAGAGGTGGGCGAAAACCGGAGTACCCGGAGAAAAACCACCTGACCTTCCGTTGCAGAAATTGGCGTCTCACACGTGGCCCGAGCGAGGCTCGAACCTACGGCGGTGAGAAACCTAATGACTAAGAGTCAGCGCTCTTATCCACTAGGCCACGGAGGCCCGTTAAGCCTATTTATGTATTTATGCATTTATTTATTTATTTATTATAAAGACATTTCACTCATATTTGAATCGGCTGTAATGTTTGTCCTAAACAATTTTAACATAATTTCGAAAAATGTTGTTTGTCGAGCTATGGCTGACACTTTAAGAATTCAAGAAAGATATAAAAAGTGCCTTAAAAGTCGGTCACAGAAGGTGATTACAGATACGGCATAGTTATTTATTTATTTATTAAAATGAGGCATGCAATTACTATGTGAATGGGCTGCAATATTTTTATGATCACATCACAAAAACACCCCATATTACCCACTTTTATGTAGTAAACTGTGGATCATTATTTTTCTTATTTCTGCTAAAACATATATTGTTGTTTGTCGTAAGAACAGCCTCGCTGAGGTGGTTCTAACGAGTTCCATCAATTTATGTATCGAGAAGAAATACGAAAAGTAGCATTTTTTTATCTGAATACTTTCATTTTTGGTGGTAAATTTTCAATATTACAATTACAAAACTGGAAAATGTCATCTGCACTAGTTATGATTTACACTCTAAGAGTTAATAAAACTTTACATAAATCAAGACACCACAAAAATTGTCTATCAAAGCAATCACAAAAGTGAACAAAGATGAGGCTGTTACTTTATTTATTTATTTACTTATTTATTTTTTATTTATTTATTTATTTATCAAATTGTTATCTTCAATATTATAATTGACACTTTACACACTGGTAAAGGCAAGCGCGCAGGGTAAGGAACAAACACACCGGATAAGGAAATTTTTCCGCTCAGGATAAAAAAGAAAATGGCGGAATGGGTATCACATGTGCAGGTTTGCTGTTGTTCTAGATCTCGTGTTATGGTTACTAATCAATACGACTGCTCACATTAGCTTCACGGAAGACACATGTATTTCACAAATTTATCTTCGATGGTCCGAATTCGACAGTTACATCAAGTCAAACGGAGAACTGGACACAGTGGAGCTACTTCACCGCGAAATCTCATTATTTTACATGGAAGATGGCATGCACTTTTTTGTTGGTTGTAGACAGACACATGATAAATCGGACTGTTGCAAATACGATTTAAGGAAAATTTGAAATTGGAAGGCACACAGTGAAAAATCCTTGTTCAATTTTCAATACAACGCCAACGGGCAAGGAAATGGGTACAACGCATGTGATAAGACACAAAATTTTCTGGGGAAAATGGTTGTTGTATGGTCGTAGCACTAGGAAATGTCCATCTTAGATAAGGTTTTCCGATATTAATAATTAGTCCTACATAGTTTAAAGCACCAATTGTGATCTTTAGGAAACGTTCAAAGTTTTTGTGCATTGTCTTGGCATGTGCATTGCTCTGGTTCTAGCAATGTTCTCCATCCCCACCCCCTCCCCCCCCCCCCCACACACACACACACACATACCAATACACTATGAATCTATGGCCGATTTCGCCCGGACGATTTGACCTAGGAGAATTTGGCCAAGGAGAATGTGGTCCGTAAAAATATTGGGTAGGACAACTTGGCAAGGCTAATATAAAAGGTCTCATGATCAATCTCCACGAAAGAATATTGCCGACCCCGGCAGGTGTCGAACCCGTGCCCTCCTGATCACCAGCAGACGCGAATCCGACTGAGCTACCGAGGCCGGCATTCAGTTACCAATACATGCGCATACTTTAATAGTTGCCTTGCCCATCGGGGCTTAAGAAATAGATGGGCTGCATGATGCTTCCACGCAGAGCTGAAACCGACCCACACACGAGCACTGGTAAACTGTCTGGAGGATCTAAGCCAGTCCAGGCAAAGCGGTGCGAGTCGACCCGCCCATGCTTATAAACCCTATTGGTTTCATTGGGCTTGCGATGTCGTTTCATCTCAGTGTCGGGTAAAAGTCCCACAAAATTGGAAGCAACGTCTCCAAAATGACGTATGGTGACTGATAGCCAAAGGAAGTTATATGAAAAGATACAGCTTCAAAGAAAAAAAATCAATAAAATGTTTGGTCATTCACAAATAAGGTATTGTTTTTACCATGGCTTTACCCCTACCCCCAGCTGATTTTGACCAAAATTGCAAAATTTGTCACCTTTATGGCTTTCAAAATATAACAGCCTAGCCTTGCCTGTACATATTTTATATTTTGTATACAGATAAAGTTTTGATATGTTAACACGTGGTGAAAATATAAAAAAAAATGGAAGGTGGCCTCACACAATATCACACACCTATAGCGTCCCCTAAAAAAAAAAAAATACACCCCTAAAAAAAAAAAAAAAACACACCTATAGGTTTAGACTAATAAAAGTGGGTTTGGCCTTTTAACCCACCACCCCAAACCCACTTTTAGGCTAACCTGCCCGAAAAAAAAAAAAAAAAAAAAAAACACACCCCTAAAAAAAAAAAAAAAAAAACACACCCCTAAAAAAAAAAAAAAAAAAAAAACACCCCTAAAAAAAAAAAAAAAAGAGGAAGGGAGTACTGTGGCAAAGTGATGAAAGGGGGTGAAAAAAAAAAAACAAAAAAAAAACGCACCCCTAAAAAAACGCACCCCTAAAAAAAAGCACCTCTGGGTCCCCCTAAAAAAAACACACCTCGAGAAAAAAAAAAAAAAAAATGCTTTTTTCTCCTAACACAAAAAATAAAAAAAAGTGAAGGGAGTACAGTGCAAAAATGATGGAGGGGTGGGGTGAAAAAAAAAGTGAAGGGAGTACAGTGGTAAAAATGACTGAGGGGGTGAGAAAGAGAAAAAAACAAAAAATAACACAAAAATAAAAAAATGAGGGTTTGTGTATATAATAAAAAAATATCTAAAACTCAGTAATCTGTAATTCTTGTTCATAAAAACTACCTTTTATTTCTTCACCTTTTAAATCATTTATTTTATAAGTAACAGGATTTGTATTTAAAACTTCTTTAATTACAAATATTTCTCTTGTCCAACGAGTTGTATAACCCTTTTCAAATTTACCTTTCTTTTTTGCTATTCTAACTCTATCCCCAACTTTGAATTTAGGTTTTTTAATTTTCTCATCATTTTCTGGATATAAATTTTTATACACTGTTAATTCATTTTCTAATTTACTTGCTTCAACAGGTGTCATTTTAATAGAAGAATGTACTGTATTATTATAATTTTCAACTAATTCATCTAATACATCATAATATTTAGTAGTTTCATTTGCAGTAAAATATTTATACATATGCTGTTTCATAGTGCCTATCCATCGTTCTACTACACTAGATTTTTCTTCATTCTCAGTTGAATATAATTCTATATTATTATCTTTTAACAATTCTTTTACTTGTCGATTATAAAATTCAGAGCCTTTATCTGACCAGATGAACATCGGTTTTCTTTCTTTAAATAATGTTTTAAACGCCTCAGTAACTGTTACTCCTGTTTTATTTTTTAAAGGAATTAACCAACCATATTTACTAAAAACATCTATAACATAGTGTTTATTTTGTTTTGAATATTGTTGCATATCTGCCAAATCAACCGCCCATGTTTGATCTATTGAATCAACATAAACACGTCTTTTAGGAAAAGATTTTATAACTCTATGATGTAATTCATCTGCTAATGTATTTGTTATTTTTTCTTTATCGGATATGAATCTATTTTTGTTGGATCCACACTCAGAACATTTACCTTTTAACATCTGTCTATTATTGGCTGTTGTTACTTGTTTCACTGAATCATTTTCAGTATGCTTTTTACAACGTAAACAATATATTTTTGGATGCTCCATTTTTAAAGGAATTAAAATTGTTTCTTAAAAAATGGAGACAAAAAAAGATAAAGTTTTATCTAAGTCAAAAGATTCATATAAACTAATACTATTAAGATCAAAAAAACATAAATCAGGTATTCATGTATTTAATTATAAAGTTAGTCTAAAAGATAAAACACCTCAAGCATTTATAAATGTGTTTGACCATATGATAGACTATTCTATAAAAGACTTCCCTAATGGTAGAATTAAAATAGTCCCTTTACATGAAATTATACTTACTAAACATAAAAGCTGGCCTATAAGAACATATAATACAGTTAGACAGTTATTTATGGATCAAATGGAAAGATTATTAAACAGTGCTGAAGAATTAAATTTAGAAGAAGTTATTTTTGAAGTTACTATTATTCCAAATAGATCAGGTAAAGGTAAAGGTTTAAAAATATTAGATGAAATAAATAAAAGAAGTATTATACGAATAAAAAATAATGATACAATTTGTTTAGCAAGAGCAATTGTAACTGCTTTAGCTTCTAATAACTTATTAGAAGATTTTACAGATTCTCAATTAAAATATATTAAAGATGGAAGAAAACCATTACAAAAAAGATTAGCACTAGAATTACATGAAAAATCAAATGTTGAAATAAAAGAAGAGGGTAACAATTTAGATGATTTAAAGATTTTTGAAAATTATCTGAATGTTAGAATAATTGTTTTTACATCAAATAGTACAGAATATATTTTATATAGTGGTAATGAAAAATTTGATAATCAATTATATTTATATTATCATGATTATCATTTTGATGTTGTTACGAATATAACAGGATTTTTAGCTAAACGCAGATTTTGTAAAAAATGTTTAATTGGATTCACTGAACAGCATACATGTAATAATACAGTAACAACTATCAGAAAACAAAATACTTGTGATAAATGTAATAAAACATATACAGGTAAAAATCATATATGTGATGAAATCACTTGTTCTATATGTTATGAAAAATATATGAAAGGTACTGAACATTTATGTTATATGAATCCGTTAATACCAAATAAAGTAAAAGATAATAAATATATTTATTTTGATTTTGAAGCTAATCAAGAAACAGGTATTCATATTATGAACTTTTGTATAGCTTATGATTTAGAATATATTTACTGTTTACGAAAAAACTACATAAAAAGATTAAAATGTGATTTTAATATTAATGATATAGACTTACCACAATTGGATATTGATGATTGTTTTGATGATGTAGAAAAAATAGAATGTGAATCTGATTCTGTAATAGATAACTTTTGTAAATATTTTATAAGAGATAAGTTTAAAAACTATACATTTATTTCCCATTATGGTAAAGGTTATGATATGCAACCTATTTTAGGTTGGATAGTAAAAAATAAAATAGAACATAATTATATTTCATCAGGATTAAAATTAACCGCTATATTTATAAAAGGAGTAAATTTAAGATTTATAGATTCTATAAATTTCACTTTATGCGGATTAGCAGCTTTTCCAAAAACATTTGGTTTTGAAGGTAACAAAGGCTACTTTCCTCATTATTTTAATACATTAGACAATCAAAACTATAAAGGAGTTTATCCTGATAAAGAATATTATGGATATAATTCTATGACAATTAAAAATAATGAATTATTTGATAATTGGTATAATAATGTTGAAGATAAAGAATTTAAATTCTATAAAGAAATATTTTATTATTGTTTATTAGATGTTTTAATTTTAGCAAAAGGATGCACAATATATAAAGATCTATTTTTAAAAATAACAGATAATTATATTGATCCTTTTCAAAGTATTACAATTGCACAATGTTGTACTAAAATATTTAAAACATTAATGTTAACAAAACAAACAATAGGTATTCATAAAAAGATGACAATTAAAGAAGTATATTCTCAAAAATCAATACAATGGCTAGAGTATATTTGTTTAGAATATGGTATCAGAATACAACATGCTAAAAGAGGCGGTGAAAAGATAATATACTATAATGATAAAGTATATAAAGTTGATGGATATTATTATGACAGGAAAACTAAATCAGCTCATATATATGAATTTTTAGGATGTTATTGGCATGGATGTCCGAAGTGTTATAATCCTGAAGAAATATGTAAAAAAGACAGAAATAAAAAAACTATAAAAGAGTTATATGATCACACAATGAAACGATTAGATGATTTAAAAGAAAGTGGTAAATACATAATACATACAATATGGGAATGTGAATTTGATCAAGAAAAATATCCTGAAGTTGATCCACATTTAAAACCTATTGATAAAAGAGATGCATTTTATGGTGGAAGAACAGAAACTATACAATTATATAATAATCTTTCTGACTTAAAAGGAAAATATGTAGATTTTTGTTCTCTATATCCTACAGTAAATAAGTTTTGTGAATATCCAATAGGACATCCAGTTACTTATAATAATGTATCTATAGATGATTATATTAACAGAAATTATTTTGGAATAATTAAATGTAAAATATTACCACCAAGAAAATTATATCATCCTGTTTTACCATATAAACAATTAACTAGTGATAATACTCATAAATTACTTTTTGGTTTATGTAGAACATGTATGAATAAAATATCTGTTAAATGTACACATATAAAAGAAAAGTTTGAATCGAAATATGATAAAGCACATGCTATTAAACGTTGTAGTGAATGTATTAATTATAAAACAGAAAAATGTAAACATTCAGATGAAGAAAGAGTATTAGTAGGAACTTGGCCTACAATTGAAATAAATAAAGCAATAGAAAAAGGATATAAACTATTAAAGATATATGAGCTAGAACATTTTGAAAAGACTTCAACAAAAATATTTGAAAAATATGTTAATACATTTATGAAATACAAGCAAGAAGCCTCAGGTTGTAAATGTAATTATAAAGTAAAATGTGGTTGTGATGAAAAATGTAAAGATATTAAAGAATGTCCTAATCTTATATCAAAAGAAGGTTTATGTGATTCAGATTGTAAAAATGATCATGAGTGTGAAACAAAAATACAGTATCTCATAGATAATGCTGTTTATGATTTAGATATAGATAAAGTTAAATATAATGCAGGATTAAGGTTTATAGCTAAAATATGTTTAAATTCTTTATGGGGTCATTTTGGAATGAGAGATAACTTTACTCAAAAAGAATATTGTTTTAATTTAGAACGAATAACTAATATAGTATTTAATAATAAATATACAGATATAAGTACTATGATACTAGATGAAGATATTGTATTAACTGAATATAAAAATAAAGAAGAATATACTAAACCTAATCCAACTGTTAATGTTTATATAGCATTATTTACAACTGCACATGCAAGATTAAAATTATATGAATTATTAGATATCTTACAAGAAAGAGTTATGTATTTTGATACTGATTCGTGTATTTACCATGATGATGGATCAGAAGCATGTAAAAAGATAGAAAGTATGATGGGTAAGAAGCTAGGAGATTTAACAGATGAAATTGTTGATAAACATAATGCTAATCATATAGTACAATTTATATCTGCTGGTCCAAAAGATTATTCAATGAAATTTGATACAGGTAAAATTGTTAGTTGTTGTAAAGGATTTAGATTAAATGTAGAAGTAGAAGAAAAGATTACATTAGATAAAAAAGTAAAACTAATTACTGATGAAAATGAAACATATGAAACTGTTAATTATAAAAATATAAAAATAGGAAAAGATCATCAACTTAAAACAGTTAAACAAGTTAAATCTTATGATTATATGTTTGATAAAAGAATGATATATAATGAAAATGAAAATTTAATTAGAAGTTTTCCTTATGGTTACTAAAGAAAAATATAATTTATTTTTTATTCTTTAAAAATGGTAATAGAAGCGTACACCGAAAAAGATGATCCTGATGCTAAAGTTATATTAGGAAGAATAATGTTATCAAGTTATCAATTATGTTGTTTAAGAGATGATGGGGAATGTCCTTTAACACCTGAACAGATGAAAATAATGGACAAGTTTGAAGGTAAAAAAATATCAAAGTTTCCACCTGGATGGGATGCTTTTATTAGACCAGATAAAGTTTATGAATATGTTTATGGTGAACCATGCCCCAAAGATTAGTTTTTAACTATTTCTTTATATCAACTTCCATGCAACAAATCCTGTTAATGCCATACCACCAACAACAAATGCAATCTCTCTATTTTTCTGGTCTTCTGATGGAGTATAATAATCATTTAATGTAGGATCCGGAGGTAATGCCTGTAAATCTTTACCTGTAATATAATAATATTGTTTCATTGCTTGGTCAACATCATCAAATTTCTGAACTGCATGATGTTCTTTTTGTAATTGTTCATTTATAAAATCTAATCTTTGTGTTCTTTCTTTACTCCATTTGTCTTGTGCTGCTTTTAATTGTTCCATTGCCTTATCATGTCTTTCTCTCTCTTTATCTGCATCTTTTCCAATATGTGAAAATAAATAATTACTACCCGAAAAAGCAAAGGCATTTACTACTGCTCCACCAATCATCATCACAATTGCACTCGCCATTTTTTACTTCATAATATCAGCAGGAATAATATTGTGTTTAATCAACATATCTCTTGTTGCCATTGCAAGTAATATATCAATAGATAACATTCCAATATCGGCCATATTTAAATCTACTTTTGGTGGTGGTCTTTTCAATAGTTTTCTTCCTAATTCTGCGTATCCAACCGTTAATACTGTTTCCACTCCTGCATGATATAACATGTTTACTATTTGTTTTCCATCAATTTGTGTTGCCATTTTTATAAGAATTTTTTTGATTACTTAAACTCAAATGGATCTATTTCTTTCTTTTCCTTTCTCTTTGGAACAGGTTCTGGTGTAGTAACTTGTTTATTAGATTTAGCAGTATATATATATAATCCCAATCCAACAACCCCTACTACAACACATAAAGGTATATAATTTTTGTATTGAACTTCTTGAACTTCATCCTTAACTATATTTGAAACTTCATTATCATCTTTTGTTATTTTTAAATCATCTTTTGTTTTAGATTTTAATTGTATGTTTTCTTTTTTCATTGTTTCTATTTCTTTTCTTTTTAATTCAGCTTTTAATCTTTTTGCTTCTGCACCTTTTTTACCAGCAGATACTCTTTTTGGGTTTTTTATTTTAGGTTTTTCTTCAACAATTTCATTCATCTTTTTTTAAGTCAATATTTTCATTTTTTTTTATCAGTGAAATCAATATGTCTCGCTGTTGTTAACATTGCAGTAAAAGGAGCAAGATACATTCCATATCTATAATACAATTCACAACAAGTACTTGTCAAAGCATGATTGATAAAAGGGTCTTCCTCTAAGTCTTGTATCAACCTAGGTGGGTTAGTAACATTGAGATACTTTGTCACACCCATAACATACAAATTTATAAAAGAATTCCCCAACGTCTTAGTCATACTTGCACCAAGTCTTGCTTCGTATCTACGGTATAGTTTTTCTATTTGTTCTGGTGTCATTGTATCAATGTCTGACATTTGTAAGTCTTTACCAAGATATTGTTTACTTCCTCCACCAGCAACAAGGGCTGATAATCTTTCACGTTTTTTGTCTTCATGGTCATCTTTTTGTTCTGGTAACTCAACATCTTTCAATAATTCTTCGGCGTTCATTTTATATAGTTTATTTTTAATTTTAAAATAATTAAATATTATATATCCAACTATTGATAAGACTGCAGTGTTTGTTATAATTGTTAGTGTTTCAAGAAGCATCTTTTTTATTGCTTATTTTTTAAGCATTACTAAAGCATTACTTAAGCATTACTAAAGCATTACTATAGCATTACTAAAGCATTACTTAAGCATTACTTAATCAACCACCCAATAATCAGTAGGTTGGTCGGTTTTCAAAATTAATTTACGATGTTTCTTTTTTTTTAGTTCTTCCTTTATTCTTTGTCGGTCTTCCAGTGTAGGAATAACATCATTCTCTCTCAAACAATTTTCAAAACTATCTCTATCTTTCATATAGAAAATACATAACCATTTTGTTTGTTCTCTTAAATCTTTTAAAACTGAATTGTATCTCTGCGATATAACCCATATCGATTGTTCTGCGTGTCTACCAGAAAATGCTAGTTCGGATAACATGTCTTTTTTCTTTGTTAGTTCTTTTGTGGCACTGCAGTCATCGATGATAAACAGGGTTGGTTTACCTGCATATTTTTTTAAAAATGACCGTAATAGTTCTTGAAGCTTTTCTGTTCCATCTGGCATTACAGGGTTTACGATTATAATATTTTTTGTTTTTGGTTTTCTAACATCACCAATCCAATCACGATTTTTGTATGCCTTGTTCCATTGAATGGTTGGGCAAAGTATAACAATATAACTAAATACACCTCTATATTCATCTTCAAGTAAGTCTAAAACAAATTCAGTCTTTCCACAGCCAGTTTGGCCACAAATAATTGCACTGTGTGGATATTTAGGTAATTCCATTTTAATTGATTAATAATTTACTTCTTTAAATCTACCATCTTCAAAATTAATTTGTGCATCCTGTATTACAAAGAGATAAACATTTATTGGTGCATCTACTCCTGCTTTTTTCGTTATTTGTATTGTTATACCTTCTGATGCATTTTCAATTCTTCTTCCTGAACCGTGAAGTGTATTATCATCCGTTGAACGTAAATCTAACCATAATGCATAATTGGTCGTTAGATATTTCTCTAACGTTGTATCAGTAAAATATAAATCTTTAATGACCATACTTGTTTCTCTATTTCTTTTTGAATTTAACGCAAAGAATTTATTTATCTCATCCCACTGTTGATATGCTTTCATTCCTTGACTGTATAATTGATTTGGGATTCCTTCTATTGTCATTTCTACTTTTGTTATTTCTGGATTGTAATAGTGTTCTGTACTTGTCCTTTCAGGATCTTCGAATAACAATAGAATCCCTTTCATACTTCTAGCTGGGACATTTAAATTAATATTCCATAGTGTATCAGATTTATTTTTTGGTATTTTTCGGTGTCTTAGTATTCGGTCATACAAAATAACCATTTTACCATCAACTTGCTGTCTTATTTCTCTTGATAAATAAGGATCAGAAACAGTATCAAATTCCAAACAAATATTTTTGATTGTATAAGTTGAAGTTGCATCGCCTGATTTAATTACTTTATTATAATCATTGAATGTAAGTTCATATTCAAGTCTATCACCGAGTCCTGCTTGATAAAAAGGCATATGGGTTTCCAATAATTCAAAATCAAGTGGAATACAAAACCTGTTTCCATATGCTTTTGCAATGGCTTGATCTTCTTTATCCGCTGTCGCGTTTTCTGCCCCAACTCTATGTTTCAACATGTTTGGTTTGCCAACGCCTTGATAAGCCATATTTATTCGTTCTGTAGGAGTCTTCCAGAGATCAGTATAACAATGATAGATGTCACTATCATCAATTGACATAACTTCATTTCCAGAGATACGAATTGTTGTTTTCTTAATTATTGCTCTTCCTATATTTGGAAATATAGTGGCATTTACATCTCTAGAATCTAACTCAATTTCAAATGCTAATCTGACTGTTCCGGGAACAATAACATCATTTCCGGAGAGATTGGGGAATCTCACTAACAATTGTTGATTTTGATCAATAGTTGACGGATTATTGGTTATCACTACACTTTGGCGGATTCCTCTTACCCCACGTGGTTCTCTTATTTTTCTGTAAGGGTTTAATTTATTTCCATAGGTCGACATTTTTTAAAGGAAAAATTTAATAATTAAAAATGGCGGAAGGATTTAATTTTGAGAATCCTACATTTAAAGAAGATGATTATGGTGATGAAGATGAAGATGAAGATGAAGATGAAGATGTTGATTCCAGATTACCTACGGTACCCAATGAACATGAACAGAGTATTATTCTAAATCGGAGAAGAACAATCGATGACTTAAGAGGAGATCTCGAACAGACTGCTCTTCAACACTATAAAGAAAATCTTGTAAAGACGTTTTATAAAGAAACAGAGAAGCGATACAAAATGGCGTCAGACAAAATAGATTATGAACAGTTTAGATTGTCAGATGATAGAAAAACTTTATATTGGGTTGTCGGCGACAAAGAAATCAGAATTACTGCAGAACGAGGCCCAGCAGAATTTCTTTCTTTGGCTACTTTAGCAAATGAATACAACCGTGAAGTAGGTAGTGGTGGAACACGGGCAATCAGACAGTATTTAAATTTTCCAGATTATCGAAGTACAACAAAGATATCTCAACGGGCAAGGACGGCTCTGGGAAGTACGCGAAATGATTTGCTAAATGCTGAAGAACAAATTCCAATGCAGGATTTATCTTCTACCCAAGATGTGCAAAATGTAGTAGACACTGCAAATAATGTTGAGACCGCTGTTACATCTCTTTTTGATAATTTAGAGCTGCCTGAAGTCAAAAATGCACTCACACAAACAGAAGGTAAAAATTTCAGAGAACTGGAAGCTCTAGATGAGAAACTACAAACTTTCCGTGGTGAACTCACTAATAACTTAGCAAAGCTGACAGACATTGATAAAGATATAGCAAAAGAAAAAAGAAAACTACAAGAAGCTGAAGAAGCTGAAGATGTAGAGAGGATTAGTAAGGAATTAAAAAAATTGGAAGATGATAGAACTTTAAGACTTGAGGCTGCTAGTGAAAACAAAGAAGCATTACGTAGTCAGATAAACAGGATAAAAGAAACTATTAATAAAGTTTTGAAAGAAGATACTACTCTTGGTGAGAGAATTAAAACATTATTTAGAGAACAAGGGATTACAATTGTTAGTATTTTAACTGCTTTTGGAATGATTATTGGCGTTATTGTTGAGGCAATTATTCCTACTACTGGTAGTGGATCTATAACCCCTAAACCACCTTCATCACAGGGTGGAGTAAAAGAATGGGTAAAAAAACAATTAAGTAATCTTGCTAAACTATTAGCTAATCTAGCAGGTAAAGCAGCAGCAGCACTACCGGGTATTATTGGTGCCATTGTGTCTTGGCTGTTGTCTACTACTGGAAAAGTGGTTAACTGGTTTGGCGAACATCTCTGGACATTGCTTCTCCTTGTTGTGGGGTTATTGTATGCAGCTGCAAGAGAGTATATTAGTAAATCTCATAGATAGTGAGTGCAACAATACCTATTACAATACTTCCTACTATTAATGCTGTTTTGTTGTCTTCGTGTTGTGTTGATTCTTTCTTTTCAACGGGCTCTTGTAGAGATTCTTCCGCAAAGGATTTCTTTGTTTTTGTTTCCTGATCTTTTGGTTCTGGTAGAGATTTCTTTGTTGGTGTACCTTGTATAGTTGCAGGTTGTGTAGTAGGTGCAACAGGTTTAACATTTACATCATTATTGAAACCAAGTGTTTGATTTTCTGTTGCAATTACAATTTTATTATTATATCCAGCGATAGTGCCAATTTGTAAAATCATATCACTGGGAGACATATAGAGACCAAGTCCATATGTGTAATCAACTTTACTTCTTGCGTATTTCAATACATTTTGATAATTTGATATTTGAGTAGGCAAATCGATTGGACTGTTAATTGCATCTTGAACATTTGCTAAGAATTGTTTTTGAGCATCAAATCCTGTGCCTATTTTTAGTATTTCTACACGTGTTTGGGATTGTGCTCCTAATAGTGCCCATACAAGCGTTCTAATGCTTTCGTTAATTCGTTCAACACCTGGTTTTGTGAAACCTTTTGATTTGTCTAATATAAACAGTGTCCATGCCTCACTTATATCTACTGTATGTTCTATTTTATCATTTGGATTAAAGAATGGCCCATCACTTTGATGACCTTGTCTGTATTTTCCATCTGGTTTAAAATATTGTGTGTAACTCCCGAGACCACTACATTTAGAACTACTTTCCAGTTTTTGCCTCCAATCCGTGCTAGGTGAAACATCGAATTCATTGCATAACTTTTGGTATGTTGCTTTGTCGTATGGGTTTTTGTAATAACAGAATGATGCATCTGTCGGTAAAGGTGTTTTAAGTTCTTTCAAAATACGAGCAATACAATAATAAACATGAAATGTATATACTGTTTTAGTTAATCCTGAAGTGTTTTGTAAATGGTCTTGATAACTTACTCCACATCCTGCAGTGGCACACCAGACGGCAAAATTTAATTGACATTGCCACCAGTCAAATGATGAATGAAGCCATGTATTCCACGGTTCATTGGTGTGTAATGTTGGATTTTGATAGTTTTGAAATAAGTTGAGAAACGTTACTGGAAAATGGTCATCTTTGTTAACATAAATTGTTTGTTTTACAAGTTCAATATTCTTTTTAGTATATTTAGTATTGTGGTTATATGATGCATTGGGATTGTACTTGAATTCTTTTGGTATCATTTTTATACATAAAAAAATGTATCACACAATTTCCGATATTAATAAAACAATATATTTACAACAATATATAGATAATAAATGTGGAAATAAGAGAATTGGATTGAAGAGTTTTACTTATACCATAGGTTGGTATAATTTAATTGATGAATACATCCAAAAAGGAACAGATAAAGCAATACGTTTACCTTCAGGATTTTACAGTTTCCAACAAGTAGCAGATATATTAAAAAGTAATAATATTGTATTATCTGTGAATGAAACAAATGGCATAGTGTTTTTAACATCGACCGTTGATTTAAAAATAAGCAAAGGATTAAAGGAAATGTTAGGCCTCGGAAATAAAAGACGATTTAACGCAAATCAAACATATGAAGGAGAAATACCGTTAAATTTTGCACCTTATAAACAACTATATATTCATCTTGAGCAGATAAACAGTGCTTGCAATTTCTTTGATGGTGCTCCTAGTAATATTCTTGGTGTTGTTTCTGTTGAGAATAAATCGTTTGGTGATATTGTTCATACACGTTTTAGTAATCCGGAATATAAACAATTAACACATGGTGATATTTCAGAATTAAGTATAAGCGTTTGTGATGAGAATGGAGAAAATATAAACAACAATGGATTGCCAATTAATTGTGTGTTAGAAATTATATAATTATTGTATAAAAATGAGTATATTTGGTGTTAAAAAGTTTACAACAGATAAGAATAATTTGACTTTACGTGTTAATGATTTGCATAGAAGATTTACAGATTTAAATAGTAGATTACAAAACGCTTATACAAATGAAGACATTACAATAAGTGCTGAATCAAAAGGCCCTTTAATTAGAGGTGAGGTGTTTTCATTTGGAAATGCAGGTAGAGAGCCAAAAGTTGGTTATGTTATGATGAGACGTGGTCATATTACAGGTATTAGCCTGTCGAGTGAAAGGTCAAGTGGTGAAGTGCGAGTTGGTGTGTTGGTGGATGGGGTGGTTATGAGGGGGTGTGAGATTACTCTGCGTACAGCATCAAGAAAACATGATAATTTTGATAAACCATTTTTAGTTGAAGCCGGAAGTGTTATTAATTTTATAAGTCTGGGGGCTAATGGAACTGTAGTTAATAGTGTTGCCTCGTTATTAATTGAATTCAAAAAATATATATAAAAATGAAGCAACCTACAGCCCCGAATTTATATCCAGATTTACCTAATGAAGACGGACAAAATTATAGATTACAAAAGATATCAGAAATAGAAAAACAATTAATAAAAGAGAGGGATGTAAGAAAGGCATTATACAAAAAGTATAAACGTGGAATTAATATTACTGATTGTGTTGATACTGCGTTAATTTCTTCAAGTGTTATTATGGCTGGTGTTGGTTTAACTGTTCCAATTATGTTGCCGTTGGAAATTGCTGCTGTTGTGTGTGGATCTCTGGGTGTTTGTGTTAAGTTAGTGAGACGCAAATTACATGCAAAAACACAAAAACATTATGAGATTAAAACTATTGCTGATAGTAAATTGAATAGTATAAAAGATTTGATTTCTAAGGCTTTGACAGATGGCGAAATATCAGAAAATGAATTTAAATTGATTTTAGATGAATTAGATAAATATAATAAACTGAAAGATGGTATACATTCAAAACAAACAGGATTAAGTGAGACGGAAAGAAAAAAACTTATTGAAGAAGGCAAGGCCCAGGCTTTAGCTGAGGTAAAAAAAAAAATAGGAGAAGCTTGATTTCATTTAATAAAATTATAATAGTAAAAGACCCCCCTCCCACCTATTTATAACTATCACATAAACTAAATATGCATTTGTTAAAAGCTACGCATACACGGTCCTTTCTGTACTTTGATTAACTTTCAGACCTTTCTGTACTTTGATTACGATTTTCAGACCTTTCTGTACTTTGATTAACTTTCAGACCTTTCTGTACTTTGATTATATCCATAACGACTTTCAGGCCTTTCTGTACTTTGATTATATCCATAACGACTTTCAAGCCTTTCTGACAAGACTGATCGGACTGTAAGGGTGCGCAGTCTGGTCAGGGTCTTCCCTATTCATTGCTAAAAGATACCTTTTTCACATGACATCAATCATATGTGTTCAATCTGCCTTACTGTAGCAGTCAGACTGACTGAAGGCACACTTTCTCTTATTTGTGGTTTCGAGAAAGGTACATTTTTTCCTGCTATAATGTGTATTGATCCAATAATTTGATTAATGCTTCCACTGAATAGTTATTGAAATATTCTGAATAGGGAATGACAGTAAGAAACAAGTAAAAAATTGCTCCATGTTGGAGCAAAGGAGAAAGCGCTGCGGAAAACAACTTTTGTTACCGTTAATTGCTTTAAAAGGTTTCATAATTTTGCATGTCTTTAAAAGTTTGGACCTAATACAAGAGAATATTTAGCCTTTTCCTTACTTATTCATTATCATATTCTAAGGCCATTCTCAATTGACGGCAGTGCAAATCATACTTCGCGAGCAGGATATAAAGAGCATATGACCGCAAATTAGCAACCGAATACTTTAGTAATTTCGAATGGCTTCAGAATTATCTCTGTGATATCTATCTACCACCAGTCAATGGCACATAACCCGACTGTTCGTTATTATCCCCTCGCAACAAAATTGCGGTGGGGATATAGCATCGCTGCCGTGCGTCCATGTGTGGTTGTGACCTTGTGTCTGGAACCTTGTGAACAGGATTGAAGACAAAGCAATCATCGGAGCAGCATCAAATCTTCCACAAATGTTTCTCATGGAGAGAGGATAAATGATATTGATTTGCAAGGACAAGGGCAAAATGTCAAGGTCACAATGGACTTAAAATAAAAAACATTGTGAACAAGACAGAAGACAAAGCTACCATCATAGAAATATCAAACCTTCCATAAATATTTTCCATGGAGAGAGGATGAGCCCTATTGATTTTCAAGGTCAAGGGTCAAATGTCAAAATCACAATGGACTTGGCATTAAAAACCTTGTGAACCGGATAGAAGACAAAGCGATCATCACAGAAGCAACAAACCTATCATAAATGTTCCCCATGGAGAAAGGATGCACCCTTTTTATTTTCAAGGTCAAGGGTCGAATGTCAATATCACAATGGACTTGACATTAAAACATTGTGAACAGGATGAAAGACGAAGCTATTATCGTTGAAGCATCAAGCCTTCCACACATGTTCCCCATGGAGAGAGGATGAACCCTATTGATTTTCAAGGTCAATGGTCAAATGTAAAGGTCACAATGGACTTGACATTTAAAACATTGTGAACATGATAGAGAACAAAATTATTATCATGGAAGCATCGAACCTTCCACAAATGTTCCTCACGGAGAGAGGATGAACACTATTCATGTCAAGGACAAAGGTCAAGGTCACAATTGACTTGACATTTAAAAATCTTGTGAACAGGATAGAAGACAATACTATCATCATAGAAACATCTAACATTCCGGAAATATTCTCTATGGAAAGAGGATGAAGCCTATTGATTTATAGGTCAAAATCACAATCGACTTGAAATTAAAAACTTTGTGAACAGGATAGAAGACAAAGTAATCATCACAAAAGCATCAAACCTTCCACAAATGTTCCCCATGGAGAGAGGGTGAACCCTATTGATTTTCAAGGTCAAGCGTCAATGTCACCACCAGACTTGACATTAAAACATTGTGAACGGGGTAGAAGACAACGTTATCATTATAGAAGCATCAAACCTCCCACAAATGTTCCCCATGGAGAGAGAATGAACCCTACAGATTTTCAAGGTCAAAGGTCAACGCAAAATGGACGACAATAAAAACTTGTGAACAGGATAGAAGACAAAACAATCATCACAGAAGCATCGAACCCTCAACAAGAAAGGATGATCCCTATTGATTTTCAAGGTCAATGGTCAAATGTCTAGGTCACAATGGATTTGACATTAAAAACCTTGTGAACCGGATCGAAGACAAAGGCTATCATCATAGAAGCATCAAACCTTCCATAAATGTTTCCCATTGAGAGAGAATGAACCCATTTGATTTTCAAGGTCAAAGGTCAAGGTCACAATTGACTTGACATTAAAATCCTTGTAAACAGGGAAGAAGACAAAGCAGTCATCAGAGAAGCATCAAACCTTCCACAAATGTTCCTAATGGAGAGGATGAACCCTTTTGATTTTCAGGGTCAAAGGTCACAATGAACTTGTCATAAAAAAACCTTGAGAACAGGATAGAAAACAAAGCAATCTTCTTTGAATCGTGCAACCTTTCATAAATGTTCCCCATGGAGAAAGGATGAACCCTATTGATTTTCAAGGTCAAGGGTCAAATGTCAAGGTCAATGGACTTGACATTAAAACCCTGTGAACAGGATAGTAGACAAATCTATAATCATAGAAGCATCAAAGGTAATCTTTTAATCCTTAGTAGGTCTAACATATTCAGATTGGATTTAGATGTTGATAAGTTTTATACAGTTGCGAGGGGATGCCTTGTTTCTTTTTATTTTCATGTATATAATAATTTCTTGATTCAAAAGCATCGTATCATAAGCAACGCAAAAGGAATGCACGAAATCCTTTCGCCTAAAGCACCGTGCGAAAAACACTGAAGAGTCCTATGCACTCTGAGGCGAGTGACTCTATCTTTGCTTCCTGAGATGACCTTAGGAAACGTTGATTCTTCTCCATCGATAAATCAGAATTCGGAATTATTTCTGAGGATACGTCAATCAGGACCTGTGAAGT
This sequence comes from Lucinisca nassula, assembly GCA_963580285.1. Classification (NCBI taxonomy): domain Eukaryota; kingdom Metazoa; phylum Mollusca; class Bivalvia; order Lucinida; family Lucinidae; genus Lucinisca; species Lucinisca nassula. Next base: position 217,529,900 of record OY757010.1, read on the forward strand.
TAGTCCCTGGCTCTCACCAAAGAGGCAAATTTAGCTTCAGTATCCTCAGCACCTTCAGCTGTGGAAATGATGGAATCGGAAAGGGCAAACCACACTCTAATGGTCCGATGGATGAAAGATTCTTTGTAAATGTCAGTTCTTGCACTAGGTGTCTGAAATGTCAACGCAAGGTGATTTCTACAGCGCCTATAGCTGGGGGAACAAGGTCATCTGCTGGAGTGCTGGCAGAACCCTTTATACCTTTGTATAATACTATGAGCCTACTGTCTCTTCTCGTATTCTTGAGAGACTCCCATCATAGTTTTCCTTATATTCCAGTCACACTCCCAGTTTCAAGGCAGTAATTAAGGCCCCGCAAATTTATTTGCGGGTGCCCTATAGTAATCACCCTGTCTGTCCGTCCGTCTGTCCGTCGACATTTTTTATGTTTTTTCTTAATAACTTAAAAACCGTTAGACGCATCAACTTCAAACTTTAAATATAAGGTCACAATATTATTACACAATTTCATGGCAAGTAAGATAACTCTAGCTAGAATACTCTCAGAGTTATGGCCCTTTGAAAAACTTAAAAAGTGTCCACATTTTTCATGTTTTCTTAATAACTTACAAACCGTCAAACTTATCAACTTCAAACTTTAAATATATGGTCTCATCATCATTACACAACTTTATGGCAAGTACATATATGTAGCTTCAATACTCTCAGAGTTATGGCCCTTTGAAAAACTTAAAAAATTCAGCTTTTTATGTTTTTTCTTAATAACTTACAAATCGTCAAACCTATCAACTTCAAACTTTAAATATATGGCCTCATCATCATTACACAATTTTATGACAAGTAACGTAACTGTAGTTTTAATACTCTCAGAGTTATGGCCCTTCGAAAAACTAAAAAAAATCAGCTTTTTCATGTTTTTTTCTTAATAACTTACAAACGGTCAAATCTATCAACTTCAAACTTTAAATATTTGGTTGCATTATCATTACCCAATTTTATGACAAGTAACGTAACTGTAGTTTCAATACTTTCAGAGTTATGGCCCTTTGAATAACTTAAAAATCAGCTTTTTTCGTCTTTTTTCATCTTTATTTTAAAAACCGCTATAGATATTCAAATGAAACTTCTAACAGTTACTGACAGTTGCCCTATAGTAATGCCCTGTCTGTCCGTCTGTCCGTCCGTCTGTCCATCTGCCCGTCTATCCATCAACATTTTTCATGTTTACAAACTGAAGCTGAAGTTATTGACAGTTGCCATATAGTAATACCCTTTTGTTTTTCATTCATAACTTACAAACAGTCAAATGCATCAACTTCAAACTTAAGATATATGGTCACAATATCATTACACAATTACATGGCAACCGACGTAACTCTAGCTACAATACTCTAAGAGTAATAGCCCTTTGAAAAAAAAACTCCTCTGAAGCACTGCCGGGGCCCTAGTCAGTTTCACTGAAGCTGTAGTTGCTTGTTACAAATGTAGCAGCTCTGTTTTGAACTTTTTCAATTTCTTCATCGAGGATCACTCCCTTGGGGTCCCAGATACAACTGCCACATTCCAAGATTGGGCGAACAAGTCCTAATTATGCTGCCCCACCTCTACATCCTGAGGACGCAGATGAAGATTTCTTAGGTGTAAGACGCCTCACTTTTATTGGATCTCTTCCTAGTTATCCCCATAAAAATGCATTAACGGGCTAAAATATCATGCCACATTTTGGTGCCGAACATCCACAAGTCTATATATATATCATTCTGAAGTTTCATTGAGTCAACTGTATCTCTAATTTCCCGGTAGCAAACACAGTCGTCTGCGAACAGTCATATTTCTGATTCAGTATCTGTGTAAAAGCATTACTAGATAGGGAGACTAACAGTTGGCTGCAGGACCCCAAACAAAACTGGAGCCCACTCCGAAGATTCACCCGTTAACAACAACTCGCCATTTTCTGTAGCAAAGAAAGGAATCCATCCATTTAAGACTCTTCCCCACAATACCGTAATCAGATATTTTGAGTTTCAGTAGTTCATGAGGTGTGTGTCAAAAGCCTTCTCAAAGTCCAGAATGAATGTGTCAACCTGTCCCCGTTTGTCCAAGATTTTTACCCAGTCATTAATAACCGTGCTCAACTGAGTTTCACAACTATGCCCTTTTTCTAAATGCATGTTGTCTATCTGACAAAATTTTATGCTCATCCATGTAGGCCATGATATTTGAGAAGACTATATGTTCAAGCAATTTACATGGAACACACGTCAGGGACACAAAGCGATAATTACGAGCAAGAGCCCTGTCTCCTCTTTTAAAGAGTGGGCAAACGGATACAGGTTCATTATGTATACGAGGAATTGCAGTGGTTTGTACACAATTTCTCATGGGCTAGCAATCGGCCACTTCAGCAGTAGTCGAACAATTTCCTTTGGTTAATGTTGCCTGTTCAAACGAATTAACAGTATCAGGCTCTAACATATAATGCATGGCAGCAAGCAGAGAAGATTTAGTAGCAGCCTGAATTGATATTGGGATAATAAGGTCATCCAAAAAGTCAGCCAACGAAATGCAACAGTCAGCATACTCGTGGTCCAATGGAAACGGAATCATTTTTTTTTTGGTGAAACAAGCCATCACCTCTCAATACAAGTGCGCCTAAATTGTATAATTAACGGGGTGGCTAATGTACGGAAAAAAATGAACAGAATCAAATTTCGGTGCTACCAAAGCAATTATTGAACACGACTGAGAGCCATATACATGTATATGTGCAGATGTATGCGGTGCCGTTTTACTATTTAGTGTCTGATTTAAGATTTAACGTCCCCGTCAACACAGTATAGGTTATTTTGGAGACGTTGCTTCCAATTTTGTGGGGCGTTTTACCCGACATTGAGATAAAATGGCATCTCAAGCCCTGTCGCCCAATGACACCAAAAGGGTTTATAAGCATGGCCGGACCGACTCGCACCGCTTTGCCGGGGCAGACTTAGATCCTCTAAGCGGTTTAAAAGTACTCGTGTGCGGTCGGTTTCAGCTCTGTGTGGAAGCATCATGCAGCCAATCTATTTCTTTAAGCCCCGATGGGCGGGGCCAGTTTTACTATTTAATCCGTATTTATAGATATCCATTATTCGATTTCTAGATATCCATAATTCGAATTATGGATATCCATAAATAAGCCGAATAATGGATATCCATAATTCGAATTATAGATAGCCATAAATCAAATTATGAATATCCATAATTCGATTTATTGGTATCATTATTTCAGATAGATTTATGGATATCCATAATTCGATTTATGGACATTATTTATTCAGATAGATTTATGGATATCCATAATTCGAATTATGGATATCCATAATTTGAATAATGAGTATCAATAAATCAAAATATGGATATCCGTTATTCCGCTGTTTTATGGATATCCATCATTAGATTAATGGATATCCATAAATCGAATTATGGATATCCATAAATGGACTGAATTATGGATATCCATAATTCGACTCAGTGATATCCATAATTCGAATTATGGATATCCGTAATTAGTTTTATGGGTATTCATAATTCGAATTATGGATATCCATAAATCAGCCGCATAATGGATATCCATAATTCGAATTATGGATGTCCATAATCGTATAATGAATTTCTATAATTCGATTTATGGGTATCAGTACTACAGATTGAATTATGGATATCCATTATTCGAATTATGGATATCATTAATTCGAATTATGGATATCCGTAAATAATTATGGATAACCATAATTCGAATTATGGATATCACTAACTCAACTTATGGATATCCATAAATAATTATGGCTATCTATAAATAGGGAGTAAATAATGAAACGGCGCCCCATACATATGTTACCAAGAACAATTTTGCTGGCAAACAGTATGTAAACAGTTTTCTTTCCGACATTTGCAGGGGCTATATGAGAGGCTGGGCGAAATTGAAAAATTTAAAAGAAGCAAAGTAAGATGGCACACTTTTATTTCGCGTCTCTTTTTTTCTTGGAAGTCTTTATTGAGTATAATGAAGGCGATAGCCAGGCCATGTACATTTGTTTAAATCATAAATACCGGGATTTTAATTGTGGAAGGTTATGCTTGTCTCTACCTCCAAAAGGTCAATTTTAAAGAAAACTGCTGACCTCTTCTGGGAAGAAGAATTTGTGGAACGGTTTTTGATAGGATACCGGGAAACGTCACAAGACAGAACGTGCACATACCTTGTGATGCGTGTATCATTACGATATCACACCCGTGCGATATAGTGCAATTTTTACATCTCCAAAATGGCTACTTTTCTGACGAAAATCTGTGATAATTTTCTTATTTATACTGCAAACATAGGTTGTGGGTACTCGTTAGAACCGCCTCATTGAGGCGGTTCTAACGAGTACCCACAACCTATGTCTTGGAGCAGAAATAAGAAAAATATTGTTTACCCCCATAAACCCCAGTTTTCTCCATATAAAGTCGGGTGTAAGGGGGTGTTCATTTCACGGACTTGTTCACGTGATGTGAGAATATCAATCAGTAACCAGCTATGTCGGAAATCACTGTAAATTCCACACCCTCTCAGACCCACACAAAAGCACTTTTTGGGTCGATTGTTTGCAAATCGACCCAAAGTTACTAAGCACAGTGCTTTCATCGTTGGCGCACATCTATTCAAATATATTGGAAATTTTACCATAAAAAAAAACTGAAAATTTTCAGGTAGAAATAAATTTGATATTTATCATATTTAATTCTGTTCAAAACATAGATTGTGGGTACCCGTTAGGCGGTTCTTTCGGGCATCTACAATCTATTTTTAATCAGAAATAACGGACATCTACAATCTATTTTTAATCAGAAATTAGAAAACATAATAAGTACCACCGTTAAAAGTGGGGTTAATGGGGTCAAAATTATATAGGCGTGTTTTTTAAGAAATGAAGGTAGCGGTAATTAAAAAAACAAACAAAAAAAAACAACAACAACATTATTTGTACCGCTGTGAGTTCAGAGTGTTGCGTACATGGTTTGATAGTTATCTGTAGAATCTGGATTGGAATCGTGTGCTGGATTTTGCAAACAGTGTAGACCCATATCAGAATGCGGTGTCTGATCAGGGTCTACACTATTTGCTTAAGGTATAATTGTTCAAAGGTTAAATGAAACAGTTTAAGTTCCCCTTCAGGGCCATTTTTCCTATCAACACTCAGAGATACTCGACCAGTCAGTGCTGCCAGTGCTTTGATTTATTTAACTCTTTAACCCTTTTACCCCTGAGTTTCCGAAGTGGACTCTACCATCACTGACTTTGGGCACGTCCATTCTACTAAATATAGTATATCTAGCTTAAAAGCGTCTTCAGGATGGCAACTAATATATTTTAATAAGGTGGATCATTATGAGCCATCTCACCAGGATCTGCATTGTTTGCATAAGTATCTGTGCTTGGCTTCAGGGTTGAAAGGGTTAACCTTTGCCGTTTTATTATTACGCATTTAACAATCATTGGAATCGAAAGGGATAACTTTAAACAGATTGTGCCATTCTGTGTGGGGACACTTTCATCTATTTCAAACACACATAGACATACCGTCATCTATTTCAAATACTGAATTTTAATGTTGGGACAATTCAACAATGAAATATCAGGAGTATATTCAGGACTGTACTGATTGAAAATAAAACAACTGTCAAAACCGAATACCCTTTCGACGATTAGAACGAAGAACATAGTTCGTTATTAAAATTCCAGAATGTATCAAGAATAGAATGCGAATGGCAAAAAATCAGATTGTAAATGTATAATTGAATGAAGCCGCAGATTAAAATTGTTAAAAAATGTTTTAATTTTATCTATAACGTGAACCTCTGTAACGGACAATTCGCTTACATCAATGAAAAGTCAAGTTTCATGAATACATAGTCCGTGTCTCAAACTCATCACAAATGGCGCTGCGTTGGTACGCAGCGCAATAATGTGATTTTGAGCTATCGATTGACATCACCGTATCAATATTTTATTTACTTATTATATATTTAATACTTAGTTTTATGAATGGGGTTTAGAAATTCCTCTGATAAGATTATTAGGTTGAAAAATACCATATTGACCCTAAATATTGGGACAGTGATGCCTGACTAAACTGTGTAAACCCAGATATGACTTGGAAGATGTCTCATCAGGGTCTACCATGTTGGTTGGTTGGCAGGTTAGGAAAGGACAAATGGACATGTCCAAATTTGGAGATGGTAAAGTTTGTTAAAGAAATTGCGGAGGTGTCCAGATATTTAGGGTAAACGCAGTATGGAGAAATGTTATATGCTTACGAAAATATATATAGTATAAGTAAACTTCTTTGCTGTATCACTGATAAAAAAATATTGCATAGCCTTGCATAGAGACGATAAACAACCGCATGGTTGCAGAAAACATTTGCTTTGAGGCGATAAACATTTCAATAAACATCTGCTTAGGAACGTAATGGAGACGCGTAAACATCTGCATAGTTGCGATAAATATCTGTTTAGATACGAAATGGAGACGGGTAAACAAATACAAAACAAAAAATGAGATACTTCTAAAATGGCTTCTGAGTTAAACAGACGTGATTTTGTGAAAGTGATAAATGAAATAGAAAAATTTGAATCATTGTTGGCAAAGAGTGAAATTAAGATAAATTCTCAAACTAGGGATATAGACAATAAAAAAAGAGAAATTGAAGATTAAGGTAAGTTCTGTTTCACTTTATCGGAGTTTTACTTTCTCTATATTTTTTCACTTTTTTCATTTTATCTTTTTTTTTTTTTTCTCACCCCCATCAGTCATTTTTACCACTGTACTCCCTTCACTTTTTTTTTCACCCCACCCCTCCATCATTTTTGCACTGTACTCCCTTCACTTTTTTTTATTTTTTGTGTTAGGAGAAAAAAGCATTTTTTTTTTTTTTTTTCTCGAGGTGTGTTTTTTTTAGGGGGACCCAGAGGTGCTTTTTTTTTAGGGGTGCGTTTTTTAGGGGTGCGTTTTTTTTTTTTTTTTTTTTTTTCACCCCCTTTCATCACTTTGCCACAGTACTCCCTTCCTCTTTTTTTTTTTTTTTAGGGGTGTTTTTTTTTTTTTTTTTTTAGGGGTGTGTGTTTTTTTTTTTTTTTTAGGGGTGTGTTTTTTTTTTTTTTTTTTCGGGCAGGTTAGCCTAAAAGTGGGTTTGGGGTGGTGGGTTAAAAGGCCAAACCCACTTTTATTAGTCTAAACCTATAGGTGTGTTTTTTTTTTTTTTTTTAGGGGTGTATTTTTTTTTTTTTAGGGGACGCTATAGGTGTGTGATATTGTGTGGCCTCTGTGTTTATTTATTCATAAATAAATTTTGGTCATTGTCAGAAATGTCAACATAAAATTGCCATAACTCCGTTCATAGGAAAGCTAAATATATATTGTTATTACTCATTTTCTTAGTTAGAAACCAAGGAATAGTTTGATACCTGTTTCATTTTGATCCTGTAATTTTTCATTTTTCGCATATCTCTACGATAACGCAAGTGGGTGGGGTAACAAGATACGACTCACTTAGTGTACAAACGATGAGCAGTGCTACCTGATGTATTAATGCGCCAATTGAAACCGGGTTTCTAAGGGCACTTTCTTTTGTCTTTTCCTTACGAAGGAGTATACTTTTATCATACTTTTCTTACTATTTTGGTCATAATTTATTAACTCAATACAGACACATCAAACGTCAAGTTATTCTGAAAATACTTGAAGAAGAAACAACTCGTTTCTGTGTATGTTTCCATTAACGAAGCCTGTTAGCACTTGAAACGTCGCACACTGAAGAGGATTTGAGTGAGGGTCAAAAAGAAGCCAAATCATATCAGACCCTTTAATGACCATGTAATAGGTATGTCTCACGAAATTGGCGAAGTTATCTACCTTATTTTCAGCCAAAAGAACAAGATACAACTTTCTACCAGAAATACTGCATGGACAAATACATCATTTCTCTAATCCATGATCGCGATGAACCCAATCCATCTGTCTCCATGGGGGATGATTATATTGCTAGAACCACAGCAATGCGCATGCCAAGACAATTCACACAGACTTTGGATGATTCCGAAAGGTCACAATTGGTGCTTTAAACTACGTAGGACTATTTATTAATATCGGAAAACCTAATCTGAGATGGAAATTTACTAGTGCTACGACCATACAACAACCCTTTTCCCCAGAAAATTTTGTGTCTTATCATATGCGTTGTACCCATTCCCTTGCCCGTGGGCGTTGTATTGAAAATTGAACTAGGATTTCTCACTGTGAGCCTTTTAATTTCAAATTTTCCTTAAATCGTATTTGCAACAATCCGAGTTATCATGTGTATGTCTACAACCAACAAAACAGTGCATGCCCTCTTCCCAGAAGAGCGTTTCATGTAAAATAATGAGATTTCGCGGTGGAGTAGCTCCACTGTGTCCGGTTCTCCGTTTGACTGGATATAACTGTCGAATTCGGACCATCGAATATAAATTTGTGAATAATATGTGTCTTCAGTGAAGCTAATGTGAGCAGCCGTATTGATTAGTAACCATAATACGAGATCTAGAACAACAACAAACCTGCACATGTGATACCCATTCCGCCATTTTCTTTTTTATCCTGAGCGGAAAAATTTCCTTATCCGGTGTGTTTGTTCCTTATCCTGCGCGCTTGCCTTTACCAGTGTGCTTTAAGGGTAACACATGATTGACAATTTAAAGATTAACACATAGTGGTGGACGACGGGCGCGCGCCAACTCATTGTTATATTAAAGCACGCTTGTTAACTTCGTCATCACGAAAGAGTGCTCTGTGTCTCACGGATGTGTTATCGTAATGTTTTTGTTGAAAAATGTCAGCAGGTTCTACTCAATTGCCTCAGCAAAATTAATATCAAAAGATTTTGCCGCACATTAGCACAGTGTTAACTAACGGCTTCGTTAGCTTTGTACAACTGAGCCCAGACAGTTATCTGATGTTTCTCTAAATTCATTTTGTGTGGTGAACAGTGAATGTTCTGGCGAGACTGCGCATGTGCGTACATTACAATTATACACCGATGTGCAAAAATGGCGTTTTCATATCTCTTGAACTTTTTTTTAAATACAAGTATCATTTTTCTCTTTTCCGCTCCAAACACAGACTTTGAGTGCTTTTACAACTGCCTCAAACTGGCGGTCCTAACGAATACCCACAATCTATATTTTGAGCAGAAATAAGTAAAACTATCACGCTTTTCATTTGAAAATTTCATAATGAATGAACGCATAAATGTAACAAAACTGAGACAAAATAATAATAAAATAAAATAAAGAAATCCGAGAAATATAATCAGTGTATCAAGTATATTATCCGCATGTTGTTTATTACTAGTAATTACAAAATTAATACAAAAAAAAGCTTTACAGGTTTGATACGATTTCTGGTACATATAATGTGGACTTAGCGATTTTTGCATCATGAACTGCAGTACTGAAAAACAGCTTATAAACGATTTTTAAGCTCTCAGGGAAGCAATTTATCATTTTTCAGTAGAAATAAACTTTATATCATCGTAAACTTTGAACAGCAGTCTAACAGTATATAACAGTGACTTAATTCCAAACAAATAATTTCTATTTAATATTGGCAACCAAACATGGAAATCTGCATGTTTTTTTAAAAAATACATTGCCGTCTATGGAGCATATAGGCATGACATTAAATTGCAGATGGAAGCAATAAGAATTAATTATTCATCACTTTGAAATGCACCAAATAAAAACTGAATAATTTTCTTACATGAGGATAACAGTGACTTCTTTCTAGTGTTAAGGATAAATAAGATACGCGGAGTTAATATTTTTTCCTTCATAATTTTAATATGAAAAACCTTCAAACTATACAGGTAACTTTAACTGCCGATTTCCTACGGAAATCGATATTCAACTCGGTAATTTCCGGCGAATGAAGGAAAAAGTTCAACATGAAAAACATGCCCCCGCCCATCGGGGCTTGGAGAAATAGATTGGGCTGCATGATGCTTCCACGCAGACCTGAAACGGACCGCACTAGCACTGGTAAACCGCTTAGAAAGTCTAAGACTGCCTAGGCAAAGTGGTGCGAGTCCGTCCGTCCATGCATTTAAACCCTATTGGTTTCATTTGGCGACAAGCTTTGAGATGTCGTTTCATCTCAGTGGAAGCAACGTCTCCAAAATGACCTAAATAGTGTTGACGGGACGTTAAAACCTCAAATCAAACAAACTATCGGTCAAATTTGACATTTCTCCACTTTTGTGCGATGAACGGCTACACGATATTCATGTTATTTCGTTATTTCGTAGGCACAGGAGAAGATTCTCTATGCACATCGGGTCTACAGTTAAAGTCCCGATTGAAAGGACGGTGTACTTAGATGCTTCATCTCTGCAAATGATGCCAGTTGAGCATGTTCTGACACCGCAAATTTATTACCGCTGCCACGAATTGAACCGGAGGCCTCTTACATCAGAGGCACCTAACCACTCACCTACCTCGCACCGGGACAGCACCTGCCCATTGGGGCTTGAAGAAATAGATGGTCTGCATGATGCTTCCACGCAGTGCTGAAAGACGACCGCTTAGAGGATCTTAGCCTGCTCAGGCAAAGCGGTGCGAGTCGGACCATGCTTATAAACCCTATTGGTTTCATTGGGCGACAGGGCTTGAGATGTCATTTCATCTCAATGTCGGGTAAAAGTCCCACAAAATTGGAAGCAACGTCTCCAAAATGACCTTTACAGTGTTGACGGGGGACCTTAAAACTCAAATCAAACAAACAAAACCTCGCACTGGGAAAATTGGTACCGTCTGACGAAAACCACACCGGCAGGTTCTGATGCTGCCAAATTATAAATTTTCGTGAAATTCTTCTGTAAAATCTTCCATTTTTCAACAAGTTTCCCAAGCTGGTGTGTTATTTGTTAAGAAAATAAAATAAACTCCGCTAACTGACAAATAGAACTATAAAATATAGCTATGTTTGTATTTCAATTCGACACCAAAATTTCAATACACCAAAATAGACCTCATCTCCAGATTTTTGATGACTCTTTAAACCGAGATCCTCTGTCGCAGTATGACCTTAGATGTTGTTTGGACGTGACCCCCTACCACACACACATACATACAAGCACCTAAATGCTAAATGGACCTCATCTCCAAATTTTTGGATGAGTCTTTAGACCGGTATCCCGTCGCCGTATGACCTTAGATGTTGGTGGTACGTTAACGCCCCCCACCAGCATTTTTTTTTTGCCCCGTCAGTTATCACAGTGGAGATTCGAATCATTAAATTTTACTGAGTTGTCAGAATTGATTACTCAGTTTCATACGCCGGTACGCTCAGCCTCATCAATTCGGTACATGTATATAACTTGGTTGGGTAATTGTTGGGAGCCGGTCCCCGCCCATCGGGGCTTGAAGAAATAGATTGGGCTGAATGATGCTTCCACGCAGAGCTGAAACCGACCACACTAGGTTCTAAGCCTGCCCAGGGAAATTGGTGCAAGTCGGACCGTCCATGCATAAAAACGCTATTGGTTTCATTGGTTGGCAGGACTTGAGATGTCATTTCATCTCAATGTTTGATAAAAATCCCACAAAATTGGAAGCGAAGTCTCCGAAATGGCTTATACGGTGTTGACGGGGACGTTAAACCTCAAATCCAACAAATAATTGTTGGGAGCAAATTTCAAACATATGACATTATGAGGGGAGTTACTGTAATGCCTGTTCTAATAATAGATTGATTAACTTATGACGTAGCGGTTAGACGTCACCAATACCCACTGTCTGTGAACTGGTTGACCTTATCACCCTGACTGAATATCCATTGCCCGGATCAGGCATGTAACCTGAAACGCTGTTAAATTCATTATCGCCAGACAACAATTTTCAGGTGGTGCGGATGTCAACTTTTATCTTTATTTACTAAAACAAGGGATGAAACTCGAACAGTCAAAAAATCAAATGCCATTTCGCCATATGTACGGGGAATTTGTCCGTCCAATTAAGACACGGCGTAATCAATTTATCAGAATCAGATATGACGTTAACGTGCACATTATTTTCAAACGTCATTTACGCTAAATGACGTAACTTCCCAGAAGGTCCCTTTTCGCGTGACGGGTCACATATGATTTAGGGGTGGAGATCTGAATGGTTTCAGATATTTATGGCATTTTATGAAGATGAGGGGGTGGGGCATGGCCCCAGCACAACCTTGGGGACCCCCATGTTGGGGGCTTCAAACAAAGCTTAAGACAATGATCCAGAAGTCTGGTCCTACTACCTGACCTTGAAGAAAGATTCAGTGATCAGGTTTATATGATTAATTAGTGCACAATGCTAAGTCTATATTTCCTTTAACCATTCTCCTGCTGAATAAATTAAATTTTGTCACATCCATTTCTGACTATCAACCAATAAGATTACTTGATATAAACAATTAATTCAAATTCTCAGCTGAATGTCAGTGTAGATCCTGATCAGATGGCTTCTTCAGAAGCCATCTGATCAGGATCTACACTGTTTGCAAAGGTAGAGTTTGTCATGTTTAGCAGGTCAAGGGTTAAAGTCATCTTCAGATAATAAAAGCTTTCCTATCAACTACCATATGATAATTTCTCATGCAAATAATCTAAAGTAACTGCTAGAACAAACACTATAGAAGCAGCAATGTAAGTGGAGACATATACCTCATCATTGGAGAGCAGCTTTCCTGTTGGTTTCTTAGTGTCTGTTGCACCCTCACTGTTGGCTTTTATACCTAATGTTTCAGCTACATTGTCATCATCATCTTCACCAAATAATGACCTGAAAGACAGGAGAAAAACATGACATACAGTTAAACTTTGATGGCTTGAACACGGATAATTTGTTTACCACAGTTGTTTCAAACTCAATCTTCAGTCCATAGGAAACAAATTCCCATAAAATATTTGGGATAATCTAGAAAGAATTTTCTTGTTTTATCTTGAATAGGTATGTTTCTTGTACTCATTAGAATTGCCTCATTGAGACATAGAGGCAATTCTAATGAGTACATGCAACATACCTTTATTTCAAAGAAAATAGGGAAGATATCCCTATTATGCTTCCTAGTCTGGTGCTACATTCAATCATAATGGCTGAATAACCCCTGAATCGAACACATTTTATCAGACCCAAAGGTGTTCCAGTTATTAAAGTTTAAATCAAATCTAAATTTATGCTACCCTACTTACCCTAAATATTCCGACCCCACAACTCCTTACCATATTTGTTCTAAAATTTCAACAAGTACAATTTACTACCAACTACCAGATGTTATGTCTAAGAATAGTGGTATGAATGGCAAACAGTGTAGACCCTGATGAGATGCCTTGTTCTGCAGCGTCTCATCTGGGTCTACACTGTTTGCTAAGGCCTGTCTGTCCAAATACATATGGTAAGTACGGTATGCTGTGTGGTCAATCTGAGTCAATCTGTTGCCTATAAAACTGTATGGTCCAATACCTACTCTTTTAAGGAAATGTTACCCTTCAACAACCTGGCCAACAATATTTCAATCATGCTCAGATATGCCTTGAGTTTGCACAATTGTTACCCAGCTTAACATAAATCACACCCATGTGCTACCATAAACTACTCAAAACTCTTGCACAGGCATCAGACATTCAATTTCTTGTCTCAAATGAATGTATACTCACCGGAAATAGAAACTATACACTCATTTGTAAGTTGTCACTGGCGAAACATTTTAATGAAATTTGAATTCCAATTATATAAATTATCATCATTGGCATGTCTTATTTATCGAATAAAATGTTTAACGATAGCTACGATTTAACGGGTAGAGCCACAGGCTCAAAGCAAGGGTCAAAATTATGCTGTTCAAGTTTCCATTGAGTCAAACTTTTTGTGTCGCGAATGTGATTCCAATTTTTACCAGTTATTACGCATCATCTAACGTTGGGAATATTGTTTACAAAATGAAAATTTTCACAATGGTTGAAATGTTATCGACGTTTAAATATTGGACCAAACCACCGGAAGTGAGCGAAAAGTATGGCATTTCTGATTGCGGTTTTTGTTTTTATCAATATTTAAGACACAGCTGAGAATGCTAAAACGATTGAAGGCACTTTCGGGTCGTTTAATGGCTTGAAACATTATTTTGAATATTTCGCTGAAAAAAAGCAGTTTTTGAGATTTCAGTACAATGTTTGTTTCTCAATAATTTTTAGATGCTATGTTACTTTTTTATTCCTTGCTTTGTACTTGTTACCTATACGCAAAAAATGTTGACGTCAAAATTCGATTACAAACAGATTTTGTGAAAAATGCACTTTTTTACATTTTTCCCAAAAACTTTTATTTTGAACACCAGATTTTCTTAAAATTGTTACAGGATTCATGTCGATAGTTGGTAAAGTCCTTAATCAGTAATTTTTAACTGAATTATCCACTTGTTTTGTCAGGCGAGACAATTTAAAAGTGTATAGTTTCTATTTCCGGTCAGTATATGTGCCACCAAGAAAGGCAAGTTTCATTATATACACATCTTTCAATCACAGTGCTGATACCATAAATCTAGGGAATGACACAAACAGTGGCAAGACACATCAGTCTAGAAAGAAATTCCTCTTCCTCCTAGAACTGTAAAGTTGACCTGTTAAATGAGCCCTACTAAAGTGAAAAGGGCCCAAAATATATATGATAACCAGACAGCCATGACAGCCATCATGGCCCTGTATTGCTCACCTGAGTATAATAGCACTTAAGGAGAATATTACTTAAAAGTGATCAAGGAAAATAGTCTGACCCAAGATTCACCTATATTTCATCAAGACAAACATTTTAAACAAGATTCATGATGGTCACTTAGAAATATGGCCTCTAGAGTGTAAACAAGGTTTTCTTTTGTTTTGGCCTGGTGACCTAGTTTTTGACCCCCAAGTGACCCAGTTTCAAGCTTGACCTAGAAACATCAAGGCCAATATTTTGAGCAAGATTTGTAATGATTACTTCAAAAATGTGACCTCTAGTGTTAACAACGTTTTTCTTCGATTTGGTCCGGTGAATGAGTTTTTGACCCTTAGTGACCGAGTTTCAAAATCAGCTTAAAAATATCAAGACAAGCATCTTGAGCATGATTCATGATAACTGCTTCAAAATGTGACCGCTTGAGTGTAAACAAGGTCTTCCTTTAATTTGGCCTGGTGACCTATTTTTTGATCTTCAAATCTTGGAGCAAAATGTATGCTTGTTACTTCAAAAATGTGGCCTCTGAAGTGTTCAAAAGGTTTTCCTTTAATTTGGCCTAGTTTTGACCCCAAGTAACCCAGTTTACAAACTTGACAACGAAATTGTAAAGACAAACATTTTGAGCAATATGCATGATGATTACATAAAAAATGTGACTTCTAGAGCATTAACAAGGTTTTCCTTTGAGTTGGCCTGGTGACCTAGTTTTTGACTCCAAATGACCCAGTTTCAAATGTGACATCAAGACAAAGATTTTGATCATGATTCAAGATGTTTGCTTCAAAAAATGTGACTTCTAGAGTACTAACAAAAATTTCCTTTGATTTAGCCTGGCGACCTAGTTTTTTACCCAAAGGGACCCAGTTTCAAACCTGAACTGGAAATCAAGACAAACATTTTGAGCAATATTCATGACTGTTATTTCAAAAATGTAAGCTCTGGAGTGTCAACAAGATTTTAACAAATTGTAAGGTATTTTAGCATGAGAAAGAGAGTGTCAACAAGATTTTAACAAATTGTAAGGTATTTTAGCATGAGAAAGAGAGTGTCAACAAGATTTTAACAAATTGTAAGGTATTTTAGCATGAGAAAGAGAGTGTCAACAAGATTTTAACAAATTGTAAGGTATTTTAGCATGAGAAAGAGAGTGTCAACAAGATTTTAACAAATTGTAAGGTATTTTAGCATGAGAAAGAGAGTGTCAACAAGATTTTAACAAATTGTAAGGTATTTTAGCATGAGAAAGAGAGTGTCAACAAGATTTTAACAAATTGTAAGGTATTTTAGCATGAGAAAGAGAGTGTCAAAAAGATTTTAACAAATTGTAAGGTATTTTAGCATGAGAAAGAGAGTGTCAACAAGATTTTAACAAATTGTAAGCTATTTTAGCATGAGAAAGAGAGTGTCAACAAGATTTTAACAAATTATAAGGTATTTTAGCATGAGAAAGAGAGTGTCAACAAGATTTTAACAAATTGTAAGGTATTTTAGCATGAGAAAGAGAGTGTCAACAAGATTTTAACAAATTATAAGGTATTTTAGCATGAGAAAGAGAGTGTCAACAAGATTTTAACAAATTGTAAGGTATTTTAGCATGAGAAAGAGGATGTAGCAAATAATCATACATACACCTGCTTTGTATGTAACTCTTTAAACAATTGAGGTCTGCTTGTTGTCTGCTAGTTCAAATACTTAACAAGAGGGCCATGATGGCCCTGGATCGCTCACCTGATCCATAGAGTAACAAGTGGGCCCCGGGGAGGGCCATTATTGACCCCAGGGCTATAATGTGCATAATGTTGAGGGAGATCTCAAAAGGTGAAGGTTCATACCAAATATCAACAAAGGCTATAATTTGAACAATCTTGGCAAAGGTCCACTAGATGAAGCTACACACCAAATATCAAAGACCTGGGCCTTGCGGTTTCAGAGACGGACAAAAAGTGATCCCAAAAGCTCATTACGTGACGGTGAGCTAAAAAGGCATTGTTGCAAACAGTATGGACCCAGATCAGACTGCCCCTAAAGGAGCAGTCTTATCAGGGTCCACAGTTTGCATGTATCCAAAAACAGGTTTGAAAAGTTTGCAAGAACCTGTAGCAGACTACATAAACAGATACAGTTTTTCTTGGTTTGTTTGTTTGTTTCTTTTGGTAAGTATAAGTATAAACATATTTAATTGCATCATAAATCAAGCAACAGGGTCGGGCCACAAGTTCTGCCAACATTAGTTACGGCCCTCCCCTTGTTTGATTTGAGGTTTAACGTCCCCGTCAACACTGTAAAGGTCATAATGGAGATGTTGCTTCCAATTTTGTGGTACTTTTACCCGACATTAAGATGAAATGACATCTCAAGCCCTGCCGCCCAATGAAACCAATAGGGTTTATAAGCATGGACTGGCCGACTCACACCGCTTTGCCTGGGCAGGCTTAGATCCTCTAAGCCGTTTACCAGTACTCGTGTGCGGGTTGGTTTCAGCTCTGCGTGGAAGCATCATGCAGCCCATATATTTCTTCAAGCCCCGATGGGCAGGGGTCGCAGTTTTTCTTGGTATCTTAGGGTAAATAAAAGTATATGTGGATTTTATCAAAACTATACAGGCTTTACTGCCTATTCGAAATTTGCAAAATTGCAGTATGTTTCCTCTGGCTTTCTTTGCCGGATCATTACAGGGTCACTGATGAGGCTTTATTAGCCGAAACTACGTAGTATGGCCCAACTTCTTTCTTGTGAATGTTTTCATTGCTCTTAAAGGAACTCATTCATGATTTTTATTTACATGAAACAAGCACATTAGTTTAAAGCCAAATGCTTGCCAAACCACACTCAGTAATGCCAAATCTTACACAAAAGATTCCTATTAAATCTATATTCTTACAAGAACTATCAATTCTATTATCAACAATTTGAGTTGGTCAATTAATCCAACCATATATCACATTTAAATATCATAACATGGCCTCCATGGCAACATTTTAGAATTTTCATTAACAGGAAAATTCCTTTTCCGGTCATTATCGTTATAACTAGAGCTGTCAGTGAAACTGACTAGGGTCCCGGCAGCGCTATCAGAAATTTGTGGACGGACAGACGGACAGACAGACAGACGGACAGACAGAGTGATAACTATAGGGCAGCCACACTTTCAGTGCGGGGCCCTAAATATTTATATTCTCAATTATGTATTAAATTGGAAAGAACAGTGAATGAATTGTTGAAGTCTAAATTGAAACAAGATGTGTTTGTAAAGCACTGATGCCCCCAGACAGCGCATATGAAATATTAAAGTTCTATCACAAATCAAATCAATGTCACGAGATCAAACATTATGGTACCACTGGAAAGGTCTTGTGACAAGGAATGCACATGTGAAATATCAAAGCCCTATCACTTACCATTCAAAAGTTATGCCCAATGTTAAGTTCTTTAACTTAACCCTTTTATAGAACATATGTGGGGACAAACAATCAAACAGACAAATAGATGGACAGACAGGCAGACCAAAAACTATATGCCCCCGAATCTTTGATTCCGGGGGCATAAAAAAGAAAGGTATTACTGTGAAGAAAAACTGTTTAATTTCTATATATCTACTCACTCTTTCCTATCCTCTGAATCAAAGAAATCTGCATCATCATCTCCAAAATCATCATCACTATTTTCTGTAAGCGGTGGTGGTTCTGTATTCACTAGACCCATTACAGGGCCCTGCTCATGACTAGCTTCTTTTTCACTGGCGGACTTATCTTTACTATTAGCACTTCCATTTAAAGCTGAATCCAAGGCTTCATCTAGTGAGTCAGCTGATATGGCTCTTTTCGGACTGGACTGAGTATTATTGTCTTTTTCAGTGTCTGGTTCAACCGTGTGAGTATCTATTTCATTTGGCACAATGATTGTTTCTGGAATGTTTGGACTTTGTTCTGAAAAATAACATACACTAAGCTTGAAATGCAACATTATGTCTTGTTCTCCAACACAAACTGTATGCTAGCCTGGCCTGGGCCAGTTGTTCAAAACTAACGACTTAGTGAGTGAATGTATTGTTAAAACTTTGATCATTTAATGCTGAAAAAATATTAGCTGCTCTCAATTTTCCAGCAAAAATAGCACTATATTAGATATTGTACTTGCTAGAACAATTAACAATTTCATCACCAATGAGCTTGTTAAGCTAACGATACTTTGAACAACTGGGCCCTGTTGTTTACTAGTCTGGAGCAGTGTTAAATAGACTGGGACACTGTCTTCTAGCCTGGACCAGTGTCTACTAATCTGGACAAGTTGTTAACTAGCATAGAATGTTAACTAGCTTGTTATCCCCATGTTTTTCGAAGAAGTGGGGATATTGTTATTGCCTCCGTCCGTCCGTCTGTCCATCCGGCTATCTCCTCCTTAACCCTTGGGTGGAATCCAACCAAATTTGGTATGTGAGTTGCTTATATGAATGGCTTGCGCAAGAGCACATTTATTTTTGGTCCCAACCCCAGGGGCCCTGGGGAGGGGTCAAAAGGTCAAATTTGCCTCCGTCCATCTGTCCGTCAGGCTATCTCCTCCTTAACCCTTGGGTGTAATCCAACCAAATTTGGTATGTGAGTTGCTTATATGAAAGGCTTGCGCAAGAGCATGTTTATTTTTGGTCCCGACCCCAGGGGCCCTGGGGAGGGGTCAAAAGGTCAAATTTGCCTCCGTCCATCTGTCCGTCAGGCTATCTCCTCCTTAACCCTTGGGTGTAATCCAACCAAATTTGGTATGTGAGTTGCTTATATGAATGGCTTGCGCAAGAGCACGTTTATTTTTGGTCCCAACCCCAGGGGCCCTGGGGAGGGGTCAAAAGGTCAAATTTTGGCCCTATTTCTTCAAATTTCAATAACAAAGTCAGTTTTAAAGATTTTTATCCCAAACTTTGTATGTTTACTCAGTAGGCAAGTCTCTTTAACATATTGTCCATCTGTCCATCAGGCTATCTCCTCCTTAACCCTTGGGTGTAATCCAACCAAATTTGGTATGTGAGTTGCTTATATGAATGGCTTGCGCAAGAGCACGTTTATTTTTGGTCCCAACCCCAGGGGCCCTGGGGAGGGGTCAAAAGGTCAAATTTTGGCCCTATTTCTTCAAATTTCAATAACAAAGTCAGTTTTAAAGATTTTTATCCCAAACTTTGTATGTTTACTCAGTAGGCAAAGAAAAATCTAAAATGAGTTCCTTTAAGAGCAATGAAAACATTCATAAGAAAAAAGATGGGTCATACTACGTAGTTTCGGCTAATAAAGCCTCATCAGTGACCCTGTAAAGATCCGGCAACGAAAGCCAGAGGACACGTACTGCAATTTTGCGATTTTCGAATAGGCAGTCGATTCAATGACTGATATAAATCAAAATGGGGTCCAAATAATTAAAAACCTGTCTAGAATATGAGTCTAAACCAATAATTTATTTCTGATTTCTCAGAATAATTACGCTGATCTCAAAGGACCAAAAGTAAAATATAAACTGCACTATGGATGATGTACGGGGAGACGTTTTACGGCCGCCACACGGCACAACACCAGCTAAAGTCTCTTTAACATATTGAACAGCTTTTTCGTTGTCTCCTATATCATGCCCTGGGGGTTGGACATGTGGTGGGGGGTGGGGGAGTCAAAAGCGGTGAAAAAAGAAAGTTTTCAGAACATAGTCATGTAGTATATCAAAGCGAAGGGGATAAAGAGTACAACAATATACAAGCAAAATCAAATCCCTACGGTCAACCAGGGGCCCTGGGGAGGGGTCAAAAGGTCAAATTTTGGTTCTTTTTCTTCAAAATTCAATAACAGTCATTTTTAAACATATTTATCCCAAACTTTGTATGTTTACTTGTTAGGTAAGACTTTTTATCCCAACGCTTTAAAAAAAAGCGTTCGGGGATATTGTGAATGCCTCCGTCCATCTGTCCATCCGTCTGTCTGTCCTTCACGCTATCTCCTCCTTAACCACTGGTTGGAATGTAACCAAATTTGGTACACAGCTTCCTTACATGATGAGGGTGTGCAACGTCACATTTATTTTTGGCCCCGCCCCCAGGGGCCTTGGTGAGGGGTCAAAAGGTCAAATATCAATTAAATTCAATTTCAAAGTCAATTTTATAGATTTTGAAACCAAACTTTGCATAAGTAATGATTAATGATATATGTAACACATTTTGAACAGGATTTTGGCTGCGACCCCTGGGTCATGCCCAAGGGGTCGGACTTTGGGGGGGGGGGGGGGGGTCAGGGGGGTCAAAATTCAAATTTTACCAAATATAGTCATATGGAATATCAAATTGAAGGGGGTGATTAGTAGAATACAATACAAGTAAAATTTTGACCCTTGGCTCAGATTGGGGCCCTGGGGTAGGGGTCAAAGGGTCAAAATTTAAGTTTTTTGGAACATAGTCATGTGGCATATCATATTGAAGGGCATGATTAGTAGAATATAATACAGGTAATATTTTGACCCTGGGGTCAAATTAGGGCCAAGGGTGAGGGGTTTTCAGTACTTGGCCCCTCTGTAGAAAGCGTGGGGATTTATGATTGCGCGCCATCGACAGTATTCTAGTACCAGTTTCTACAAGCCTGGAATAGTTTTTACTAGCCTGAACCAGCGCCTACTATCCTGAAAGAGTGTTTACTAGCCTGGGCCAGTGTCTACTAGCACTGACCATTGTTAACTAGCTTGGACCAGTGTCTGCTTGTCAGGACCAGTGTCTACTAGCCTGGAACAGTCTTTACCAGTCTGATCCATTTTTAATAGCCTGGATCAGTGTTCACTAGCCTGGACCAATGCCTACTAGCTTGAACCAGCATCTACTTACCTGGTCCAGTGTGGGAAAGTGACTGTCCTTTTGGCTTTCCACTATTGGTATTTCCATTCGAGTCTAGTTACTTCATGTTTGTGTTTCTTTCCCTTTGGTGTCTCTGATGGGAGCTGTGTGTTAATTGTATCGATTCCTGATCATTGCCTTCACTTATATTTTTACTAGCATGGATCAGTCTAGCAGTGTCTGGTTGTCAGTACCAGCATTCATTAGACTGATGCAGTGCTTACTAACATGGAATCATTTATACCATCCTGAAGCAGGATCTACTAGCCTAGAACAGTGTTTATTAGCCACCTGGACTAAAGATTCAATTCTAAAATGTTGCTAAGCCAACATTAAAACAGTTTTCATATAACACAGCAAAATTAACATATATAGGTGAGCAGTATTTTTTTTTTTGGGGGGGGGGGGGAGAATTTGCAAAGCCTATTTTTCTTTCAGCAAGCAGAATATAACAGGATTTTTTTTTTGTTTTGTTTTTGTTTGGTTTAACAGTCCTTTAGTTATTACTTCGGGACTCATCAGTGTCTGTTCCATTGGCTCTTTTCAGTTACAGCTTTTTCACCCCTCAAGCTGGCCCTCTGTAGTCAGAGTGGCTAGTGCTTGTCTTCAGAGGACAAGCTTCAGAAATGGTAACTGAAGCATGTTTTTATTTCCCTTGAGAAGCAATCATTGTGCAAGAACAAAAGCTCTCACTTGGTTCCTTTTTTTACCTCCTCCAAATCTGAAGATGAACTCTCCATTACTTCAAATACCCTTTGAGATTTGTTTTGATTTAGAGAGTTTTTACAGCCTACTGAATGCTGCAATGTTAAGCACATGTTGAGCCCAATCAGTTTACCCCGGGGCAGTCAAATATACAAGTGGTTAAGCAGTAGAGTGCACATTCTTATTTTGATCATAAGCAAAGATGTAGAACATGGTGGCTCAGTGGTTAGTGCACTTGCCTATCATGCTAGAGTCCCGGTTCGATTCCCAGCAGTGGTAAGAAAACTGTGGTGTCCAAACATGCTCCACTGGCATCATTTGCAGGGATGAATGTCACAAAGTGCACCGTCCTTTGGATCGTGACTTTAACTGGAGGCCCCCTGTGCAGGGAGAACCATCCCCTGTGCAGGTAAGAGATCCCTGCCATAATTACATGGTTTCTGTGTAGGCTTTTATCCTGCAAACCAGGAGTGTATGTAATGTACACCTGCATGTAATCCTTGTGAGAGGGTGCTGCAGTATAGAAAGAAAGAAAGAAAGAATATTTTGCAAACAGTGAAGGCCTTGATAAAATGCTATGTTCTATAGCATGTGATAGGCATCTGCACTCTTCTCATATGTCCCACTTTTGTGTTTCCAATATAAAATGCATGAAACAGAAATGCACTTTGCAAGAATAGTAAGTTTCAGTCATTTTCTAGTTATCTTCCCTGAACAGATTTTAAGGCAGTCCATCTCTGCCATATCTACTGCAATATAAATACAGTGTACATATTTCATGTACATGGTACACCAAGAGAACATACCCAGGAGGCATGTAGAGGTCGAGGATAACAGCTCTACTGTTCTTTCTTCTCCATTTCAACGCTTTCGCTTTATTTTTCTCCCTTGTCTGCTCTTTTATAATGAGAAGAATGAATATAGGAGTAGGCATGCAGCAAGGAAGAATGGCATATGTACCTTATAGATAAGTTCAAAACTGCAGACATCACAACATAATTTGTAAGCCAGAGTGTATAAAGATTCAACCAGACAAAACATTACCTTTAGAATCACTTTCATCTTCACTTCCACTATTTTCTTCCATAATTTGTTCTGTTACTTCATTTGACATTATATTCCCTGTTCTAGTGTTCACCTCAATGTTTGTTTCATCAACCACTTCTTTATTTTTTTCATTTTCTAGTTTTATTGCACTATCACGTATCACTTTCTCATCTACTATTTCAGAGACTGGTTCAACAACCTTGTTTTCACCACTATTCTCTGATTCAGCACTATGTCCAGTAACAGGTTCTATAACCAGTTTATTTTCTCTGACTGGTTCACTTTTCTCTACAACTTTGGCCTGGTCCTCTGTATTATCTACATCCACTTCAGCATCACTGTCTTCTTCGTCTTCTTCTACAAGACAAACATAACCATGTGAAAGTATACTCTGATTTGGTTTGTTAGAAATTATTAATGACAGTCCTGCTTATGATGACAATACAAAAGAGCATATTACTCTCTGTTTTGAAAGTTATTAAAGTTAGCTGGCAATTTGCATAGTTTCTCCAAGTCCACTTCTTACAGATTGACATAGTTATAATGTATGTGTTGTTATGCGCTGTTCTATCGAGATATCATCTGTGATGTAGATAGCCACATATTTTTTCAGTCTTTCCTCCTCTTTCTAATTTCAGTGTAAAAAAATAAAAGTACTACTGTACCAAACATGTACTTTGTGCAACTTGAACAGAGAGGACTATACAATGTTATAGTAACCTTGTAGTTTGTGTAACTTGCACAGAGAGGACTATATTATGTTACAGAAACCTTGTAGTTTGTGTAACTTGTACAGAGAGGGCTATACAATGTTATAGTTACCTTGTAGTTTGTGTAACTTGTATAGAGAGGACTATACAATGTTACAGTTACCTTGTAGTTTGTGTAACTTGCACAGAGGACCATATCATGTTATAGAAACCTTGTAGTTTGTGTAACTGTACAGGGAGGACTATACAATGTTAAAGTAACCTTGTAGTTTGTGTAACTTGTATAGAGAGGACTATACAATGTTACAGTTACCTTGTAGTTTGTGTAACTTGCACAGAGGACTATATCATGTTATAGAAACCTTGTAGTTTGTGTAACTTGTACAGGGAGAACTATACAATGTTATAGTAACCTTGTAGTTTGTGTAACTTGTACAGAGAGGACTATATCATGTTGTAGTAGCCTTGTAGTTTGTGTAACTTATACAGAGAGGACTATATGATGTTGTAGTAACCTTGTAGTTTGTGTAACTTGTACAGGGAGAACTATACAATGTTATAGTAACCTTGTAGTTTGTGTAACTTGTACAGAGAGGACTATATCATGTTAAAGTAACCATTGTAGTTTGTGCAACTTGTACAGAGAGGACGATACAATGCTATAGTAACCTTGTAGTTTGTGCAACTTGTACAGAGAGGACGATACAATGTTATAGTTACCTTGTAGTTTGTGTAACTTGTACAGAGAGGACTATACAATGTTATAGTTACCTTGTAGTTTGTGTAACTTGTACAGAGAGGACTATACAATGTTACAGTTACCTTGTAGTTTGTGTAACTTGTACAGGGAGGACTATACAATGTTATAGTAACCTTGTAGTCTGTGTAACTTGTACAGAGAGGACTTTATCATGTAATAGTAACCTTGTAGTTTGTGCAAGTTGTATGGAGAGGACTTTATAATGTTGTTATAACCTATGTTCAATCCCATTTTTGTATGTTTTCAATAAAAGCCCTGCACAGTATTGAAGCAGAGGCAGAAGCAGAATATGTGTAACTAGACATGTGTCCAAAGTACACAGATGCCCCCGCCATATATCTTTGTTGATATGGCTTGTACCCATTCTCTAGAATGGCACAGGGGTGTCCGGAGGGACCCGGAGCTGTCCACAGGGACCCAAGGTCTGTGTCAGTGAATGCATCTTATCATAAGGAACAATAATATATATGGTTAAGTGGTGGGGATATGAATTGTTTCTGAGATATAAGGCCTTTTATGAATTGAAGGGGGCGGGGCATGGTCCCGGGTTGACCAGAGGGAGACAAAGTCTGTGTCTTAGAATGAGTCATATCATAAGGAACAATAATATGTATGGTTTAGGTGTTCGAATCTGATTAAGTCTGTGTCAGTCAATGCATCTTATCATAAGGAACAATAATATATATGGTTAAGGGGTGGTGACATGGATAGTTTCTGAGATATAACGAAGGGGGCGGTGCATGGCCCAGGGGGGACCCAAAGTCTGCGTCTTGGAATGTGTCATATCATAAGGAACGATAATATATATGGTTTAGGTGTTCGAATCTGATTAATTTTCAAGATAATTAGGCGGGGCATGGGCCGGGGGTGACCGGAGGGACCCAAATTCTTTATCTTGGAATGTGTCATATCATAAGCAACAATAATATATATGGTTTAGGTGGGGGGGGGGGGGGTCGGGATGAACCCAATGTCTGTATCAGTCAAAGCATCTTATCATAAGGAACAATAATATATATGGTTAAGGGGTGGGGATATGGATAGTTTCTGAGATATAAAGACTTTAATGAAGCAAAGGGGGCGGGGCATGGCCCAGGGGTGACTGTAGGGACCCAAAGTCTGTATCATGGAATGTGTCATATCATAAGGAACAATAATATATATGGTTTAGGTGTTCGAATCTGATTAATTTTCAAGATAATTAGGCATTTTGACAGTTTTGCATACAAATTTCTATATAAATGGGGGGGGGGGAGGAGTCGGGATGGACCCAATGTCTGTATCAGTCAATGCATCTTATCATAAAGAACAATAATATATATGGTTAAGGGGTGGGGATATGGATAGTTTCTGAGATATAAAGACTTTAATGAAGCAAAGGGGGCGGGGCATGGCCCAGGGATGACCGTAGGGATCCAAAGTCTGTGTCATGGAATGTGTCAAATCATAAGGAACAATATATATGGTTTAGGGGTTCGACGAATCCGATTAATTTTCAAGACATTTAGACATTTTGACAGTTTTGCATACAAATTTCTATATAATGGGGGGGGGGGGGGGGGGATGGGGGGGTCAGCATGGACCCAATGTCTGTATCAGTCAATGCATCTTATCATAAGGAACAATAATATATATGGTTAAGGGGTGGGGATATGGATAGTTTCTAAGATATAAAGACTTTAATGAAGCAAAGAGGGCGGGGCATAGCCCAGGGGTGACTGTAGGGACCCAAAAGCTGTGTCATGGAATGTGTCATATCATAAGGAACAATAATATATATGGGTTAGGTGTTCGAATCTGATAAATTTTCAAGATAATTAGACATTTTGACAGTTTTGCATGCAAATTCCTATATGACAATTTTGACCTGTTACGCAATCTGACCCCTAGGCCCACCCAGGGGCACGACTTTGGGTCAACTTGAACATGACCTGATAGGTCTTGGTCTGAGTAGATGTCATACCAAATTTCAACTTTGTAGCACAACAGGTAAAAAAATTATATGCAAGTCCGAGGTTTCAGCTCGACATTTCAGCCCAAGGTCGACATTTCAGCCCGAGGTGGTTACGAACGGGACATACGCACGAACGCACGTACCCACGTACGCACGTACGGACGTAACATCACGGCGAAACGCTATATGCCCCACTCCTGCCAAGGCAGGCGGGGGCATAATAAAGAAAAACTATCACTTTATCATGAGAATACATTACGAAAACACGCCTATACAAATACAATGTGACCATAATCGCCGAAAAAATGAAAATTTTAAATGAAAAATTGTGATATTTTTCTTATTTCTGCTCAAAATATAGATTGTGGGTACTCGTTAGAACCGCCTCATCCTAGAGCAAAATAAGAAAAATAAGGTTTACCCTTGTAAACCCCAGTTTTACTATATAAAAGTCGGGTTCAAGGGGGTCAAAATTATGTAGGCGTGTTTTCGTGATGACAAGACTGAATAGCCTGTGCATGTAAGCAGCCTGATCATAATTTTCTGACAGACTCAGAGTTTACAAAAAGTCTGTTTCACTATGAAAACACACCTATTCAAATATATTGAGAATTTTGTCACCAAAAAAAAATGTGATAAAAAATCTGATGTTTTTCATGTTTCCAATGAGTACCCACAATCTATGTTTTTGAGCAGAAATAAGAAAACAAGATAAACTCCTATTAATCTACAACTAGTTAAGTGTTAACTATGATTTTTTAACTAGTTGAGTAGTAAATGATGTTACATAAGATTTTAAATGATCTTTGTGATCTTTAACTAGTCAGAGAGTAACTATTCTTATAGCAATATTTAACTAGGCAAAAAGTAAATATTGTTAAAAAATAGTTTTAACTAGGCAGTGAGTAAATTATTTTATGACAATCTTCAACTAGGCAAAATGTAAATATTATTATAATGGCCTTAAACTTAGCAGAGAGTAAACAATGTTATTTATGACCAGATTAATATTAGCCATATATTGACTCAAGGATTATAAATAGTTTGTATCTATTAATAAAACACTGCATAATGCTACCGTTATGACAAAGGAGCATTCTCACCTTCCTCTTCTTCTTCCTCTTCTTCACTCTCTGACTGTTCCTCTTCTGCTGGATGTTGGGAACTTTTCATTAAAGACAGTGTTGTTACCTGAAAATATAGACATGTTTTGTTTGCTTTGACTGAATACAGAGAAATATCAACCCATGTATGCCTAGCATCCAAAAATTAGGACACTGGCAAACAGTGAAGACCCTGATCAGATGCTGCAGAATGCAGCATCTGATCAGGTTCTTCATGTTTGCTTAATTTATGATTTATATAAAACATACAATGAATAAAATAATAAAATAAAGCTGACATCCCTTATATTGTAACTGGGCCTGTAAAAGTGGAAGATTCTACTGATTGCAGAATTTGATCTGGGTCTTCATTGATTGCTTAAAGTACTGAACTAAAAACTTGCAGCAAATAAAATAAATCTGACACCTTTTATGTTGTAGCTGGATCAGTCAGAAGGTATGAGTTGGGAGAGTTTATTGGTCATCAGAGGCTTCAGTTCATATATCAGGGTGTTCTAATGTTTTCAATACACCTAGTCACTGTGCATGCAAGTCTGAAGATACATCTTAACACTGTGCGCCTAAGTCTGAAGATACACCTAGACACTGTGTGCAAGTCTGTAAATACTGTGTGCAAGTCTAAAGATACACTTACAAACTGTGTATGCAAGTCTAAAGCTATTCTTGGACACTGTGAGTGCAAGTCTGAAGATAAACCTAGACACTGTGTATCCAAGTCTGAAGAAAAACCTAGACACTGTGTGCCCAAGTCTGAAGATACCTTGGCACTGTGGGTGCAAGTCTGAAAATAAACATACACACTGTATGCCTAATTCTGAAGATAAACCTTGACACTGTGGATGCAAGTCTGAAGATAAACATACACACTAAACCTTGACACTGTGGGTGCAAGTCTGAAAACACACCTAGATACTATCTGTGGAAGTCTGTAAATAAACCATGACACTGTGTGTGCAAGTTTGAAGATGCATCTAGAAACTGTGTGTTCAAGTGTGAAGATACACCTTAAGAATGTGTTTGCAAGTCTGAAGATATACCTAAACACTGTGTGTGCAAGTCTGAAGATTAACCCAGACACTGTGTACACAAGTCTAAAGATAAATCTGGACTTTGTGTGTGCAAGTCTGAAGCTACACCTTGACACCGTGTTCCCCAGTCTGAAGATACGTCAAGACAATGTTTGCATAAGTCTTAAGATACATCAAGAGATTGTGTGCACAAGTCTGAAGATACACCTAGGCAATGTGTGCTCAAGTCTGAAGATAAAACTAGACATAATGTGTGCAAGTCTGATCATAAACCTTGACACTGTGTGCAAGTCTGAATATACACCAGGACAAAGTGTGCCCAAGCCTTAAGATAAAACAATACACTGGGTGTGCAAGACTGAAGATACATTTAGACACTCGGTGCACAAGTCTTAAGATACACTTACACATTGCGTGTAAAATCTGAAGATAAACCTAGACATTGGCTGCACAAGTCTGATGATACACCTGGACACTTGTGTGCACAGGTCTGATGATACATGTATACTGTGTATGCAAGCCTGAAGATAAACCTAGACACTGTGTGCACAAGTCTGAAGACAGTGTGTATGTCCAAGACTAAAGAAACACTTCCACACTGTGACCAAGTCTGATGATACACAAAGACACTGTGTGCACGAGGTCTGAAGATACACCTGGATACTGTGTGTCCAAGTCTGAAGATACACCTTGACATGGTGTGTGCAAGTCTGAAGATACACCTAGACAAGGTGTGCACAAGTTTAAATATACACCTAGACACTGGGTGCTGAAGTCTGAAGATACATCTGTGAGACAATGTGAGGGCATGTCTGAAGATACATCTTGACAGTGTGTGCCCAAGTCTGAAGATACACCTAGACACTGTGTGCAAGTCTGAAGATACATCTAGACAGTGTGTGTCAAGTCTGTAGATACATCTAGACATTGTGTGCACAAGTCTGAAGATTCACCTTGACACTATGTGTGCTAGTCTGAAGATACACCAAGACAGTGTGTGCCCAACCGTGAAGACACACCTAGACACAGTATGTGTGAAAGTCTGAAGATACACCTAGATATGGTGTGTGCCAGTTTAATCAGGATCTACACTGTTTGTGGTTTTTTGAGGATTGAATGAAATCAAGCCATTTGATTGGCTGATAGTCTGAAAATGGAGTCTAAATTAATTCATTCAGCAGGATAAGGGATTAATATACACCTTGACACCATGAGCAAAAGTCTTAAGACACACATAGGCATGGCTGAATGATAAATGATACACTGTGAGTCTGTGATTTGCATCACTGCTAGCCCTAGCACTTATATCATTGACAGTTACTAGCAAATCCCAAAAGGCTAGCAAACATTAACTACACCATGCAGTATAACTCACCTAATGCTTCATTGTCTGAAAATGTTTGTATAACAACAAATATACAGTTCTAGAAGTACAAACCTTGATAGCATTCAAGATGGCCGCTAGCACCTCTGACCCAGGATAAGACTCATCTGCTTCAAACTGATCTCTCAAGTCTTTGTAAACAGTGTTCATGATTCTCTTAACCTACAACATCCACAACATGACTGTCAGTTCATTGTCATTCAGTATACATTGTAGTTACCATATGTCACCAGATGCTACATACCAAGTTTAATAGCAATCGGACCAGTGGTTCTGGAGATTTATTATTGTCTTTAAACATATGATATGGTAGCTATTTTGACCATGTGATCTGGGCCAATGAAGAAAATTTCATTCCCCAATGTCAGGAGAAACCTTCAAAATGTTGATGGCCACTTTATCCTTGTGATCTTAGGCCAAGGTCACTCAAATGACCTTGACCTTTGACATTCATAGAAGTTTGTGTAGTACCTACATTCATATTACAATCTATAATAGGACATGATCAACTTAGGATCATCATTTGAACATATTTGGTAGTGTTCAGTCACCTAATGCCACATGCCAAGTTTTATGGCATTCCACCCAGTGAAATTGGAAAAGAAGATTTTTAAGGTTTATATTATATATGGTCAGTCATTTTGGTCATGTGAACTGGGCCATTCAAACAAAATTTTATTCCTCTATTGCCTTGAGGTTACATATCAAATCTAATTCAAATTGGTCCAGCAGTTTTAGAGAAAAATACCTTTTAAAAGTTTATGGACATTCAATCCTAGTTTCAGGGAAAAATACCTTTTAAAGTTTATGGACATTCAATCCTAGTGACCCTGGGCCAAGGTCACTGAATGACTTTGACCTTTAATATTCATAAAGGTTCATATAAGACCTTCTTTTATATCATAATGTACTATTACTTCACAA
Organism: Lucinisca nassula; assembly: GCA_963580285.1. Classification (NCBI taxonomy): domain Eukaryota; kingdom Metazoa; phylum Mollusca; class Bivalvia; order Lucinida; family Lucinidae; genus Lucinisca; species Lucinisca nassula. The sequence goes on from OY757010.1 coordinate 217,561,194, forward strand.
AAAAGCATTGTACCTTTTCTCTAATTTTCATGACAATTGGCCAGCGTTTTTTTAAGGTTTTTAACCATGTATTGGCATGACGGCTATCTTGGTCATGAGACAAGGTCTATTCTAGGAGGCTGCATATGAAATTTAATGAAATTAGCCTGATGGTTTTAGAGAAGATGACGTCCTTCTGAAAATTTGTTAAACAATGACAGACATCGGCTAACACGGGCCTACCATTCTTTAAGCACCCCAGAGACTTTGGCTCAGGGGAGCTAAAATAAAGGTAAAGCCTGCATTTGCAGTCATATCACAGCCTGACCTGTATCCACACAAAATAATCAGAGACTTAGAGCATGCTTCAAAGTGCTAGTAGCCACTGTACCTCTGTGAGATATAGTTAAGACACATTTTATATAATATTATTGACAGAACATAACTTCTGACCTCATTTAAGAGATTCTGTGAGTCACCACCACCACCAATATTTGCTATTGCTCCCTGATTCTGAAGTTTCTTTATTTCTTCTCTCAATCTTGGTACTAGTTCACCCAGTTCATCCTTCTGTTCTTCTAAAGTCTCTTTCTCCTCCTCTATTTCTTTGATCCTTCCTTCATATCTCTCCTTCATTGAACTGGCACTGCTACGCAAACTTTCATACTGATGAAAAAAGAAGAAGACTACATCACTAAAACAGATAAGGTTGGTCTTTTGTGATACTGTAAAAATCATAACAAGAGGCTCAATGAGCCTAAACCGCTCACCTGAGGAACTTAAGTTTTAACAATTCACAGACTTGACTACTAAATCTGCTAATAGAATCCAGCCCATTGACCCTTACAGGATATAAGTCATCATAATTGCATTGCATTCCAAGTTTGAGACTTCTAGCTTCTATAGTTCCTGAGAAATCTTTGACGAAAATTTAACATTGGTCAAAATGGAGAGAAAGAAGAATGAAAGAACAGATGAACAAATAAGCTGAGAAAGCCCAATGTCTCTTACACAAAATAAGTCATCATTATTCTATTGAATACCAAATTTGATGCTTCTAGCTTTTATAGTTCCTGAGAAATCTTTGATTAAAAATTTAACATTGGTCTATTATCTCTATATGGAGAGAAAGAAGAATGAAGGAACAAATGAACCAGACTAGCTCCAAAACCTAATGCAGCCTTTCCCCTTGCCCAATGGTGCTACACATAAAATTTAAACAAGATTGGTCGACTGCCTTCTGAGATATGCTTCATTGAAAGTGTGGACGACGGATGGACGGACGACAGACGACGGACTCCGGAGCCTTGGTATACTATCAGCTCACTGGAGCCTTTGGCTCAGGTGAGCTAAAAATTCAAGTCGCTATTTCTGTCTCAACATTTTCCCTACGTTAAGTCTATGGGCAAATTTTTTTGTCTCTCAAGGTCATGTAACTCCGAGGTCAATAATCCGATTTGGCCCAAAATCGAACTTAACCGAGATTTTATGCCTGTCCTCGTTACCTGCAAGTTTGAAGCTGATATGAATAAAAATAAAGTTGCTATCGTGGTCACAACGTATTTTTTTATGCTCAAGGGCAGGTAACTCCAAGGCAAATATTCCGATTCGGCCCAAAATCGAACTTAACCGAGATTTTATGTCTGTCCTCGTTACCTGCAAGTTTGAAGCTGATCTTAAAAAAATTCAAGTCGCTATCGTAGTCGCAACATTTTCCCTAATTAAGTCTATGGGCACATTTTTTGTCGCTCAAGGTCACGTAACTCCGAGGTCAATATTCCGATTCTGCCCAAAATTGAACTTAACCGAGATTTTATGCCTGTCCTCGTTACCTGCAAGTTTGAAGCTGATATGAATAAAAATAAAGTTGCTATCGTGGTCACAACGTATTTTTTTATGCTCAAGGGCAGGTAACTCCAAGGCAAATAATCTGATTCGGCCCAAAATCGAACTTAACCGAGATTTTATGTCTGTCCTCGTTACCTCCAAGTTTGAAGCTGATCTGAAAAAAAATTCAAGTCGCTATCATAGTCACAACATTTTCCCTATGTAAAGTCTATGGGCAAATTTTTTGTCGCTCAAGGTCATGTAACTCCGAGGTCAATATTCCGATTCAAACTTAACTGAGATTTTATGCCTGTCCACGTTACCTGCAAGTTTGAAGCTGATCTGAATAAAAATAAAGTTGCTATCGTGGTCACAACGTATTTTTTTATGCTCAAGGGCAGGTAACTCAAAGGCAAATAATCCGATTCGGCCCAAAATCTAACTTAACCGAGATTTTATGTCTGTCCTCGTTACCTGCAAGTTTGAAGCTGATCTGAAAAAAATTCAAGTCGCTATCGTAGTCACAACATTTTCCCTATGTTAAGTCTACGGGCAAATTTTTTGTCGCTCAAGGTCACGTAACTCCGAGGTCAATATTCCGATTCTGCCCAAAATCGAACTTAACCGGGATTTTATGCCTGTCCTCGTTACCTGTAAGTTTGAAGCTGATCTGAATAAAAATAAAGTTGCTATCGTGGTCACAACGTATTTTTTCATGCTCAAGGGCAGGTAACTCCAAGGCAAATAATCTGATTCGGCCCAAAATCGAACTTAACCGTGATTTTATGTCTGTCCTCGTTACCTGCAAGTTTGAAGCTGATCTGAAAAAAATTCAAGTCGCTATCGTAGTCACAACATTTTCCCTATGTTAAGTCTATGGGCAAATTTTTTGTCGCTCAAGGTCACGTAACTCCGAGGTCAATATTCCGATTCTGCCCAAAATCGAACTTAACCGAGATTTTATGCCTGTCCTTATTATCTGCTAGAATGAAGTCGATCAGAAAAAAAATTGACAGAGCTAGAGTGATGACAAGCTTTTTCCTATGTTAAGTCTATGGGAGCTATATGTTGCCATGGTAACCAGAGTTCCACTCAGATCTGCATAAAAACCTTATGCAGTCTTTCCACTTGCCCAATAATGTTACACATGAAATTTGATCAAAGTCGGCCAAGTAGTCTTCAAGATATACATTTTTGAAATTCACATTAACCCTTATGCAAAAATGCACAAGGGCAGGTAACTCCTAAGTGTATGATCCGATTCTGCCAATTATCGAACTTGACCGAGATTTCATGGCTGTGCTGGTTATCTGTAAGAATGAAGCCAATCCGAACAAAATTGAAGCAGCTACAGTGATGACAACATTTTCCCCATGTTAAGTCGATAGGCAATTTTTCGGGCGCTCAAGGGGACGTAACTCTTGAGTGAATTATCTGATTCGGCCCAAAATCGAACTTAACCGAGATTTTATGCCTGTCCTTATTATCTGCTAGAATGAAGTCGATCAGAAAAAAATTGACGGAGCTAGAGTGATGACAAGCTTTTTCCTATGTGAAGTCTATGGGAGCTAGATGTTGCCATGGCAACCAGAGTTCCACTCAGATCTGCCTGAAAACCTAATGAAGCCTTTCCACTTGCCCAATAATGCGACACATGAAATTTGATCAAAGTTGGCCAAGTAGTCTTTAAGATATACATTTTTGAAATTCCCATTAACCCTAATGCAAAAACACACAAGGGCAGGTAACTCCTAAGTGAATGATCCGATTCTTCCAGTTATTGAACTTGACCGAGATTTCATGGCTGTGCTGGTTATCTGCAAGAATAAAGCAAATCTGAAAATAATTGAAGCAGCTACGGTGATGACAACATTCTCCCCATGTTAAGTCAATGGGCAATTTTTTCAACGCTCAAGGGCACGTAACTCCTGAGTGAATAATCCCATTCAGCCCAAAATCGAACTTGATCGAGATTTCATGCCTGTCCTCGTTATCTGCAAGAATGAAGTCGATCAGAAAAAAATTGACGGAGCTAGAGTGATGACAAGCTTTTTCCTATGTTAAGAACGCTCAAGGGCACGTAACTCCTGAGTGAATAATCCGATTCAGCTCAAAATCGAACTTGATCGAGATTTCATGCCTGTCCTCGTTATCTGCAAGAATGAAGACAATCAGAAAAAAATTGACGGAGCTAGAGTGATGACAAACTTTTTCCTATGTTAAGTCTATGGGAGCTATTTGTTGCCATGGCAACCAGAGTTCCAATCCGATCTGCCCGAAAACAGTATGCAGCCTTTCCCCCTACCTGATAATGCTTCAAATGAAATTTGATCAAGATTGGCCCACTGGTTCCGGAGATATACTTCTTTGAAAGTGTGGACGATGACGGACGACGGACGACGACGGACGCCGGCTCGTGGTATACTAATACCTCACATGAGCCTTCGGCTCAGGTGAGCTAAAAATTCGGACACCTTGAGAACTTGCTCTAATTCTCCTAAAATTTTAACATTTTAACAAATTTGTTTCATGATCCAGCAATGAGTCCAAAAGGTGCAAACCGAATGGCAAACATTGTAGACCCTGATCAGACTTCAGGAGCAGTCTGATCAGGGTCTACAGTGCTTGATTAGGCCTATCTGTCCCAATAATTAGGCTCATTAAGGTAATTAAAGGATTACTCAGCAAGACGGTTCAAATGAATACCAACAACAATGATCTTTATGGAGAAATAAGGAAAATTATCATTAAATTATCACCAAATGACCACCTTATTCGTTGCTATGCTACATACAGTACGAGGGTTGGCTGAAAAGTTCTGAGCCTGACCAAGATCCAATGGTGTGTCCATGCTGAAAGTGCCTTACTTTTCAACATAGTCTCCCTTCCTGTCCACACACTTCCTCCAGCGATGCTGGAGTCCTTGGATGCCAGTGGTATAGAAGGTCTCATCTTGGTCCCTGAAAAACTCCTCCATAGCAGCTATCACCTCGTCTGACCGATAATGCTGCCCAGCCAAGTGCTTTTTTCATGTTTGGAAACAAGAAATAATCTGATGGAGCTAGATCAGGTGAATACGGAGGGTGATCGACAACTGTGAAGCCACAGTCATGCATAGCAGCCATTGGGACAACCGATTTATGAGCAGGCGCATTGTCCTGATGGAACAAGACCCCTTTTGTCAAATTTCTGGGTCGTTTAGCCTTAATTGCTTTTCACAATTGTTTTAGCAGATCTGCATAATACTCCCCATTAATTGTTCTGCCCTTTTGAAGGTAATCTATGAATATTATACCCTTGGCATCCCAGAACACTGATGCCATCACCTTCCCTGCAGAGGAGACGACCTTTGCCTTCTTTGGAGGGGGTGAGCCAGGGTGCTTCCATTGCATGGATTGTCTTTTGCTCTCTGGCTCAAAGTGATGAACCCAACACTCATCCTGAGTGACAAAATGGTCAAGAAAACTATCTTGGTCTGTTTAAAAAAATAGCCAAGTTGACTTGTGACAGGTTCAGTCTGGTCAACTTTTGGTCAGATGTCAAAAGCCGTGGCACCCATCTGGCGGAAACCTTCGACATTCCTAATTCACAGTGTAGAATGTTCTCTACTCGTTCACGGCAGATACCAACAGTGTTAGCTAACTGATTCACAGTTAAACGCCTGTCATCCATCACGGCCCTGTGCACTTGGCTGATGGTTTCCTCAGTTGTTGCCGTTGTGGGTCGTCCACACCGGTCATCATCTTCAAGGCTGTCCTTGCCCATCTTAAAATTTGCTGCCCAGAAATAGTGGGGGATAATTAAGGAGATTTTAGTCCTTTATCTTGCAAATGTATGCTGTGTGTACTCATTAGAATCGCCTCATCGCCTCGATGAGGCAATTCTAATGAGTACACACACCATACATTCTCATTAAAGAACACCGGAAAGATGTCTTAAAGTATCTCATTATGCCTCCTGACAGTTAGCTCAGTGGCTCGAACTACCCCTGTCTCAAACAGATTTTCGAGGTCCCAAAGGTGTTCGAGCCATTGAAGTTCGACTGCACATATTTAGGGATAAGTTTGGTTGATTTTCATCATTTATTTTGAGAATGTTTGTTGTGTGTAGCCATTAGAATCACCTCAATGAAGGGATTCTAAGTACACATAACATACATTTCTTACATGCGTTTCAATGAGATATAGAGATTTCTCAGTGAAACAGAAATTGATATTGTCACTGTTTCAAACAGTGACTGATATCAATTTTATTTTTCACTGTTTGGGACTACTTTTTTCTCCAAATCTAATTCTGCGATCAGTTTTCCTTCGTCAGATGATTGAAAATTAATGAACTGTACAGGATTTGACGCTATGCCCATTCACACGTCACGTGGATGTTAATGACGTCATTTCGACTCTGACGTCACGTATTTTGTTGTGCAATGTTAGATCTGTCCGCGCCATCTTTGGGAAACTAATATCTCAATAATTTCAGTAAACATTCATAAAAATGCCATCCCAGGCTATCTCTCAGGTGCAAACTTTGAGTTTACACCCAATATTATACCCAGTAAATACGTTGGACACCACTAGATTGCTGCGAAACGACCAGGAGCAAAGTTAGTTTTCACTGAGTGTGAGTGACACGATTAGTGAAGCTAAATATTGCCGTTCTGAAGCATGTAAGAAACAGAAAATCAAATATCCTCTATATGTAACATGCATAATGAAGAAATACCATGATTTCCGAATGGATTAAAAATGATAGTGGCATAGGAAGTTTTATTTCCTCAAAGGAGGTTAAACATCCAATAACGAAACTTGTGCACAAGCGCACTCATTTCTTTATCGGATATTCAACCTCCCTAGGTTTATAAATCCCATATTTAAAATAGGCTGAGTAATAAACTCTATATACAGTCGAACTTCGATGATTCGAACCCCTTTGGGACCATGAAAATTTGCTCAAGATAGCGTAAATTGAGCCATAGAGGGTAACTATAAGTGCCATACCAGGAGGCATAATGGAGATAATTGTGGGTATCTTTTCAGTGTTCTGTATTTAAAATGTATGTTGTGTGTACTCATTAGAATCGCCTCATCGAGGCGATTCTAATGAGTACACACAGCATACATTTGCAAGATAAATGAAAAAAATCTTCCTAAATTACCCCTATATCGTATTTGGAGGAATTCCCTGTGGACTTAAGAACGGGTTCGACTCATCCATGGTAAACGAGCCATCGGAGTTCGAGCCATTGAAGTTCTACTGTATTTTATGCTGCATCCAAAAGATATACCCAAATTATTCCCATTATGCTTCCTGGGCTATTAGTAACACTCTTTCACTAAAACTGCGACTGTCTCACGGTTCCAAAAGTGTTTGAGTCATAAAGGTTGGACTGTATGTTCTACACAAAAGAAGAATTAGAACAATTCAGAACTGTTTTGTGTAATGTAAGAATTCTAAATTTGTGCCACAATTCCAGAATAGTACTGGCATCGTTCTACAATTGGGCTAAAGATTCTGCTAACTTGTGAAACAGGAAGATGTAAAATGATGTGTGTATGTGTATGTGCATGGGTGTGTATGTGCATGCATGCATGTTTACATGACTTCCACCTCGGCTATTACAACTTGACAAGGTGAACAAATTATCATTCTCCAGATGAAAGATGGCTCAGAGCAAACTACTGAATATAATGGAGAATTTGTTTAACAAGAGGGCCATGATGGCCCTGGATCGCTCACCTGATCCATAGAGTAAAAAGTGGGCCCCAGGGAGGGCCATAATTGACCCCAGGGCTATAATGTGCATAATGTTGAGGGAGGTCTAAAAAGGTGAAGCTTCATACCAAATATCAACAAAGGCTATAATTTGAACAATCTTGGCAAAGGTCCACTAGATGGAGCTACACACAAAATATCAAAGACCTGGGCCTTGCAGTTTCAGAGAAGAAGATTTTTTTAAAGATATTCCCTACATAAGCCTATGTAAAACCAATTGGCCCCGGGCGGGGGCATTTTTGGCCTCAGGGCTATAATTTAAACAATCTTGATAGAGGTCCACTAGATGAAGCTTCACACCAAATATCAAAGACCTGGGCCTAATGCGGTTTCAGAAAAGAAGATTTTCAAAGATTATCTCTATATAAGTCTATGTAAAAGCAAAGGGCCCCGGGGTGGGGGCATTTAAGGCCCGGGGGCTATAATGTGAACAGACTTGGTAGAGGTCCACTAGATGAAGCTCCATACCAAATATCAAAGACATGGGCCTTGCAGTTTCGGAGAAGAAGATATTTAAAGATTTCCCTATGTAAGTCTATGTAAAACCAAAGGGTCTCAGGGCGGGGGCATTTTTTGTCCCAGGGCTATAATCTGAACAATCTTGATAGAGGTCCACTAGATGAAATTTCACACCAAATATCAAAGATCTAGGCCTTGTGGTTTCACAGAAGAAGATTTTTAAAGATTTTCCCAATATAAGTCAATGTAAAACCAAAGGGCTTCCGAGACGGGGGCATTTTTGGCCCCAGCACTATAATTTGAACAATCTTGGTAGGGGTTCGCCAGATGAAGCTACATACCAAATATCAAAGACCTGGGCCTTGCTGTTTCAGAGAAGAAGATTTTTAAAGATTTTCCCTATATAAGCCCATGTAAAACCAAAGGGCCCCGGGCGGGGGCATTTTTGGCCAAGGGCTATAATTTGAACAATCTTGGTAGAGGTTTACAAGATGAAGCTTCATACCAAATAACAAAGACCTAGGCCTTGCGGTTTCAGAGAAGAAGATTTTTAAAGATTTTCCCTATATAAGCCCATGTAAAACCAAAGGGGCCCGGGGCGGGGGCATTTTTGGCCCCAGTACTATAATTTGAACAATCTTGGTAGCAGTCCTCAAGATGAAGCTTCATACCAAATAGCAAAGTCCTGGGCCTTGCGGTTTCAGAGAAGAAGATTTTTAAAGATTTTCAATATATAAGCCATGTAAAACCAAAGGGCCCCGGGGCGGGGGCCATTTTTGGCCGAAGCACTATACTTTGAACAATCTTGGTAGGGGTCCACTAGCTGAAGCTTCATACCAAATATCATAGACCTGGGCCTTGCAGTTTCAGAGAAGAAGATTTTTAAAGATTTTCCCTATATAAGCCCATGTAAAAACTAAAGGGCCCCGGGCGGGGGCATTTTTGGCCCCAGCACTATAATTTGAACAATCTTGGTAGGGGTCTAAAAGATGAAGTTTCATACCAAATATCAAAGACCTGGGCCTTGGGGTTTCAGTGAAGAAGTTTTTTAAAGATTTTCCATATATAAGCCCATGTAAAACCAAAGGGCCCCGGGGCAGGGGCATTCTTGGCCCCAGCACTATAATTTGAACAATCTTGGTAGGGGTCCACTAGATGAAGCTTCATACTCAATATCAAAGACCTGGGCCTTGCGGTTTCAGAGAAGAAGATTTTTAAATATTTTCCCTATATAAGCCCATGTAAAACCAAAGGGCCCTGGGGCGTGGGGCATTTTTGGCCCCAGCACTATAATTTGAACAAACTTGGTAGGGGTCCACTAGATGAAGCTACATACCAAATATCAAAGACCTGGGCCTTGCGGTTTCAGAGAAGAAGATTTTTTAAAGATTTTCCATATATAAGCCCATGTAAAACCAAAGGGCCCAGGGGCGTGGGCATTTTTGGCCCCAGCACTATAATTTGAACAATCTTGGTAGGGGCCCACTAGATGAAGCTTCATACCAATGTCAAAGACCTGGGCCTTGGGGTTTCAGAGAAGAAGATTTTTAAAGATTTTCCATATATAAGCCATGTAAATCCAAAGGGCCCTGGGGCGGGGGCCATTTTTGGCCCGTGCACTATAATTTGAACAATCTTGGTAGGGGTCCACTAGATGAAGCTTCATACCAAATATCAAAGACCTGGGCCTTGTGGTTTCAAAGAAGAAGATTTTTAAAGATTTCCCTATATAAGCCCATGTAAAACCAAAGGGCCCCGGGGCAGGGCCATTTTTGGGCTGTGCACTATAATTTGAACAATCTTGGTAGGGGTCCACTAGATGAAGCTTCATACCAAATATCAAAGACCTGGGCCTTGCGGTTTCAGAGAAGAAGATTTTTTAAGTTTTCGGTGAAAAAAATCTATTTTTGGCTCCTGTTAGCCAGATGTGCAACGGACCAGAACCATTTGAACAACTTTGAAAGGGGACCACCTAAGGATCATTCCTGTGAAGTTTGGTCAAAATCCGATCAGTGGTTTAGTGGTTTGAAGAAATTGTTTACGCACGGACACACTCACGCACGGACGAAGGACGACAGACAAAAAGTGATCCCAAAAGCTCACCTCGTCACTACGTGATGGTGAGCTAAAAATACGATCATAAAGACTAAGGTGGCCAGATGACAAGAGATTTTTAGGCCAGGGGATGAAAAGGTCAGTACATGAAACACCACCAGAAAACATCAGTTGTTCAGCACTAATGATGTCATTTGTTAATGGATGGTTAAAACTTTGATCATATAATACAGCAAATATGGTTATACTTTTCAGCACAAATACCAGATAACTAGATATTTTATTTTCTAGAACAGTTTACAATTTAACCAATAATGAACTCCTTAACCAAAACAATGCTTTGAACCAACAGGGCCAAGACAATAAGAATATTACATGGGTGTGAGGAGTGGACAGAAATTTCTGTCCAGAGGTCACTGTCTGGCAGCTGGACAAAGATCCCAAGGGACTGATTTTTCTATCTACCCCTCACACCCATGTCAGATTATTTTTCTGCGATAACTTTCATTTCTGAGAGTTGATTTTTTTAATGATGCAGTCACTTCAGTTGTCACCACCTGCCATATTTTGATGACAATAAGGCAACATTTTGACCTCACTGTGCCTGCAGTGACAAAAGCATGTGTGACATCCCATTCAACCAATACACATCAAACAAGTAAAAATTCTCAATTTTAATCCTTTCCCTGGGTAGGACAATCTGTGTGGGATAAGAATTTCTATCCCAGGATTGAGTCCAGGATTTCCTTATCTGGTGTGCAAGAAAAAGATTTCAGTCCTTACCTTTTCTTTCCAGATAGAACAGTTAACAATTTGACCATTAAGGTAACAATACTTTGAACAACTGGGACCAAACAATGATTTCTGTCCCTACCTTTTCTTTCCATATAGAGAGTTCTTCTATCTCATCCTGTAGCTGAACCACTTTCTGATCATTACCACTCGCACTGGACCTCAGGTTTGTAATCTGTAATTACATCGGAACTTTGATGGCTCTAAGATCAATGGCTAATTCACCATGGATAAGTCAAACTTGTTACTGAGTCCCTAGGGATTTTTTCCCAAACTTCAAAGTAACTTTTTAGAGAACAAGGAACACCTGGCAGATTTTCGCACTACATTTCAAAGGGACACAACTTTCAGAACTTCCTGTTCGCTTTTGTATAAGCTCTGTCCCAGGGGAAAAAAAAGGGTTAACTCTCAAAGGAAAGAATCTGATCCTCTGGAGCAAATTCTTTCTTTAAGAGTTGAGCCCTATTCACCTGAGAGACAAGTATACTTTTGGATGCATTGCCTCCTATGAAGGTGTATCCATTACCCTTAAGAAGTTCTTTTTCTTATCAGACCTTCAGAAAGGTATGTTGTATGTACTCAATAGAATTGCCTGGAGGAGGCAATTCTAATGAGTTCAAACAACATACCTTTATTTAACCCTTATCTTGCTGAATATTCATTTAAGCCACACCCATTTCTGTCTATCAACCAATCAAATTACTTGATGCAATTTATTCCTACAAATTCATAAATTGAATGCCAAACAGTGTAGATCCTGATCAGATGGCTTCTTCAGAAGCCATCTGATCTGGATCTACACTGTTTCCAAAGATAGGGGTTGTCGTGAACAGCAAGATAAGGGTTAATTAAAGATCAGAAAAATGACCCTAAGGCGCCCCCATGATGCCTCCTGATTAAACCCTCAATGGCTCAAACTACTGTCTTAAAACAAATTTTCATGGTCCAAAAGGTATTCAAGCTACTGAACTTTGACTGTATCATCTCATATGATTTTTCACCAACAGGTCATGCTTCACATTATACTTGACAGAAAAATTCAAATGCAAATGCAAAAGCTTCTCATATTTTTCCAGAAAAAAAAATACCATAATTCACAACAGCTGGTGTTATGAAAATGTGTAAAGTCTGTAAAAGTCTCCCTGCCTATTGTCATAGTGTGGGTTATATTTTCTAGTCCTTTGGAATCATTGAGTCCACTGCAAAATTTCCAAAATACGTGAGGTTCACTAACGTGGCCTCATTGGATTAAACTAGCTAGTCTTGTCCAGGAAAACAAATTAACGCTCCACGTTTTCAGTTCTGTGTTGTAACCTTTCCTTCCAAAGTATTTCCTTTTTAAACCTTATCTTGCTGAATATTCATTTAAGCCACACCCATTTCTGTCTATCAACCAATCAAATTACCTGATGCAATTTATTGCTACAAATTCATAAACTGTATGCTAAAGAGTGTAGATCCTGATCAGATGGCTTCTGAAGAAGCCATCTGATCTGGACCTACACTGTTTGCAAAGATAGGGGTTGTCGTGAACAGCAAAATAAGGGTTAAAGAACATTAAGATATTGTACTTGTTAGAGGATGATGGATAAGTAATCGTAAATTACATATTTAAAAAATTGTACAACTGATAAATAGAATACCAGATTCATGTCATTGGACACCAAGTTTATCAGGCTCGGCTTCAAGAATGCATGTAGAATCGCTCGGCAAGCCTCACTATTCCACAAGTGTTCTCAAAGCCATGCCTGATGAACTTGATATCAAAAGACATAAACCTGGTATTCTCTATTATCATTCACTATCTCATTAAGCTAACATGGCTTTGAACAACTGGGCTCTGGGATCTGTATAGAACAGTTGATTTATTTTATACCTTGGAGTGAAATCAATGAATATCTAAAACAAATAAAAATGATATTTTCACAGTCTGTGAAAAAAAATGATAGTTTCAAACAGTGAAAAATAACATAACTATGTTATTTTCACAGTAGCAGCCTACTTTTTGGGATTGTTTTCCATGTAAAATAAAAATAAAATTTATTCTTTTTTTTTTTTTTTTTTTTTTTTTGATAAATAACAATATTTCATCAAAGGTGCTGAGAACATACTTCACCATTACGATAACACACACGTGCGACATAATGTATTTTTTCACATCTCCAAAATTGCTATTTTCTGATGAAAATCTGTGATACTTTTCTTATAAATACTTCAAACATAGGTTGTGGGTGCTCGTTAGAACCGCCTCATTGAGGCGGTTCTAACGAGTACCCACAACCTATGTCTTGGAGCAGAAATAAGGAATATAATGTTTACCCCCGTATACCCCAGTTTTCTCTATATGAAGTGGGGTGTAGTGGGGTGTTCATTTCACGGACTTGTTCACGTGATGCTGAGTGTGTTGAAAACACAAGAAATTGTTACAAGTGCAAAGCATGTTACAAACAGCTGTTCAATTACAGTACATCCCCAAAGTCACTTATAAAATAAAAAGAAATTTTCCTCTTTATTTTTTTTGATAAAGATAAAAAATATTTCATCACGTGTGATGAAAACATCAGCATTTTCACTCGTGAAAATTCTGATGTTTTCAACACCATTGATGAAATATTTTGGCATCCACCTCAAAAAAGTATATATTTCCTCTATATATCCAACAATGTGTTTAAATGAATGGAGCAACAATGAGGCTGATGTACACTACCTTATTTTCAAGTTCTTCCAGGTTTCTCTCCAGTTCATATTTTTCTTCTTGTACTTGTTGTAGAGCTCGGCTATGTTTCTCTGCAGCAACAGCTAGTAGTTTGTCACTCTTAGCCTTCCAATCTTGAGTTATCTCCTCTTCAAGTTTAGATATCTGTATTTATAAGTAGTAAAATATTACATGTACTAGTACTACTGAGCCAGGCATTACGAAAACACACCTATATAAATGCATTGTAAACTTTACCACCGAAAAAACACAAATTTTAAGATGAAAATTTGTGATATTTTTCTTATTTCTGCTCAAAATATAGATTTTGGGTACTCGTGGGTACTAACGAGTACCAACAATCTATATTTCAAAGCACAAATAAGAAAAATAAGGTTTACCCCGGTAAACCCCAGTTTTACTATATAAAGTGGGATTGAAGGGGGTCAAAATTATATAGGAGTGTTTTTGTGAGGGCATAGCAAATCATCAGGCTCTCAAAGTCATTTTTATCTATTTTGCCATGTATTTTGGCCATAACTTTCTTATTTTTTACGTTAATAAAACTGCAAGCACTGCATGATGCCCGGCCACTACAATTACATCAAGCAAGTGCCATATCACAGTGAAACAAAACCTAATGGCTGTTTTTTCCCCATCCTAGTGATGTAACCATGCAAGTTTGGTCAGAATCAATCATTAAGTTCAGGAGATATAGTGCTTCAAAGAGACTACATGACAAAAATGGCTATGTTCAAAGTTCAAGGGGCGATAACTCAAAAATAAGGAAAATCAGAGTTATGGTTCATATGTTCTGCATGTCGTCTCAGGCTGCTCTACAGATCTGTGAAGTTTCATGAAAATATCTCAAATGGTATCCAAGTTATGGAGGGGACTGGAAACTGATAGCAACTGCTATATTCAAAGTTCAAAAGGCAATAACGACAAAAGGAGGAAAATCTGAGTTATAGTTCATATGTTGTCTCATGGTGTTCTACATATCTGTGAAGTTTCATGGAAATATCTCAAATGGTATCAAAATTATGGAGTGGACACGAAACTACAATAGATATGTTCAATATTCAAAGGGTAATAACTCCAAAAGTAGGAAAAGTCAGAAATATGGTTCATATGTTCTGTGTGTCATCTGATATTGCTCTACATATCTGTGAATCTTGGTGAAAATATCTCAAATGGTATCAGAGTTATGGAGCGGACACGGAATTGATAGCAACAGCTATATTCAAAATTCAAAGGGCAATAACTCCAAAAGTAGGAAAATCAGTTACGGTTCATATGTTGTGCATGTCGTCTCATAGTGCTCTACATATCTGTGAAGTTTCATGGAAATATCTCAAATGGTATCGAAGTTATGGAGCAGACACAAAACTATGATAGAAATGCCTATGTTCAATGTTCAAAGGGCAACAACTCCAGAGTAGGAAAATCATTGTTACGGTTTATATGTTTTGCGTGTTGTCTGATAATGCTTTATATATCTGTGAAGTTTCATGAAAATATCTCAAACGGTATTAAAGTTATGGAGCAGACACGGAACTATGGGGCGCTGAAGGATGGACTTAAGGACAGATGGGCACTCAAACTTCGGAGGGTATAACATAATACCCGGCCATTTTTTGAATGGCGGGGCATAAAAAGAGAATTCTAACTTACATAATTGATGTCACTTATGTGTGAATTCGGGTTTAACGTCGCTTTCAACAATTTTTCAGTCATATCACAACGGTATCTGGTTGCGACAGGGAGCTCAATGCTCACTTTTATAGTGCTGCCTCACTGAAGTATCATGTCCCAGACACATTACATGATACCACACCCAGTCACATTATCCTGACACTGGGTCGACCAGTCCTAGCTCTACCCCGTAAATCTGAGTGCCAAGCGAGGAGCAGCTAGTACCTTTTTTAACGACTTTGGTATGTCGCGGCCCTGGATCGAACCCGTGCCCTCCCGTTCCACGGAGGGGACACTCTACCAACTGAGCTATCGGGGCCGGTTTGATGTCACTTATGGGCCTCCAAGCAGAACACTGAATGATGGTCAAAGAAGGTTATGATACATACAACCAGTTCAGGCTATGTCATGCATGAAAGGACTTGAATGTTAAAGTGGAAGTTACGTTAACAGCTTGACTAACAAAAGGATGGAAAACAGGACTCCTATATCAAGCTGTTTAAACAGGTGCAACAAAATCAATGTAAATAAAAACAAGAGGGATTATACCAGTTTTACTACATTTTTATGCTGGGAGAAAAGATAAAACATCCATCTCCAATGCAGAAAGAGAACTACAAACCCTCCAATCAAAAGATAATGTCAGAATCTAGGTAAAGTAGAAGTAAAACAAAGATCAGGAATCGATACAATTAACTTACTCCACTCATCAAAGACACCAAAGGGAAACAAAAACAAACATGAAGCGACCAGACCATAATGGAAACCTAAACAAAGGAAGGCAATAAGGACAGTTTCTTTCCCACAAAATAGCCATATGGCCATCCAAAATAAAAAGACACAAGGGATACACACAGTAAGTAACAAACAACAACATAAATAAACCGCCACAGAAGAACCGCCTTGGAACAGTCAGTGGAAAGATTTCCACAGGGGGGCTTAAATCGATTTTACGTGGCCACAATCCTCGCCCTTACTTCCGTCGTGATTTAGACAAATAACCTTGTTTTTGGCAAAGTAGAAGTAAAATCTTGGCAAAATCTTTTAACCTTTAGGTCAGGATTTCTTTACCTGTTTTGTTTGTTTGTATTGGAGTTTAATGGCCCAGTCAACACTATTTAAGTCATTTTTGAACCGGTCAGTTTACCTGTCGACACTTTTCCTGGGCAGGCTTATACATAAGTGGTTAACCAGTACAGTGCACATTCTTTCGCCAGAAACTGACAAACGCCCTTCTTGAATCAGTGGAAGGGAGAGAATGGCGGTAGAAAAGATTTCATGATCAATCTATGAGAAAGAATGTTGCCGGCCCGGCAGGTATTGAACCCGCGTCCTCTTGATCAACAGTCAGACGCGCATCCGACTGAGCTACCGAGGCCGGCTTTGTAAATGACATTCAAAAAAAATTTACTTATATTGACCCATTTTACACTGAATGGATTCTTCCCTGTTATATACAGTGAGGTCCATTAATCACAACATAGGGTTTCTAAAGAGGACCAAGGCTAATTTTCCATCAATTTACCTTGTTATTCACTATTATCTAGAGCTGTGGATTATAAATGATCACGATAAATGCAAAGTCTTAAATATTTCATGTTTTGTTAGGGACACTATCTTATCCCTTGCCCTGTTGAAAACAATAACCTGTACCTTTGCAAACACTGCAAAGCCAGATAAGATTGGGTCTGATCAGAATCTACACTGTTTATTATTCAAATTGTGAATTCAAACAAATACAGTAAAACCTGTCATAGTGGCCATCTCTATTAAGCAAGCAACCTGTCTTAAGCAAGCATGCATTCAGTTCCCAAAAAATGAAAATTTAATAAAACTCAGCTGTATTAAGCTTGCACCTGTCTTAAGCACATTTTGATCGTCCCTAAGGTGGTTGCTTAATACAGGTTGGACTGTACATTATATCAAATAATTTGATTAGTTGATAGTCAGAAAAGGGTGTGGCAAATTAATTTATTCAGCAGGAAAAGAGTTAAACAGACCTACCTGCTCGGCTGTAGCTACATTTGTCGATGTTTTCTGTTTTCTTAACCTTTCCTTCAGAGACTGTACCTCAGCCTTTATTAAGAGAAAGAAAAGCACAATACGAAATCCCTTGAGAAAAATACATGTACAGTAGAACTTCGATGGCTCGAACACTGATGGCTCGTTTCCCATGGCTGGGTCGAACTCGTACTTGAGCCCCTAGGGAAATCCTCAAGATAAGAAATGGTGGGGGATGATAAAGGAGATTTTAGTCTTTTATCTTGCAAATGTGTGCTGAGTGTACTCATTAGAATCGTCTCGGTGAGGCGATTCTAATGAGTACACACAGCAAACATTCTCATTATCTAACATCGAAAGATGTTTAAAAGTATCTCGTTATGCCACTTGGCAGTGAGCTTCAGTGGCTCAAACTACCGCTGTCTCGAATAAAATTTCATGGTCCCGAAGGGGTTCGAGCCATCGAAGTTCGACTGTACCACATCATGACAAAGTGCTCGAGGTATAAAGTGAGCCAGTTCAGTTGACCTATTAGAGTTAGCTCTTCTAACGTCAAAAATCTACTCATGTCAAATGTCAACAAAACCGATCGAGTTGACCCTCCAGTAAATGAAAAGTATAAACAACATGGCGGATGCAAATGGCATACTCGCACTACTCATTTTCAGTAGACTGTAACAGTAAATAAAATGTTTTCAAGTTGGATGTGATTTTTGCAACAATTACCTGTAAATCCAAACCACTTTACGATAACACACCTGTGTGACATAGTGCATTTTTTCACATCTCACAATGGCTACTTTTCTCAGGAAAATCTGTGATATTTTTCTTATAAATACTGCAAACATAGGTTGTGAGTGCTCGTTAGAACCGCCTCATTGAGGCCGTTCTAACGAGTACCCACAACCTATGTCTTGGAGCAAAAATAAGTAAAATAATGTAAACCCCCGTAAACCCCAGTTTTCTCTATATAAAGTGGGGTTTAGGGGGGGTGTTCATTTTACGGACTTGTTCACGTGATGAAAACTTCTAATAATTGGCATATGTAGAGGAGTTTGAAATATAATCAAATTTTGGATTGCGATTTCAATTCTCCACTGTCTGCCATGTTTGTTGTTGTTGTTACTCTTCCAACTCTCATACCAAGCTGGGTTGAATTCGAGTTAACTCTAGTAGTTACAAGATTCTTACTCTGCGATACACCCACCACTGCCCATAGCTTCACAGACAAGGTCACAGAAAGTTTTAATGAAATAGCTTTTTTAAGAGCTAATATTTTCCAAACCATGTTATGGATCTGGTTCACGTATGGTGTGAGGATAGATATTTGTGTGAAGGTTTAATCAGCAATACCCCTACCTATGCCCATGACCTCAAGCAGACTTTTCCAGGCACTCTATGCTGTCTGATGACAGCTGTTGTTGCAACATGCTACTTTGGGGGTGAGGAGGACCCCTGGGTGGAAGCATCTGTGTCATATTGACACATTTCGACTTCTATATACAGTGAAATTCCGCTATTAAGACCACCTGAAAATTAGAAATTTTAAATTTTAAAGCTTATTGATAAGGGTGAACTTAATCTTTCTTTGCATTTCCTGGCCACAGTGTCCTGTGGTCAGGGACCATCTTCCCTGACCATCTTTGGGAAGGTGGTCTTAATACTGGAATTTTTGTGTAATCTATACATTTTTCTTTGGATAACACTGTTATTTAGCAAAAGCTGTTGCACGGGACCCCAAAAATAGTGTCTTAGAGACATTGCTGTATGTATTTTGTATTTGCCTGTTTGATAAATCGGTCAAAGTCATAGCACTGGTTTTGTGTTGAGGTTTACTTACCAGTATATAAAGAGAATACCAGGTTTGTTTCTTTTGATGTCAAGTTTATCAGGCAAGGTTTCGAGAATGCTTGTAGAATCTCGAGGCTTGCCTCGAAGCTGAGCCTGATAAACTTGATATCATAAAACACGAATCTGGTATTCTATTTATCAGTTTATTTCCTTTATAACTCCTAAAGTTGGCAATTTAGGATCAGATACCGACTGTCCTCAGTGTGTCCCAACATTCCAAAACGAAATATAGTCGGTCAGTATATTTACTATCAGCTTACCATTATTTTTCTTTTGATTTTAATGTTATTTTTCAAGTAAATTTACTAATAACATTTTAGCCATTTTTCTGGTAGTCTGGTTCATTCATAAAAGTGCAATGTCACGTTGAAGTGAAGTTCACTTGTCCTGAGATAGCATGCCTTTATCAGGTCAGTGTGTTACAATGCAATATATATAGGGAATAACTGATAAAAAGCCTTCTACAAAGTCTCAACGTCCTATAGTAATGATAAACTATGCCAAGTAATGATAAACTATTTCTGCTAAACAGACACACAGCCTAATAAACATTCTATTGCACTTACGTATGTAACGCGACGTCTGATTGGATAACGTCAAAAATTTGCGACAGTATATTCTGCGATATACTGTCGGAAACCCGACGTCATCACGTAACGTCGCTTTTCATTGGCTGGCATTTGGTTTTACGCAGCTCACTGCGCTTGTCGCCTTGGGCAAAATAGTACACTTTTTAGCTAAACAACCGAAAAAGTGCATTAGAATGGGGATAACTGTATTGAAAATTGTCATTTGGGGAGGTAAATCGTCGGTTTTACGGTCGCAAATTACGTTTTACGGCTCCGCCGACGCGTCGCCGTAAAACGAAATTTCCGACCGTAAAACCTCCGATTTACCTCCCCAAATGACAATTTTCAGTACAGTTATCCCCTAATTTTCACTTCAAAAGAAAGTTGCAAAATCCTGATTTTGTGCAATTTGCTTTGAGACCAAATTTGGTGACCTAATCTGTGGGTGTTGTTGATATGCTTTGTTTAAACTGATCATGCACTCAAAAGACACACTGTCATTCACGAAACTTCAACTGCCTACAGTAAAAGGAAACTGTAATATGCCTGTAAAGAATTTTAAACCCATGTTTAACAGTCCCATATATATGTACAAACATATGTGTATGTCCACATGACAACACATACACATATGTGTATGTGTTGTCATGTGCACATACACATATGTCCCACATGACAACACATTGTCATGTGCACATACACATATGTCTGTACATATGTGTATGTCCACATACATTATGTCTATGTCCACATGTCAACACAAATACTATATGCCCTCATTTCTTTACCTCTAAAGTAATTTTGACATCATCAAGCTCTTCTTCCAGTTGTCTTTTCTCTTCAACTGCTTTCTTCTTTCTTTCTGACAAATTCTGTTGAAATAAATACATTCAACCCTCAAAATCTCGAAGTCCTATGCTTTGCAATGACACCAATTTAAAATTAACCCTTTTTGTAACAAATGGAATCATCCTCCTTAGAGATAGCAGGAGTCCATTTTAAAATTTAGGGGTGCCAGGTTGTGTTTTCTTCAAAATTGATTTAGAAAATGGCTTAACTTTTTGCAAACAGTGTAGGCCCTGATCAGACGCCGCATTCTGCCACATCTGATCTGGGCCTGCACTGTTTGCCAGGGTACCCGTTTTGGGGTTTCTGGTACTAAATGGGTTAAAAAGGATGAAAATGTAAGAAACTTGCATGGACATGTATAACAAACTAAACCAATATTGCCCTGATTAAAATTCATTTGACTAAAGCAGCAGTTTGGGTTATCAGTGTTTGATATAATAATAACCCTTAACCTCCTGAATAAATTAAGTCAGCCACTACCATGTCTCACTATCAACCAATCAAATGACTTCATATGATGTATTCTTTCAGTTCATAAACTGCATGACAAACAGTGTAGATCCTGATCAGATGCCTTCTTTAGAAGCCATCTGATCTGGATCTACATTGTTTGCAAAGGTAGGGGTTGCCATTTTCAGCAGAATAAGGGTTATTGTTTTGAGTGTGATTGTATGAATTCAAATCGGAATATCAAACCTGGCTTTGCCAACTGATTATCACCATCCGCAGGATGAACATTCATACTACCACCCTCTCAAGCATATTAGTTATTTTGGTTCTTGGTGGGGAAAATGGAATCACATTCCCCACCTGAGAGTGATATTCGCCAGAGCTGTTAGGCAAGGGTAAATATCACTTTCAGGTGGGGAATGTGGTCCCATGTTCCCAGTCAATAATCAAAATAACGAATTTGTTATACTGCAAAGCTTTTTCATGACATTTTGTACATCTTCCAATGTTTTCTTTTTTAGTGGACGTCGAGAAGTAGATGTTTATATGTGATGTCATCAAATGCGCCCTTCTGCATGCACTATGCTGATCACTGCACTGAGTGGGAAATTGTTTTCATCATGTAAAATGATAGTTTTATAATGGAAAACAATGAAATAAAGTATCAAATGAAAGAAAAATAATATAAATTTTCCGCGTTTCGAAGAATAGCGGAAAATTGTTGTCTTATACGTTACTATATATGACAACAGCTATTTTGTTGCTTGAGTGGTCAAGACAGTGGTTAAGACAGTGGTTCGAGCTGGATTAGCCAATAGGAAATTGTTTCGTTTAAACGTGGTTGAAAGATGGTTTAGAGAACGTGTGGTGCGTCAGTCCTAGCGAGATCTTCTAGCTGTTCAGACACGTCAACTTTCAGCCAACTTTCAGTCAAGTTCATGAGTATTCACAAAATGATCAAAGCAGTTTTTCTCACAATAGAATTGTTGTATCACAAGTCTCTGGATCTAGGGCCTACGACTAGCGCATTAAATCTCGCTTAATGCAATCCTAAATTGTAGTTGTTGTTGTCTTTAAGTATAGTTAGACTCAGAAGTTTCTATTTTATTGTGGTGAATGGTATTATTTTTTTTTATCAGCTGCTGTCAATCCAATATGGCAGACATCTCAATTCAGCGAAGGCAAGTGCGAGAGGGGTATATGTTTTTCGCTCTTGAGGTATATGGAAAAAATAATTGCCCTTGCATTGTCCAATCAAAAGCCTGGAAATTTCTTTGCAGTATAACAATACAGTATCTATACAGTCAAACTTCAAAGTCTCAAACATATTTGGGACCATGAAAATTTGTTCAAGACAGGGGTAGTTTGAGCTACTGAAAGTTAATCATACCATCAGGTGAAAAGACATAATAGTAATATCCTTTCAATTTTCTTTAAAATAGAGGTATGTTATATGTTCTCATAAGCCTCCTTGAGACAATTCTAATGAGTAACACAATATACATGGTCAGGATAAAATAAGAAATTCTGCCTGAATTATCCCAAATACATTAACCCTTCTCTTGCTGAATATTCACATTAGCCACACCCATTTCTGACTTTGAACCAATCAAAATACTTGATGTAGTTTATTGCTACAAATTCATAAACTGAATGCCAAACAGTGTAGATCCTGATCAGATGGCTTCTTCAGAAGCCATCTGATCTGGATCTACACTGTTTCCAAAGATAGGGGTTGTCAGAAACAGCAGGACAAGGCTTCTTCAGAAGCCATCTGATCTGGATCTACACTGTTTCCAAAGATAGGGGTTGTCGTGAACAGCAAGATAAGGGTTAATATCTGAAGTTATTGGATTTTTTTCCTAGGACTCTAGAATGAGTTCGAAACAGCCATGGGTTTTGTTTTTTGATTTGAGGTTTAACGTCCACATCAACACTGCATATGTCATTTTGTAGACTTTGCTTCCAATTTTGTGGGACTTTTACCCGACATTTGAGATGAAATGACATCTAAAGCCCTGTAGCCCATTGAAACCGAAAGGCTTTATAATCATGGACGGTCCGACTCGCACCGCTTTGCCTGGGCAGGCTTAAATCCTCCAAACATTTTACCACTACTCGTGTATGGTCAGTTTCAGTTCTGCGTGGAAGCATCATGCAGCCCATCTATTTCTTCAAGCCTTGACGGGTGGGGCGACAGCCATGGTAAACGAGCCGATGGTTCAAGCAATTAAAAGTTTCACTGAATACTTAGATTATCATACCCCCCTATTTGTTATGTTTAGAAGTAGGCAGATAGAATCTGTAATGAACAGGCAGAAGGCCAATAGGATCACTTCCCATACTGTATATCATTTTTTGGTGGGAGACAACTTTAGTGTTGTGGTATATTGAGCTCTAAAAAGGTCTACTAAAGGAAAGAAATTCTTTCCTTTAAGAGCAGATCCCTTATGAGAAGAGAGACAAAAATATTTTTAAGAGTTTGATTTCTTGAAGGTGTGACCATTCCCCTTAACACCTTCAGGGTAGGCAACTCCTGCAAAAGTATTTTTGTCTCTCATGTCAATAGGGGTCAACTCTTAAAGGAAAGAATTTGCTCCTGAGGAGCAAATTATTTCCTTTAAGAGTAGACCCCTATTTCTGTGGGACAGAGTTTATAGAAAAATGAACAGGACGTCCAAAAAGTTGCCTCCCTTTGAAAAATGGCAGAAAAAATCTGCCAGGTGTATCCATTCCCTTAAGACTACAAAGGAAAACCCAAACTTAGAAGACTGTGCTTAAAGAGTAGAAGGCACTAATTGACAAGGTTACATACCTTCTCTAGTGAGTGTTTAGTTGCCTTCAAGTCAGCTAATTCTTCCTGCAGCTGGGTGATATTATTCTCCGCCATCTTCTTGCCATGTTTCTCATCCTTCAGTGACCTTGAGAGGTCGGTTAACCTTTCTTCATCCTCTAAAAATGTACAGGAAAATTTACACTGTGTGGTCTATAGACTGAATACTGGTATTTAGGCATTACTGAGAATAGATAACATGGCCCCATGGTTATAAAGCATTTTTCATGCTATCTTCAACTGAGTATGAAATTTGTCCTACCCACAAGCCCTTGATGTCATTCTTTGCAGATATGAGAATGAGAAAGAACAAGATGTGAAACACGAACATGTCCCCGGGCATGGTCATTTTTTTTCAAAGTTGGTCAAAGTTCAAAGTCATGTCACAGGTCAAGATTTTTGGTTTTAGTGGGAAGCCCTTGGCACAAGAAACATACATGCCAAATATGAAGGCTCTACCTTAAACGGTTCGATGGTTATGAACAATAATGATATTTTTTTTAAGTAGGTCAAGGTCATAGGTCAAAAAATTTTGCATGAATGTAAAGCTTTTGTCACAAGGAACCTACACGCCAAATATGAAGGCTCTTTCTTAAATGATTCAAAGTTATGATCAGTTTTATTTGTTCTTTTAAGTAGGTCAAGGTCATTGTCAACAAAAATTGCATGAATGTAAAGCTCTTATCACAAGGAACCTACATGGCAAATATGAAGGCTCTATCCCAAACGATTTGAAAATTATGACCAAAATGTTAAATTTTTCTTTTAAGTAGGTCAAAGGTCAAGGTCAAGTTTTACATGAATGTAAAGCTCCTGTTACAAGGAACCTACATGCCAAATATGAAGGCTGTATCTCAAATGGTTCAAAAGTTATGACCAATGTTTACTTTTTCTTTTATGTAGGTAAAAGGTCAAGGTCACAGGTCAAATTTTTTTGTGTGAATGTAAAGCTCTTGTCACAAGGAACTTACATGCAAAATATTAAGGCTGTATCTCAAATGGTTCAAAAGTTATGACCAAAATGTTATTTTTTTTTTATTTTAAGTAGGTCAAGGTCACAGGTCAAAATGTTTTGCATGAATGTAAAGCTTTTGTCACAAGGAACATACATGCCAAATATGAAGGCTGTATCTCAAGCAGTTCAAAAGTTATGACCAATGTTATTTTTTTCTTTTAAGTAGGTCAAAGGTCAAGGTCACAGGTCAAATTCTTTTGCAGGAATGTGAAGCTCTTGTCACAAGGAACCCTCATGCCAAATATGAATACTCTATCTCCAACGGTTCAAAAGTTATGACCAATGTTAAAGTTGTCCACGTATAAACCAACAAACAAACAAACCAACAAACACACAGACAGGGCAAAACCAATATGTCCCCGCTATTGCTACTGGGGACATAAAAATAAACTGATCTAATGGTACTCCACATCTTCACAACACTGTTCATTACAACATTGTTTTTCATCCCAAAAATGTATAGATTACATAGAAATTTGTGACCATTTATGGTCATTTTTCTGCATAATCTATACATTTTATTCTATGGATATAACATGGCTGTTTACTGTAAAAAGATAAAATTCTAGCCCTAGAACCCCATGCCAGCTCTATGAGCTTGATATCAAGGTCACAGACTCAGGTAATTCCTTTTTGTGTGTTTGTATGTTAGATTTTCACATGCAGGCATTTTATAATTAGTTAAGTGTTAACTAAATCCACTATGGCAGTATAAACTAGAACTGTCAGAGGACCTGACTGCTATATCCCCCGCTTAAGCACATTTTATTGAAAAGGGGATCAAACATGTGACGTTTTACACAATAAACTGCAATTTTAGACAGTGTTCAACACACAGACATGTTAATGTGACGGGATGTCATCATACAGCTCCTAAAAAACGTTTGAGGAAAACAAGCAGACTCCTATGTAACATATATCCCTGCAATCAGTGCCCTTTACAAGTGTGTGAAGTTTCATTTGGATACCTCAAGCATTTTCTGTGATATTATCCAGATAAAATTATAAGCAAAAAATACAAAGTCCAATGACTCTGCTAATATTACAGATAGAGTTATGACCCTTGTGCACTGCACTTCTGCACAGTGTCCTATACAAGTGATCAATCTCAAGCAGTTTTCGAGTTATTATGCAGACAAAATTCTAAACAAAAAATACAAAGTCTAATAACTCCACTAATATTGCAGATACAGTTACAACATTGCACTTCTGCACAGTACCCTTAACAAGTTTATGAAATTTCATTTGGATACCTCAAGCAGTTTTCGAGTTATTGTTCGGACAAATTTCTGGCTGAGTGACAAACAGGACAACAAGCTAACTCCTATATACCCCTAAAACTTTGTTTGCGTGGGTATAATTACTGTCCACTTAAAACGAGTGTGACATTCATTATGATAACACACCCATGCGACATGGTGCATTTTGTTACATTTCCAAAGTGGCTACTTTTCTGATGAAAAGCAGTGATATTTTTCTTACATACACTGCAAACATAGGTTGTGGGTGCTTGTTAGAACCACCTTATTGAGGGGGTTTTAACGAGTACCCACAACCTATGTCTTGGAGCAGAAATAAGAAAAATAATGTATACCCCTATAAACACCAGTGTTCTCTATATAAAGTGGGGTTTAGGTGGGGGGGTGTCATTTCAAGGACTTGTTCACGTGATGGATAACAACATGAATGACTAAAACAGCAATCATATTTTTTGTTTGTTTGTATTTGAGTTTAACGGCCCAGTCAACACTATACTGGATCATTTTTGAGCTGGTCAGATTACATATCCACACTTTCCTGGGCAGGCTTGTAAGTAAGCAGTTAACCAGTGCAGTGCACATTCTTTCGCCAGAAACTGACAACTGCACTTCTTGAATCAGCGGCCAGTATAAAAGATTTCATGATCAATCTACACAAAAGAAAGTAGCCAACCCCGGCAGGTATCGAACCCGGGCCCTCCTGATCACAAGTCAGACCTGCATCCGACTCAGCTACCCAGGCCGGCACAGCAATTATATGACTTTACCTTTGTGCTGATTTCTCAGTTGTTCCAGCTCATCTGACTGTTTCCTGGTATCCTGAGTTGTGGCCCCTAGTTGCTGTTGAAGTTCAAACTCTTTCTTCCTCAATGCCGCAACCTCCAACTGTAGACTGCTGATATGAGACGTAGCTTCTGTTAGCTCACTTGTCAGTTTAACCTGCACGGTAGACAATGTCTAACTTTGAGAAACTATTGAAGATGTCTATAAATTAGCAGCTATAATCAACCGTTTTAGCTACAAAGTAGAATAAACACCTGCCAGAGGCCAGTTGTTCAAAACTAACAATGTCGTTAGTTAACATATCGTTAAAACTTTGATCATTAAATATGGCAAATATGCAGAAATTTTTGCTGAAAAAATGTGAGCAGCTTTTGTGGATGCAAAAGCTGCTCACATTTTTTTCAGCAAAAATACCAAAATTTTCAATATTGTACTTGCTAGAAGAGTTAACAATATGACCACTAATGAGCTCGTTAAGCTAACGGTGCTTTGAACAACTGGCCCCTGATCCCCTTTATAGAATGTTCATTATGAAATGATTTTTTGATATAACACAGTTTAAATACGGACACTAAAATGTATTCATCATATTGAGAAAATGGTCATTATTTTACCCCAAAATGTTTATATTATATATTTAAACTATACATTTTTGTTTTGATATAACACAGTTGTTTGGCATACACAGCTTATGTTTTGGACCCAACAATAGTATCACATCCCTGGAGAACTGTTCCCAACTGGAAGCTCAATAAGGTGGTGGTAAAATTCCTACCTTCTCTTGTTCTATTGCTAGCACCTTGGACTGTGACTGGGCAGCACTAGTGACAAAACCTTCATTTCTCTGTTCCATTAATGTCTGACTCTTCTCAACGTAACTACAAATGCAGAAAAAACAAAGTGTTACAGACAAAAGTGTAACAGACAACTTTTTTTCAAAAAGGGAATAACTATAACAGCATTGATCCCACAATCTTTATTTTCTGTGGCAACAGCATCTCACAAATGTCAACATTTATGCAAGATATGGTAAGATTCCTGATAGTATTAATCATGATATGCAGGAAAAACCAGTGTCATGGACAAATGTATAGATAGATCGATGGACAACATGAAAACATCCCCCCCCCCCAAAAAAAAAACAAAAAAACTTTGTTTGTGGGTGTGGGGGGTAAAACTAAAAAATACAGAACTCAAGATAAGGTAGAGTAACAAGGAACATTGAGGGATATGTTTCTTTATTTCTTCTTGGAAACATATGTTGTGGGTAATTTTTTAGAATCACCTCAATTAACCCTTGTCCTGCGGATCACGATATCCACTACCTTTGCAAACATTGTAGATCCAGATCAGATGGCTTCTGAAGAAGCCATCTGATCATGAAGATGCCATCTGATCAGGATCTACACTGTTTGTCATTCAGTCTACTAAGTGAACTAGATCTATCACTAATGGTGATGAGCATACCACCAATGTGTGCTTTGTCACACTGAAAGTTCAAACAGTTTTTGACTTATTATCTGCACAAAATTCTAATCAACAACAGCAAAACAAGAATTCTGTCGAAGGCTTTGTCGCGCCTGTGGGGTTGCAAAGTCACTGAACCATGAAATGTAGGTCAAGATCAAACAGGGATGCATGCATAAAAGTTGTCACATCTAGTTAAAAGCTTGTACCGAGTACGATTCATGAAGCTCTTAAAGTTCTCGAGAATCGGATTCTTAAATTATGGTGACAGTTAGGGTGGTCACAATTATTCACAAAGACAGTGAACCATAAAATGTAGGTCAAAGTCAGATATGTATGCTTGCACGCCAGTTGCCATTCATTGATGCAAGTTTGTACCAAGTATACTGAATGAAGATCTTATAGTTCTCGTCAATTAGACCCTTACATTAGGGTGAAAGTTAGGGTGGTTACAATAATTGACAAAGTCAGTGAGCTATGAAATGTAGATCAAGGTCAGATATGGATGCTTGCATTACAGTTTCCATTCACAAGAAATGTGGAAGTAGTTTGCATCACAAGATTATTCTCTTTTTAGTAACAGTGACCTTGACCTTCATATAACCTATATGAAACTATATGTCACAAACATAAACATCTCATTATGAATGCATTTTCATAATTTAAACTCAATTGGTAGAGAAATGTGGAATTTATTTGCATCATAAGATTATTCTATTTTTAGCAACATTGTATCAAGTATCATGAATGAGGCTCTTACAGTCTTCCTGAAATGGACTGTTACATTAGGATGAAAGTTAGGGTGGTCGCAATAACGGACAAAGTCAGTGAACCATGAAAAGTAGGTCAAGGTCAGATATGGATGCTTGCATTACAATTGCCATCTGCAGATTCAAGTTTATACCAATTATCATGAATGAAGCTTTTATAGTTCTCGAGAAATGGACTCTTACATTAGGATGAAAATTAGGGTGGTCGCAACTGGTGACAGTTTGACAGACGGACGAACAAACGACTAGAAAACCGGACTCCTAATGCAGGCACGACAAAAACTAGAAAGAGTGACTTTGACCTTGACCTGACCTACACGAAATTTATGTCATGCACATTGTAGAGCTCATTAAGAAAGCATATGCAAAATTTGAACTCAGTCAGAGAAAATATGTGGGAGTAGTTCGCACCACAACTGACCTGATCTTGATCTGACATACATGAAATTTATGTCATGTACATTTATATCTCATTATGAGTGTATATGCAAACTTTGAACTCAATCGGTGAAGAAATTTGGAAGTAGTTTGCATCACAAGATTATTGTATTTTTAGCAACAGTGACCTTGACCTTCATATAACCTATATGAAACTTATGTCACACACATAAACATCTCATTATGAATGCATTTGCACAATTTAAACTCAATTGTTGGAGAAATGTGGAAGTTATTTGCATCATAAGATTATTATATTTTTAGCAACAGTGACCTTGACCTTGACTTGGCCCATATGAAATTTATGTCACACACATCTACACTGCATTGTGAATGCATATGCAAAATTTGAAGTCAGTCGGTGAAGAATTGTGGAATTACTTCGCATAAAAGATTTTTGTCATGGATTTCTATTCTATTTATAGCAACAGTGACCTTGACCTTGACTTGATGCACATGGAATTTATGTCACGCACATCTACACCACATTGTGAATGCATGTGCAGCATTTGAAGTCAATCGGTGAAGGAATGTGGATCTTAGAAAGTTTGTATTGGATAGTAGTGGGGCCAGGCCAGAGAGCCCTTTATTAGCAGGTGGCTCTCCTTTGCTGTCTATCATATGAGCCCCGCCAAGCGAATTTGTGTCTTCAAGCATTCTGTCATGACAAATTTTAACTGCGCATGCCCAGCCATTCAGAGGGGCCAGGGATATGGCTTTCTGTCTGAAGGTTCCTCTTGATTCACTGCTTGTATGAGCGAGCAGCGAAGGTTCTGGTGAGACTGCGCGGATGCGCAGGCTCGCCTGAACCTTTGCTGCTCGCAGAGGCGATAAGTACCAAAATTGCTTGACGGGGCACATATGTGTGTATACAACTACAAAACATCCCACACTGAGGTAATACACAGCTTCTGCTCTGTTTTCTAAACAAATCCCTCTGATAATGTAACCAAATGCAACACAATTTAGCATGCAATACCTTTGGTTTCTCTGGAGTAATTCTGATATTTTGTTGTTCTGTTCTTCTATTTTACCACTCTTTTCAAATACATCTTTTTTCAGTCTCTCATTTTCCTGCAAAAATGAAATGATATGAATAAAAGTTACTCAATTTGAGTGAACTACATAAACATTGTGATAAAATATTGACAGATACATAGGAACTGTGGATACTTGTCATCCTATAGTGGAAGTAAGCTGCCAAGAACAACTACACCGCAACCTTGTTATCACATGGTTTGTGTTAACATGGTTATGGATTTTCAAGATGGATCCCAAAAATGTATAGATTATAAATGGTCATTTTTCTATATAATCCATACATTTGTGTTTGGTTATAACACGGTTGTTTAACTAACACGGTTTCTGCTTTGGACCCCATTAATAGTGTTATAAAGAGGTTGTGGTGTACATCTGAAAATGTCGTCTGCTTATGCTGTCTGCTGAATTGTTTTGCAAACTTTTTAAAAAAAATTTTGCTTACAGGCAAACAGTGTGGACCCACACTTGTTACAAAAATGACTTTTTAACCTTTAGCCTGCTGTTGGCGAAAACCCCTATCTTTGCAAACAGTGTAGATCCAGATCAGATGGCTTCTGAAGAAGCCATCTGATCAGGATCTACACTATTTGACATTCAGTTTATGGATATAGAGAAATGAATAACATTAAGAATTCTGATTGGTTAACAATCAGAAATGGGTGTGGCTAAATTAAATATTCAGCAGGGTAAGGGTTAAAGTAACCAGTAGAGGACAAAGCAGACGACAATTGCCGTGATTGGTATTTATGGGTTAAAAGAGGAAATGCAAGAGTTCCTGCTACAGGATAATATAGCTTTCTTATTCCTGCCATGTCTGTCAGCAAATACTGCACTTCTCAACATGAGCCAAGATTCTGACTTATAGCCCCAACCCAGAGTATAAACTGCTGGATTTGATAATCCAGTATGGAAGCTGACCTTTCATTACAATCATGTTCACATCCCATATGATTATAGGTATTTAAAGAAAAAGGAATATAAATGTAGTTCAACATAAATAACACAAATGTCGGGTAAAAGTCCCACAAAATTGGAAGCAACGCCTCCAAATTGACCTATACAGTGTTGAAGGGGATGTTAAACCTTAATTCAAACAAACAAAAGCAGCATTAGCTTTATGATCTCGTTACTGGTCAAAATGTTAACAGTTCTTCTATTTACATGTAGTTTAAAGTATGATATTCTAAATGATGGCATTTTTTTTTTCAGCAAAAATATTCACATATTTGCCATATTTAAGGATGAAACCTGTACTGATACATTAACTAACAACATCTGTTTTGAACAATTGAGCCCTTGCTCTTTATCTGCTGGTCAACAGCCCATAGTATATTCTACAGACAGGAAATTTTGTAGTGAATGTATTGTGTTACAGTGAAGTTTACCAAAAGCTTACCTGTACCATTCTTTGTATATTGTGCAGTAATACTGATGTTTCCATGTTAGGCATCATAGAGGAGGAGGTATTCTGGGAATGTACTTGATCAAGCTGAAAAATATGGAAAAAATAATATAACTAGAGCTCTCAGAGGACCGGACTATAGCCACCCTTCAGCACTATTAGAGGAGAAAGACCAATAGTTTTGGAATATTTTGACTTCATACTTACCAAGTACAGTACTGTAGGAAATAGTAACATGGCAACTTAAACAAGAGGACCATGATGGTCCTAATTCGCTCACCTGAGTTAAGATATGTACATGTGTGTCCCAGGGTGGGGCAATTTTTGGCCCCAACTCTATGATTTGAAAAATCTTGGTAGACCCCGGCGCTGGGGTATATTTAGCCCCAGGGCTATAATTTGAACAATCTTAGTAGAGGTTCACTAGGTGAAGCTTCATACCACATATCAAACACCTGGGCCTTCTGATTGTTACGAGATGGAATAGGAAACCTCTCTGGTGCTTATGCACATCTAAATTATTTTAGTAGATATATGGTAGGGCGGTGCGAGTGAAATATTTTAGGTGAAATATGGTACGCAAACTGTGCTGCTCCATGAACAAGTCATGCACATATCATACGATGTATGCATGAGTGGTTTATAGAGATCTGTTTTTACAATACAGGGGGCCGCTATAAGGCTGAGTTCTATAAAATTTGCCTAAACATCGCCAACCGCCAAATTGTGCCATATATAAGTTTCATTCCCGTCAACTGTTGTGTAAGTGTTCGTTTTAACAGGAGTCATGGCATTGATTTATAGGGTCGTTTCATCAATTTTTCCTATGGGAAATATACTATTTGAACGCAAATCCATTATCTACTCGATTTTTGCTATCTAGCTTCATTTGTGGCCAGTATCTCCACCTCGCCACGATTTAAGCAAGGTAATATGAGTAGGCATGATTTTCTGGTAGTATTCATAGATATATAAACCCTGAGAAAAACGAACACTTTAGCAGCAGGTCAAGTTGTAACATGTACCTACAACATTGTGTCGGGAAATAGAAAGTATATTGAAAGGTATGTTAAATCTAGGTTTAGTATTATTTTTGTATGAACATGCTTGTAGGTTTTGGAGGGGTTTACTTCTAGTATACCCCAACTTTCTGAAACCTATTCTGAATTGACTGTTGAGGCCTGTAGTGATAAGGCTACTAGCTTTGCCAGCTGGACGTCGCAGGATTGATCCCAGGCTTCTCCAGTAGTAGAATGAGTCTTTCTAAGTGAGGTCCTGTCTCATTCTGACCCTAGATGTTGGCGAGACGTAAAGTTTGGACACCCGCTCATTCTAGATTCATTTAGGCTTTTAGACCCCTTTTGTAGAATGTAATTAGTAAACGCTGGGTCACTTGTTTGACCCATGACTTTTGTCTAGCTGTGGTTAGAAAACCGTGGTTCCGTCCCAATATGATATTAGGTGTAGAGGGGACGTAAACTTAAGACGGATTTAGCCATATCTTCATCATCAGGGCGAACTCTTACAAGAGCCTGTCGGGTTATCCGTGATGATGAACCGTAATGAATTTTATTTTACAAGCATGTTCATGTTGATTAGAAATAATTTTGTTCAAGAAGAATTACGAGTTCATTTTGTAATGATGCCGTTTTTGTCTGATAACTCAGTTTGTGCATGAAAGTACATATAAAGAACGTGATGATGATAAGTGGGAGTATTTGGTCGCCATTCGTCATAACGGCCTGAGTGGTGGGGATGACGTCAGCTGCGTCATCGGCGTCGCGAGGACGGCTGTGACGGGGTGCCTACCAAATACAGAGAGAATTTACGGCAAACAGTGTTGGCCCTTATGAGACACTAACAAATGTTGTGGATTATAGATGAAAATCTTCTGTTTGTAGTTTCTATCTGTTATTAATGTAATGAATTTGTGAATAGCTATATTTGTGAGCCGTGTCGCGGAGAAGGATATGAAATAGAGATTGTTATGTTTCCTGTAATTGGCGGCTGACCAGGTAGCGCAAAGGCGTGGTCTGTTCAATTGCCTCTTACTTGTGATAATGTAGTGAGCACAAATTTGATGAGTATTAGGCTCAGTAGTAGTGAGCATTAATTGATTTCTGTAGTGCTCAGTAAGGAAACATGAACTTTGAGTATTATTGTGTCAAGCGCTGGGTGCTGATAATTTGATGCACAGTCAAGTTGAGTTCTGCTGTACGGTTATTTGTCGCATGCACTAATCAGCCTGTATGTCTGGTCGGCGCATGCGCAATAACGGTATATGCATGAACATATTTTTACTTCTCTGGGAGGGGGATCATGATATAGCATGTATGTTTTGTGACTCGTGTCTTAGTCCAGTTATCGTAATTTGCAGGCACAACAATGTGTGGTGACCTGCTGCTCCCTGCGATATAGCAGCAGGTACTGGTACGACGCTGGGGGTTAGGGTCCAGCACGGGCAGACATACCACCATAATCTGCGTATACCAATGTTCATTGTTATCCCCACGCTTTTTGAAGAAAAAGTGGGGATATTGTAATTGTCTTCGTCATCCGTACGTCCGTCCGTCCGTCTTACCGGACAACTCCTCTCACACTTTTACAGCTAGAAACTTAAAACTTTGGGAACTAATACGTCTTTGGTCTGAGGAGTGCATGACACTTTCGGAATTTTGATCCTACCCCTAGGGGCCAGGCCAGGGGGTGGGGTGCCCCGGGGGTAAAAAATCAAAGTTTTCAGAACCTGGTCGTGTGACATATCAAATCGAATGGCATAATGAGTAGAATACATAACAATCAAAATTTGACCCCTAGGGTCAGGTTTGAGGTCACCAGAGGTCAAAAACTTGGATTTTCACCCCATAACCCCCTTTTTAACGATTACCGGATAACTCCTCCTACGCCTTTTCAGATAGAAACATGAAACTTTGGTAACTGATAGGTCTTTGGTCTGAGGAGTGCATGACACTTTCGAAATTTTGATCCTAACCCTAGGGGCCAAGCCAGGGGGTGGGGTGCCCCGGGGGTAAAAAATCAAAGTTTTCAGAACCTGGTTGTGTGACATATCAAATCGAACGGCATAATGAGTAGAATACATAACAATCAAAATTTGACCCCTAGGGTCAGGTTTGAGGTCACCAGAGGTCAAAAACTCGGATTTTAACCCCCACAACCCCCTTTTTAACGATTACCGGATAACTCCTCCTACGCCGTTTCAGATAGAAACATGAAATTTTGGGAACTAATAGGTCTTTGGTCTGAGGAGTGCATGACACTTTCTGAATTTTGATCCTACCCCTAGGGGCCAGGCCAGGGGGTAAGGTGCCCCGGGGGTAAAAAAATCAAAGTTTTCAGAACCTGGTCGTGTGACATATCAAATTGAACGACATAATGAGTAGAATACATAACAATCAAAATTTGACCCCTAGGGTCAGGTTTGAGGTCACCAGAGGTCAAAAACTTTCACCCCCATAACCCCCTTTCTAATGATTACCGGATAACTCCTCCTACGCCGTTTCAGATAGAAACATGAAACTTTGGGAACTGATAGGTCTTTGGTCTGAGAGTGCATGACACTTTCGGAATTTTGATCTTAAGATTGGGTGGGAGTTGCAATTGAGAACTTATATAGTGGCGTATCTTTAAAAAAGTGTGGGGATTTGCGATGGCGTGCCATCGACTGCGCGATTCTAGTTAACAAATGTGAGACCATGGAAGAGGTCAACTAGATAACCTGCAGGTGATTCGGACGATCGCTAAACCTGTGATCGGCAAACCTGTGATCGCTAAACCTGTGATCGGCAAACCTGTGATCGCTAAACCTGTGATCGGCAACTGTCGATAGACTAGTTTGCACTAGTCCGCGAGAGGAAAATTCACGCGAGAGGGGGATTCACCCTAAGTTATAAACTGGCCAGTCGCGTCTTGTGTTGTTTCTCTTTTTTTGTTTTTGTTGTTTTTGTTGTTTGCTTCTGTAGGTATTCACGTCACCCGTTCCGAGCACAGAACATTGTTTTGCCTTCGGAGCGGACGTCGTGAGTTGGCCACAGAAGCAACAAATTGTGATTTTTTGTGTTAGTAAGTGTTAAATGTAGATACTGTAAATAATTCATGTCATTCATTTAATATCTTTCTTGTACTTTACCCCACAGCTGTCCGTACACCTGTCAGAGATCACGCTCGGTTGTCTTGTCAGCATGGGGGTTTGCGGGACGCCGTAAACCCACATGTAACATTTGGTGTCAGAAGTGGGATTTGATCTCTGGCTGGTGTTCCCGGCTGTGGAACAGCACATTGATACTCTGAATCATCAATTTAAAAAAAAAATGTATTGACAGCCACATTTAAAAATTAACTTGAATCTTCCTTCCTGCGTTGATGAAGTGCGAAACCCATGTATTCAACTAAATGAATACTGACAAGTCGATAATTTCTGAGCAGGAAGGCAAGGCAAACCCCACTTTTTCTTGGTAACGAAAAATTTAAGTAGACCCCACTTAATTGTGTTACCTGACATTCTACTAAGTTAAACTGGAGTTGCTAATTGATCTTACCCACACATGGTTCTGACGTAGTGACGTTAACAATTTACTGACGTTGACATAACGGTAGCGTTAATATTTACGCAGTGGCTTGAGGTTAGGTATGACGTAATAGAAACATTAATGGTGACTTGTTATGATCGGAGTTTTGTAATGTGATGAAACTTCGGATTGTAGCATTTTACTGTAAACGTCGTCAGTTTATGACGTCATATTAGACTACCAGTACGCAACGTCATACTTTGCTGAAAGCATTTGACATTTCAAATCGCGTGTGCTTTAATAACTAACGTTTTAGTTAGATTAACGCGTATAACACATATCTTAACGTTTTAGTTAAGCCCATTCAATCATCACTGATCATAACTGATCAGTTTATAGTGGTTTTGATAGTAACGTGAGATTTACGTTATCAATAATGGAGCGTTTAATGCAAATGGGAAAGGACTTAGGTTATGAGGGGAAGGAGTCACAAGGTTTTGTTAAAGAACAGCAAGATATTGAGCGGGCAGAAAGGCAAGAGCAAAGGGATTTAGAAAGGTTAAGGTCTGAAGAAAAGGAAAAGGAAAGGGCAGAAAAAGAAAAGGAAAGGGCAGAAAAAGAAAAGGAAAGGGAAGAAAAGGAAAGGGCACATGAACTAGCTATGTTGAAGGTTAATAAGGAACTTGAAATGGCACGCATTAAGACTGAAAGGGAGGCAAAAGAGATTAGTGAGGCCCATTTAGAACAAATAAAACATGGGTTTGAGCTACAGCACCAAGAATTAAGGAACCAATTAGAAATGCAGAGAACGAAGCTCGAGCTAGAATTTGAAAAGCAAAAAGCTGAGAAGGTGGCGCATGCCCGGGATCCTAAGTTACCTTATTTTGAAGAGGGTAAAGATAAAATGGATAGTTATTTATCTAGGTTTGAGAAATATGCTACGGCTAATAAATGGGATAAGAGTGTTTGGGCCGCGTATTTAAGTGCATTGCTCAAAGGGCTCGCACTTGATGTATATGACCGGTTGTCAAATGAGGATGCGGCGGATTATGAAAAGTTAAAGGACGCTTTATTAAAGAATTTTGACATGACAGAGCGCGGATTTAGGAAGCAGTTTCGTTATAGTAGGCCCGAGAAATCAGAAACGTTCATACAGTTCAGTAGTAGACTGAGAAGTTATTTAGAAAAATGGCTTAATATGGCAAAGATAGAAAAAATCTTTTCCGGCTGTCTGTGATTCCATGGCAAGGGATCAGTTCCTGGAGTCATGTAATAGAGAACTGTATGTACATCTGAAGCCAAAACAGTTTGGTAATTTAGATGAAATGGCTAGGGAGGCAGATTTGTTTGCAGAAGCGCGCGGGGGCGTAAATAGTTGCATTAATAAGGGGCAACGCGATAATAGAGGCGCAGCGCAGGGTAAACAGGACAAAGTTGACTCGAACAAACCGAGTGGTAGACCGGATATCAAGTGTAGCATATGCGGTAAGGGGCATTTAACAATTAAATGTTTTAAGAACCCCGACAGGAAACAATTGTATAGCGCAGAGGTAGGAGCAACTGGAGTTGGGGATAGCGGTGTTAAGGAAAATTTAAACACGCGCGTAGAGACTCAAGGTTCTCAGGTTAAGAATGAGAATACGCAGAATGTAGGTCGTGGTTATACACGTGGTCGTGGTAATTTTAGAGGGTCTTTTCGCCGACGCGGTAAAAATAATAGCACACCACGTGGTGCAGCACACCAAGTTAGTTTTTGTCAAACGGAAGTAACTAGGAAAGGTGATGAGATTGGAAGTATTTTTGAAAATAAGGTTGGTGATCCTTTGATTTCGGATGGGGAGGAGTGTAGTAAGGAAACTAGGGAAGGTGTCTGTTACTTCTTAAAGGCAAGGTTACCGACGGCACAAGGATTGGTTAATAATAAAAAGGTGGTTGTATTAAGAGATACTGGGTGTACAGGCTGTGTCGTTCGGAGAAGTTTGGTTTCGGATAGTCAGTTAATAGGGAAGGAATCAAATGTTACGTTGATTGATGAATCCACACAAAGGTATCCTTTGGCAATGATTGACATTGATTGTCCTTTTTTCACTGGGAAAACTGAAGCTTTGTGTATGGATGATACGTTGTACGATTTGGTTATCGGTAACATTGATGGATCAAAACTTCCTGATATGTCTCATTTCTCAGCTGCGGCTGTAACTAGGTCTCAAACTAGGCAGAATGAGAAGCCTTACAGAAAACTTAAGGTTCCCGATCAGATCATTAACTATGACAAGGAGGCTTTCAAGCAAGCTCAGGTTGATGATCCAACTTTGGAAAACATCAGGAAAAGGGTTGTATCTGGGAACAAGACTGTGAGTCGTGGTTTAAACCGAGGTGAAACTAGGTTTATTGAGAAAAAGGGTTTGGCATATAGGGAGTTCACCAAGGGTAACAAAGTCTCTTTCCAACTTGTGGTCCCTCAAAGTTTCCGAGGAAAGGTGTTGAAACTGGCTCATGAAACGCTTATGTCTGGACATATGGGTATTAGGAAGACATTGGATAGAGTTGTAACTGAGTTTTACTGGCCCGGTATTTGCGGTGATGTCGCTAGATTTTGTAAATCTTGTGATATTTGTCAGAGAACTATTCAGAAAGGTCGGGTCACTAAAGTACCTCTAGGAAAAATGCCATTGATTGATACGCCATTTAAGAGGGTGGCAGTGGACATAGTTGGTCCAATTGAGCCTCGATCTGATAGGAAATCTCGGTATATTTTAACCATGATAGATTATGCGACAAGGTATCCAGAGGCGATAGCTTTACCGAGTATTGAGACGGAACGTGTCGCTGAAGCGCTTATTGAAATGTTTAGTAGGGTTGGCATTCCTGAAGAAATGTTGACTGATTGTGGATCACAGTTTACTGCTGAGGTAATGAAAGAAGTCAGCAGACTTCTTTCTCTTCAACAGTTAACGTGTAGTCCGAGACACCCAATTTGCAACGGCTTGATAGAGCGTTTCCACGCTACGTTAAAGCAGATGTTACGTCGCATGTGTGCTGAACGTCCAAAAGTTTGGGATAAATATCTTCCAGCTTTATTATTTGCGGTAAGGGAAGTCCCACAAGAGTCTTTAGGATACTCCCCTTTTGAGTTGTTATATGGACGTAACGTCAGAGGTCCAAAGGCAATATTAAGAGAATTATGGGCTGAAGAGGTACGCGATGAGCAAGTTCTTTCGACGTATCAATACGTTATTGAGCTTAGGGAACGGTTAGAGCAGACATGCAAATTAGCGCGTGATAATTTAAAGAAGGTTCAGATTAAGCAGAAAGCTTATTATGATAAAGGCGCGAGGTCGCGTAAATTTGACGTCGGCGATAAAGTGCTGTTGTTACTACCGACAGACAGTAATAAATTATTGCTTCAATGGAAAGGTCCTTATGAAGTGGTTGAGGTAGTGAACAGAATGGATTATAAGATTGACGTCAATGGAAATGTTAACACATATCACGCTATAATTCTGAAACAGTATGTTGAGCGTCAGACTGTGACGTCTCATTGTCTGATCTCTAAACCTATTATGTCGACAGACAGTCATGACAGAAATGACGTCAACGAGTCTTCATTTGAAGACAGCAGTTTTCAAACTGCAGAGCAACCAGAAAGTGACGGTGACGTTAGCGTCCCATACACACTAACGTCAGAGGAGAGTGAGGAGACAGAAGGGCTGAGAGAAC
The DNA here is from genome assembly GCA_963580285.1 of Lucinisca nassula. Lineage (NCBI taxonomy): Eukaryota > Metazoa > Mollusca > Bivalvia > Lucinida > Lucinidae > Lucinisca > Lucinisca nassula. Next base: position 217,601,442 of record OY757010.1, read on the forward strand.
AGCGCCTTGCAGGACTGACATGTCAGACAGACCAAATTATATGTACCACATTTATGTCAGAACCTGTGAGAACAATCAAATCAGTTAAGCCAGAAAGGCCACCGCCAGTAAGATTAAAACGATATACGTTTTCTAACAAACAACAGAATGTCAGGGGAGCAGGAGAATTCTGGGGCAAACCACCATAGCTTAATAGCATTTTACTAGCGGAAATTTGGGGGCAGACTACCTAAGTAGGTAATTCTTCGCACGGTTGTTGTGTAAATAGCTGTCTTGTTTAGATAGGTTCATCCTATTCCATCTCTGTACACAAAGAAAAAACATTCCTGATTGTTTTTTCTCCAAAAGGGGAAACCTTTGTTACGAGATGGAATAGGAAACCTCTCTGGTGCTTATGCACATCTAAATTATTTTAGTAGATATATGGTAGGGCGGTGCGAGTGAAATATTTTAGGTGAAATATGGTACGCAAACTGTGCTGCTCCATGAACAAGTCATGCACATATCATACGATGTATGCATGAGTGGTTTATAGAGATCTGTTTTTACAATACAGGGGGCCGCTATAAGGCTGAGTTCTATAAAATTTGCCTAAACATCGCCAACCGCCAAATTGTGCCATATATAATTTTCATTCCTGTCAAGTGTTGTGTGGGTGTTCGTTTTAACAGGAGTCATGGCATTGATTTATAGGGTCGTTTCATCAATTTTTCCTATGGGAAATATACTATTTGAACGCAAATCCATTATCTACTCGATTTTTGCTATCTAGCTTCATTTGTGGCCGGTATCTCCACCTCGCCACAATTTAAGCAAGGTAATATGAGTAGGCATGATTTTCTGGTAGTATTCATAGATATAAAAACCCTGAGAAAAACGAACACTTTAGCAGCAGGTCAAGTTGTAACATGTACCTAAAACATTGTGTCGGGAAATAGAAAGTATATTGAAAGGTATGTTAAATCTATGTTTAGTATTATTTTTGTATGAACATGCTTGTAGGTTTTGGAGGGGTTTACTTCTAGTATACCCCAACTTTCTGAAGCCTATTCTGAATTCACTGTTGAGGCCTGTAGTGATTAGGCTAATAGCTTTGCCAGCTGGACGTCGCAGGATTGATCCCAGGCTTCTCCAGTAGTAGAATGAGTCTTTCTAAGTGAGGTCCTGTCTCATTCTGACCCTAGATGTTGGCGAGACGTAAAGTTTGGACACCCGCTCATTCTAGATTCATTTAGGCTTTTAGACCCCTTTTGTAGAATGTAATTAATAAACGCCGGGTCACTTGTTTGACCCATGACTTTTGTCTAGCTGTGGTTAGAAAACCGTGGTTCCGTCCCAATATGATATTAGGTGTAGAGGGGACGTAAACTTAAGACGGATTTAGCCATATCTTCATCATCAGGGCGAACTCTTACAAGAGCCTGTCGGGTTATCCGTGATGATGAACCGTAATGAATTTTATTTTACAAGCATGTTCACGTTGATTAGAAATAATTTTGTTCAAGAAGAATTACGAGTTCATTTTGTAATGATGCCGTTTTTGTCTGATAACTCAGTTTGTGCATGAATGTACATATAAAGAACGTGATGATGATAAGTGGGAGTATTTGGTCGCCACTCGTCATAACGGCCTGAGTGGCGGGGATGACGTCAGCTGCGTCATCGGCGTCGCGAGGACGGTTGTGACGGGGTGCCTACCAAATACAGAGAGAATTTACGGCAAACAGTGTTGGCCCTTATGAGACACTAACAAATGTTGTGGATTATAGATGAAAATCTTCTGTTTGTAGTTTCTATCTGTTATTAATGTAATGAATTTGTGAATAGCTATATTTGTGAGCCGTGTCGCGGAGAAGGATATGAAATAGAGATTGTTATGTTTCCTGTAATTGGCGGCTGACCAGGTAGCGCAAAGGCGTGGTCTGTTCAATTGCCTCTTACTTGTGATAATGTAGTGAGCACAAATTTGATGAGTATTAGGCTCAGTAGTAGTGAGCATTAATTGATTTCTGTAGTGCTCAGTAAGGAAACATGAACTTTGAGTATTATTGTGTCAAGCGCTGGGTGCTGATAATTTGATGCACAGTCAAGTTGAGTTCTGCTGTACGGTTATTTGTCGCATGCACTAATCAGCCTGTATGTCTGGTCGGCGCATGCGCAATAACGGTATATGCATGAACATATTTTTACTTCTCCGGGAGGGGGATCATGATATAGCATGTATGTTTTGTGACTCGTGTCTTAGTCCAGTTATCGTAATTTGCAGGCACAACAATGTGTGGTGACCTGCTGCTCCCTGCGATATAGCAGCAGGTACTGGTATGACGCTGGGGGTTAAGGTCCAGCACGGGCGGACAGACCACCATAATCTGCGTATACCAATGTTCATTGTTAACAAATGTGAGACCATGGAAGAGGTCAACTAGATAACCTGCAGGTGATTCGGACGATCGCTAAACCTGTGATCGGCAAACCCGTGATCGCTAAACCTGTGATCGGCAAACCTGTGATCGCTAAACCTGTGATGGGCAACTGTCGATAGACTAGTTTGCACTAGTCCGCGAGAGGAAAATTCACGCGAGAGGGGGATTCACCCTTAGTTATAAACTGGCCAGTCGCGTCTTGTGTTGTTTCTCTTTTTTTTGTTTTTGTTGTTTTTGTTGTTTGCTTCTGTAGGTATTCACGTCACCCGTTCCGAGCACAGAACATTGTTTTGCCTTCGGAGCGGACGTCGTGAGTTGGCTACAGAAGCAACAAATTGTGATGTTTTGTGTTAGTAAGTGTTAAATGTAGATACTGTAAATAATTCATGTCATTCATTTAATATCTTTCTTGTGCCTTACCCCACAGCTGCCCGTACACCTGTCAGAGATCACGCTCGGTTGTCTTGTCAGCATGGGGGTTTGCGGGACGCCGTAAACCCACATGTAACACTGATACCAAACAAGACAATTTTTTAAGGTTTTCCCTATATAAGCCTATGTAAAACCAGTGGGCCCTGTGGCAGGGGCATTTTTGGCCCCACAGTTACAATTTGAATGATCTTGGTAGAGGTCCACTAGATGAAGCTTCATACCAAATATCAAAGATCTGGGCCCTACGGTTTCAGAGAAGATTTTTAAAGGATTTCCCTATACAAGCCCATGTAAAACTGGTGGGCCCCAGTGTGGGGCCATTTCTGGACCCAGGGCTATAATTTGAACAATCTTGGTAGAGGTTCACTAGATGAAGCTTCATACCAAATAATAAAGACCTGGACCCAGCAGTTTCAGAGAAGATGATGTTTAAAGGATTTTCCCTATGTAAGTCTATGTAAAACCGCTTGGTCTCTAAGCACCCCCATTTTGGTCGCAGGGCTATAATTTGAACAATCGTCATAGAGGTCCCCTAGATGAAGCTTCATACCAAATATCAAAGACCTGGGTCCTACGGTTTCAGAGAAGAAGATTTTATAAAGGATTTCCCTAGGCAAGCACTTTAGTGTAAAAGTGGTGGGCCCCAGTGCAAGGGCATTATTGGCCCCAGGGCTATAATTTGAACAATCTTAGTAGAGGTCCCCTAGATGAAGCTTCATACCAAATATCAAAGATCTGGGCTCAGTGGTTTCAGAGAAGAAAATTTTAACAAGCGGTAAGGAGGAGATGTCGTTTGAAGAGTTTTCTAGTTTTAGCTCTGGCGCTCTTGTTCGCCGCGTTGAATGATTTTAGCTATTTTGGTAGGGAGTCACCTAACTAACATTCCTGTGAAGTTTGAATCAAATTGGCCAAAGGGTTGAGGAGGAGTTCCCGTTTTGACGTATATTTACAAAGTTTTTTTCTGTTTTTAGCTATGGCGGCCATTTTGCTCATCAGTGTGTGTGTGTGTGAATTCGGTTTAACGTCGCTTTCAACAATTTTTCAGTCATATCACGACGGTGTCTGGTTGCGACAGGGAGCTCAATGCTCACGTTTATAGTGCTGCCTCACTGAAGTATCATGTCCCAGACACATTACATGATACCACACCCAGTCACATTATCCTGACACTGGGTCGACCAGTCCTAGCTCTACCCCGTAAATCTGAGTGCCAAGCGAGGAGCAGCTAGTACCATTCTTAACGACTTTGGTATGTCGCGGCCCGGGATCGAACCCGTGACCTCCCGTTCCCCAGAGCGGACACTCTACCAACTGAGCTATCGGGGCCGGTTTTTGCTCATCAGAGCGAAAAACATTTTAGCTATTTTGGTAGTGGGTCATCTAAGCATCATTCCTATGAAGTTTGAATGAAATTGGTCCAAGGGTAAAGGAGGAGTAGTCGTTGGAAGAATTTTTCTATATTTAGCTCTGGGGGCCATCTTGTTAGTCAGAGCAGAATGATTTTAGCTATTTATTTAGGGAGTCACCTACATAACATTCCTTTGAAGTTTGAATCAAATTGGCCCAAGGGTTAAGGAGGAGTTCGTGTTTGAAGCAAATTTACGATGTTTTTCTATTTTTAGGTATGGCGGCCATTTTGCTCATCAGAGCAGAACCTTTTCAGCTATTTTGGTAGATGGTCACCTAAGCAACATTCCTATGAAGTTTGAATAAAATTGGCCCAAGGTTACAGGAGGAGTTGTCGTTTAAAGTTTTTTTCTATTTTTAGCTCTGGCGGCCATCTTGTTTGTTAGAGCATAACGATTTTAGCTATTTTGGTAGGGAGTCATTTGGGCAACATTCCTGTGAAGTTTGAATCAAATTGGCCCAAGGGTTAAAGAAGAGTTTGTGTTTGAAGCAAATTTACAATGTTTTTTCTATTTTTAGCTATGGCGGCCATTTTGCTCATCAGAGCAATACCGTTTTAGCTATTTTAGTAGAAGGTCACCTAAGCAACATTCCTATGAAGTTTGAATTAAATTGGCCCAAGGGTACAGGAGGAGTTGTCGTTTACAGAATTTTCTATTTTTAGCTCTGGCGGCCATTTTGTTCACCGGAGCGGGAACGTTTTAGCTATTTTGGTAGAGGGTCACCTAAGTAACATTCCTATAAAGTTTGAATGAAATTGGCCTTAAGGTACAGGAGGAGTTGTTGTTCAAAGATTTTTCTATTTTTAGCTCTGGCGGCCATCTTGTTTAGCGGAGCGGAACAATTTTAGCTATTTTTGTAGTGGGTCACCTCAGCAATATTCCTATGAAGTTTTATTGAAATTGGCTCAAGGGTTAAGGAGGAGTTAGCATTTAAAGCTAATTGTTGACGCCACACGACACACGACGGATATTGACTGATCACAATAGCTCACCATGAGCACTTCATGCTCAGGTGAGCTAAAAAGCAGACTCCTGATTGACTATGTTAAAAGCAAACGTGACAAAAATAATCCCCTAATTTTGTTTTCACTATTTCTCAGCAAAAATAAGGCTTCAAAAAGTTCACATTTCATGTGAATTGTCTACTCAGCAGAAAAATTACATCATCAAATTTAATGTCAAGCCTCATTTTCAATGATAAGAAAATGACATCTTAAGCCCTGTCGCCCAATGAAACCAATTGGGTTTATTAGCCTCGCACCCTGGTTCCTGGACAGGCTTAGGTCCTCTAAGCGGTTTACCAGTACTAACGTGTGGGCCGGATTCAGCTCTGCGTGGAAGCATCATGCAGCCCATATATTTCTTCAAGCCCCTATGGGCGGGGGCGAGCAAATTTATAATGTTTTTCTATTTTTAGCTCTGGTGGCCAAATTGTTCATCGGAACAAGACCATTTTAGCTATTTTGGTAGAGAGTCATCTAAGCAACATTCCTATGAAGTTTGAATGTAATTGGCCCAAGGGTACAGGAGGAGTTGTCGTTTGAATATTTTTTCTATTTTTAGCCCTGGTGGCCATCTTGTTTATCAGAGTTGAATGATTTTAACTATTTTGGTAGGGAGTCACCTGGGCAACATTCCTGTGAAGTTTGAAGCAAATTTACAATGTTTTTCTATTTTTAGCTCTGGTGGCCATTTTGTTCATTGGAGCGGGATCATTTTAGCTAATATGGTATAGGGTCAACGACATAATATTCCTGTGAAGTTTGAATCAAATTGGCCCAAGGGGTAAGGAGGAATTGTCGTTTGAAGAATTTTTCTATTTTTAGCACTGGCGGCCATCTTGTTAGTCAGAGCGGAACAATTTTAGCTATTTTGGTAGGGAGTCAACCACATAATAGTCCTGTGAAGTTTGAATCATATTGACCCAAGGGGTAAGGAGGAGTTGTCGTTTGAAGATTTTTTCTATTTTTAGCTCTGGCGGCCATCGTGTTTGCCGCATTGAACGATTTTAGCTATTTTGGTAGGGAGTCACCTAACTAACATTCCTGTGACGTTTGAATCAAATTGGCCCAAGGGTTGAGGAGGAGTTCGTGTTTAGACGTAAATTTACAAAGTTTTTCTGTTTTTAGCTTTGGCGGCCATTTTGCTCATCAGAGCAAAAACGTTTTCGCCATTTTGGTAGTGGGTCATCTAAGCAACATTCCTATGAAGTTTGAATGAAATTGGCCCAAGGGTAAAGGAGGAGTAGTCATTTGAAGATTTTTTCTATTTTTACCTCTGGCGGCCATCTTTTAGTCAGAGCGGAATGATTTTATCTATTTCTTTACGGAATCACCTACATAACATTCCTGTGAAGTTTGAATCAAATTGGCCCAAGGGTTAAGGAGGAGTTCGTGTTTGAAGCAAATTTACGATGTTTTTCTATTTTTTAGCTATGGCGGCCATTTTGCTCATCAGAGCAGAATCTTTTCAGCTATTTTGGTAGATGGTCACCTAAAAAACATTCCTATGAAGTTTGAATAAAATTGTCGTTTAAAGATTTTTTCTATTTTTAGCTCTGGTGGCTATCTTGTTTGTCAGGGCACAACAATCTTAGCTATTTTTGTAGGGAGTCATTTGGGCAACATTCCTGTGAAGTTTGAATCAAATTGGCCAAAGGGTTGAGGAGGAGTTTGTGTTTGAAGCAAATTTACGATGTTTTTCTATTTTTAGCTATGGTGGCCATTTTGCTCATCAGAGCAATACCGTTTTAGCTATTTTAGTAGAGGGTCACCTAAGCAAAATTCCTATGAAGTTTGAATAAATTTGGCCAAAGGGTACAGGAGGAGTTGTCGTTTAAAGAATTTTCTATTTTTAGCTCTGGCGGCCATTTTGTTCACCGGAGCGGAAACGTTTTAGCTATTTTGGTAGAGGGTCACCTAAGCAACGTTCCTATAAAGTTTGAATGAAATTAGCCTTAAGGTACAGGAGAAGTTGTCCTTTAAAGATTTTTCTATTTTTAGCTCTGGCGGCCATCTTGTTCAGCGGAGCAGAACAATTTTATCTATTTTTGTAGAGGGTCACCTCAGCAATATTCCTATGAAGTTTTATTGAAATTGGCTCAAGGGTTTAGGAGGAGTTAGCATTTAAAGCAAATTGTTGACGCCGCACGACACACGACGCACGACGCACGACTGACGAAGGACATTGACCGATCACAATAGCTCACCATGAGCACTTCCTGCTCAGGTGAGCTAAAAACATATCAAGGGATTTAACTCCACGAGATCTGGGCCCTAAGCCCTGATACAAGTATGCACGAGACATCAACCTACTGTTCATGTGTGTACTACTTTGAAATCCATTCAGTTCTTGAGAAAAATGCAACAAAACTTTTTCATTAATGGCTTAAACCTATCAAGGGATGTTACTCCAAGAGCTATAGACCCTTGTCCCTGATTCTGATATACGTAATACATTAGCTCACTGTCCTGTCAATGTCCATATGTGTTCAAAGTTCAACTTTATAGCTTTCATAGTTCCTGAGAAATCTACAAGGAAAACTTTTCATTAATGGTAAATTGTAAAACTATCAAAGGATCTAACTCCAAGAGTGAGTAAATGGGACCTTGACCCTGAATCTGGTATACATGATACATAAACCCACAGCCCATATATGTACCTAATTTCAACTTTGTAACCCTAACAGTTCTTGAGAAGTGTGACAAAAATTATATTATTAATGGTTTATTTACAACATGTCAGCGAATGTAACTCCAGAAGTTATTGGCACTTGGCCTTGATTCCGGTATACAAAATACATCAACCCACTGCCTATGTGTGCACCAAATGTCAACTTTGTAACATTATCAGTTGCTGAGAAAAATGCTATGAAAACTTTAATGACAAATTGAACATCTATCAAGGTATGTAACTCCCAAGCCCTGATTCTGGTAAACATGGTACAATAGCCAACTGTCCTGTCAATGTCCATATGTGTATGAAGTTTCAACTTTATAGCTTTCATAGGTTTTGAGAAATATGTAACAAAAATTTTTCATTGATGGTAAATTGTAAAACCTATTAAGGGATGTAACTCAAAGTTATCAGCCCTTGGCCTTGAATATGATATGCACAATACATGAATCCACTGTCCAGGTCCATATGTGTACTAAATTTCAACTTTGTAACCAAAACAGTTGTTGTGACAGAAATTTTATCTGAGAAAATTTTTGTAAAACCTAACAAGGGTTGTAATTTCACGAGCTGTGTGCCCTTGGCGGTGTTTGGGTATACACGATATATCGACTCACTGTGCATGTGTGTATCAAATTTTAATTTTGTAACCTTAAGAGTTGTGTGGCAAAAATTTTATGTCATGAAGTCGGACAGAATGACGGACAGACAGATGGATGGAAAGACTAAAGACTATAACTAACACTATTTAATTAATTGAACATGTTGCACTTTCATTCTTCACTAGCCATTCTGACTTTTACACTGTTTCATATATATGATTACATATCTGTGTCATTTTGTTAGCAGTAACTGCTATGAAGTTATCAGTATAAGCCATGAAACTAATTACGATTTACAAAAGTAATAAGTCATACAAAACCGAATCAGCACAACTGAGGTAAACAATGACCATTGCTAGTGACTTTTGACCATCTAACAGTAAAATGCATTGAACTGATTACTATCCTCCTGAAATTCACTACTAGCTACAGGTAAATTTACATCACGTTAACAAGTCTGTGAAATTAACACCCCCCTAAACCCAACTTTATATAGAGAAAACTGGAGTTTACGGGGGGTATACATTATTTTTCTTATTTCTGCCCCAAGACATAGGTTGTGGGTACTCGTTAGAACCGCCTCAATAGGGTGGCTCTAAAGAGCACCCACATTCTATGTTTGAACTAAAAATAACAAAAATAAGACACATTTTCATCAGAAAAGTAGCCATTTTGGAGATGTGAAAAATGCACTATGATGCACGGGTGTGCTATCGTAATGATAAGATCTATCTTATTATCATTCATGTTTGTAGTTTTCACTAGGTACATGTAGTATATTCACATGCTAAATAACTAGATGTATGAAAACTGACCTCCTACTCATCGTGAATAATCTCTGAGAGTATGTACAGTAGAACTTCGATGGCTCGAACACCGATGGCTCGTTTACCATGGATGAGTCGAACCCATTCTTGAGCCCATAGCGAAATCCTCTACATAAGAAATAGTGGGAGATAATTAAGGAGATTTTAGTCTTTTATGTTGCAAATGTATGCTGTGTGTACTCATTAGAATCGCCTCGATGAGGCGATTCTAATGAGTATACACAGCATACATATTCATTATAGAACACCGAAAAAGATGTCTAAAAGTATCTCGTTATGCCTCCTGACAGTAACCTCAGTGGCTCGAACTACCCCTGTCTCGAACAGATTTTCGAGGTCCCAAATGTGTTCGAGCCATTGAAGTTTGACTGTATGTAATTCTTACCTTCTGCATAACTTGATCAACTTTGTCTGAGACTTTACTCAATGTGAGCCTCACTTCAGTGTTCTGTTGTCTAGTTTCGGACAATAACATCATTTCTTGCCCGGGAGGCAAACCTGAAAAATTGTCAATACTTGTTTGGAAACAGCTGATAGTTTAAACATCTAATAGTGTGAACATCTACTTGTGATTTACCTTGAAGCTAACAAACCTTCATATGGCAAAATCTCTAACATGAATTTCTATGGTAAAATAAAAAGCTAAATGGTTGCCTTTGGAAACAAAGAACACAAAAAAGAATGAAAATTGGAGACTCGGTTTTATTGAGTCTCTTCATACACAGCAATATAGTTTGCTAGGCTGCATGCGCCTCCTAGCACCTGATTAACCCTTAATATGCCATGAAAAACTGCATCTGAAAATGTCGTCTGTTCATGTCATCTGGTGCATCTTCTAACAAACTTTCATAAAATATTATTGCATACAGGCAAACAGTGTGGACCCTGATCAGACTGCTCCTACACTACATCCACATTGTTTGCAAAAAAAAAAAAATGACTTTCAACCCATTCAGTACCAGAAACCCCTGATAGGGTACCCTGGCAAACAGTGCAGGTAAAGACCAGATGCCGCAGAATGCGGCGTCTGATCAGGGCCTCCACTGTTTGCTAAAAGTTCAGTCATTTTCCAAATAAATTTTGTTGAAAAAAAAAACAACCTGACACCCCTAAATTTAGTAATGAACTCCCGCCATATAAAAGGAAGAAGCTTCCATGTGGTACAAAAAGGGTTAAAGTTACCAGCAGATGACAAAGCAGATGACAATTGTTGTAATTGGCATGTTATGGATTAAGAAGAGAATTATTCAGTACAGAAAATGTTCATGTATTTGAGGTGAGCAGCGAGTGAGTGTTTGAGTTAGTGTTTGAGTTTTATATCTCACCAACAGCTAAGGTCATACGGAGACAGAACCTCGGTTTAAAGACTCATCTGAAAGTCTGGAGAAGCCCGGGATCGATCCTGCGACCCCTGGTTTACAAGGCTAGTAGCTTAACCACCACACCATGGAGGCTTCTAAGAAGTGAGCAGCTCCCAATACTTTGGTGAATATGCCAGTTCTAAGTACTGGAGTCATGATTTTTAAGAGCTTTGCATGAAAAGTTGGTTTCAGCCCGAAGTGAACAAACACCTTGCCAAAGATCAGCTGGTTTCAGCCCAAAGTGAACAAACACCTTGCAGAGGGAAGCCAATCAGATTACTCGATATACTGTATTCATTCAATTCATAAACTGCATGACTAACAGTGTAGATCCTGATCAGGTGGCTCATCAGAAGAAGCCATCTGATCTAGATCTATATTGTTTGCAAAGGTAAGGGTTGTCAGAAACAGCAGAATAAGGGTTAAATAGCTTTTTTCCATTTGCTCAAAGTTATGAAATTAAATGGATAAACAATACCAAATGTGTGACCTATTCATTAACTTATAGACAATTACAAATATATGAGCCCTGCCAAGCGAATTTGTGTCTTCAAGCATTCCGTCATGACAAATTTGAACTGTGCATGCCCAGCCTTGCAGAGGGGCCCGGGATATGGCTTTCTGTCTGAAGGTTCCTCTTGATTCACTGCTTGTATGAGGGAGCAGCGAAGGTTCTGGGAAGACTGCGCGGATGCGCAGGCTCGCCTGAACCTTCGCTGCTCGCATAGGCGATAAGTACCAAAATCGCTTGACGGGGCCCATATTATAATTATTTATTTAGCATCAAAATGGACAGCAAACATGCACGCAGTCAAGCAGCTTACAACAATGTATTGATCTCGGGCCAGTTGTTCAAAACTAATCACGTTGTTAGTTAACCTGTCATTAAAACTTTGATCATTTCAGTTGGCAAATAAACTAAACATTTTGCTGAAAATATGTGAACAGCTTTTGCAAATGCAAAAGCTAATCTCATATTTACAGCAAAAATACTATATCAGATAATGTACTTGCAAAAACAATAAACAATTTGACCACTAATGATCTCATTAAGCTAACAATGCTTTGAACAACTAGTCCCTGGAGATTTATGAGTGGCTTCAGCAGGTTAAATTTTTGTATGCAGAGGTGTGTGTTTTGAATGGAACATTTGAGCTGATGCTAGGATTAATGCAGATGTTGATGGATTGACAAACTCGCAAATTGACAGGAATAGCAGATGTGACAATAGGGATTTCGCAGAGAATGAATAATGCTGTCAAATAAGGAGGATGTCAGAACTTTTAGGCATTGTTTCGGGTAGTTTCTATTGTAAATATTGAAAGAAACTGACACATTGAAAAGGCAAGAAATGGAGGTGCTAGGCTGGTTAGAAACATTTGGTTATTTATCAAATCTGGCAAATGACAAGTTCCAGTTTGGAATCAAACACATTTGGCAGGTATGTTAAACAAAATAATGAACATTATTACAGGGTTTTGGATATATCGTAATAATCCTAACATCAACATGGAGAAATCATTATGAAAACACGCCTATATAATTTTGACCCCCTCATACCCCACTTTTATATAGTAAAACTGGGGTTTAGGGGGGGGGGGGTATACACTATTTTTCTTATTTCTGCTCAAAAACAGTTCTGTCGAGTCACCGCAATCTCTGTTTTGAGCAGAAATAAGAAAAAAATCACAATTTTTCATCTTAAAATTTCTAATTTTTGGCCAAAAAATTGGTAATGTATTTGTATAGGTGTGTTTTCGTAATGTTACTTCTCTTCAGTATCATGAGGAATGAAGATTTCTCTAATTGGCAGCTGAACTGAAATTGGCAAGGACAAGCTGTACGACTGCTGAACACTATATTTTCATCAGTTTTCGATATAGTAGTAGCTCTTACAGTGCCTTGGATGATGAGAAGGAATGTGTAAGGAAGAAATATAGAGGGAATGTACATTTAACCCTTAGCTTGCTGTTCACGACAACCACTATCTTTGCAAACAGTATAGATCCTGATCAGATGGCTTCTGAAGAAGCCATCTGATCAGGATCTACACTGTTTGGCATTCAATTTATGAATTTGTAGCAATAAATTACATCAAGTAATTTGATTGGTTGATAGACAGAAAAGGGTGTGGCTTAAATGAATATTCAGCAAGAGAAGGGTTAATAGTTCCAGGCAAATTCTTTTTTCCTGGAAGGCTGTTAAATTGTTGAAAGTCTTGCTTTGTGATGGCTGAATATTTACTTCTACAATACTATTAAGCTTACTAAAGCAAAGCCAAAAATACACAAAAAAAACACAGCATAATTACAGACATTACATGCTAAATATAGCACCCATGATGAACCTGGCCCCGAGGTTATAAAACTTTTTTCATGCTCAACTCACTTGAGCATGAAATTTGTTCTGCTCACAAATTTCAAAATGCCAAGAATTAGTGGCATTTTAAAATTTTTGAGCAGGACAAATAACATTCTCTGCTATCTGAGACAGAAATATCGCTCAACTTCTTAGTATTTTAATTTTTAAGAGCACCACACGTTTCATGCTGAGCTGAGTTGAGCATGAAAAAAGTTTTATAACCTCGGGGCCAGGTCATTGGTGACCATACTCTTCTGTACTAACAAAATTTCAACACACACAACTGAACCTACTGAACATCAAAATTCACATGTGCAGAGTGCAGACATGCTGGTGAAGCTGTATGACTGACAGTTAATTACCGTATTCGCCCTAATTACCGCACCGTGCGCTTAGTTTTTTCAAAATCGTGTCATAAAATCATGGTAAAAAATCTGCCTAATTAGCGCACACTTGATACGAAAACAACAACTTCCAAGATGATGCATACTGATATTTAATGGGACGGAAAAAGATACTTAAGCATTGCCTTCACTGTTGGAAGAAATATTGTTAAGTTTTTACAGATTTACTATAAGAGCTTCAAGGGGAGATTACTGTAAAGTGTGCGCTTATGCATTTCCTTTTCAAAAATAGCTTTGGTGTGCGCTTATAGGAGCATGTGCGGTAATTAGGGCGAATACGGTATATATGAACAGTGTCAAGAGAAAACCTGTCTTCAGAGGTTTGTGACCTAAATCAGCCTCTTCAGCTACACAGACTAGTAAGTCTATAGAATTTACAGGTTTACCTCAACTTCTTTATAACAATGCTCATTAAAATAGGGCTTTGGATATACTGTAATAACCCTAAGTATTGGGACAGATAGGCCTAAGCAAACATTGTAGACTCAGATCAGACTGCTCCTTTGGGAGCAGTCTGATCTGGGTCTATAATGTTTCCCATTTCATCTGCATTTTTTGGACTCCTTGCTGGATCATGAAACAAATTCGTTATAATTTAACCAGAATTACAGCAGGTCCTCAAGGTGTCCGAACTTTTAGGATTTTTAGGGTAAAATTTAATGATGGATCAAAAAAAGGAACAGATTACATGTATATAGAAAAACAACCATAAATGATATTTCTTTTTATATAATCTAGGTGTACTTCTTGTTTGGATATAACAGGACTGTTCAACAAAATGTTTCAGCTTTTCACTCCAACAACACTGTTTTTCAGATTACCTCATAATAGATCAGTGGAAGTCGAGGCTATCCGCCATTGACATTACAACATGGTCAAGTATTATATGCAATAGGTCATGTATGACCCTTGAACAAATAATGATAAATACTATGATGTTATTAATCAAGTAATTTCGTATTGGCCTAGTTACAGGTCCGAGGTCTGCTGTATTGGCACGAGGCCGAAGGCCGAGGCCAATACAGCTGACCGGGGACCTGTAACTTGGCCAATACGAAATTACTTGATTAATGACAATTTTATTAATTGACGCAATTAAAAACATGATTTATGATTTTTGAATATTGGTTGACTTACCGTGTAATACAGGATAATCAATTACAGTATAGCTCCAATATATCGCTTTCCGATATTTCACGATGTCCAATCTATTGCGGTCGCGCCGTGGATCCCGTTTTTTTTCCCTTAAAAATTCATAATTAAAAAAAAAATAGAGTTTCAAGTTGTTAAAATTTATTTAAAACCAGGTTAAACCAGGCCCCAATAGCGTTTGACTTTTCCCGGCCAGCGTCTGCTATTTGGCGCCAAAACATAACCATTCACGAGATCCCAGAAAAGTCTGTTTTTATGATGACATCTACCGTTAGATGTAGCTAATTGTCTGGGGAGGGATTAAATCATTTTCACATTGATTGTGGATTAAATTTTATGATTGGAAGATAAACGCCAATTAGACACAACTTGACCATATTTTCACACCTTATCGACATGCACCGCAGGGTGGCAATTATATGACAGGGATTAACAATAGTGTCATACCTGAACCGTAATAAATACACAGATGATTTGTCTCTCAATTGACAGTGCAGCAATTATTGCAATTTACTTACTGGTCTAGTTTTACCTTATTTAAGGACTCAAAAAGACTGACAGTTGTAGACTATTTTTTTTACGCTTGCCCGCAATCAAAATACAATAATATGATAGTTTTGTTGTTGTATAGTTTTTCGGCCCGTGGCAGACGTTAAATAATTTTTTTCCAACCGCTACTTTTAATGATTCTGAGATCTGGCAAGCCAAGGGAAACAACTAGAATTGCTTTAGCGCTTAGCGCTTATGGAAGTTGCGCCCCTTGGCCGTCACCCGTTACACACAACCAGGGGAACCCGCAAATCCAAAATGGCATCCTGTTTTGACATTTTAGCAATCACATGTTTTCAGACGCAGATTTTCAGCTGTTCTCAAATGTAAGTTAATTGGTAGACACAGTCCCCTTTGTTTGTTCTGTCCCTGAGTAATTCTGAACCTACTTTAATGGTGAAATACGGCCGATAGCATTACTGACAGCCATTAGTGTGGATTGATAAACGGTTCTCACCAAACTATCACCGCGACTTGTAGTGGCATCTCGGCAAACTACCGCGACTTATATCGCGCTCCGGCCACATCGCGGTTTTCGGGCTATGGCCCCTGACTACCGCGATATATTGGAGCTATACTGTAACTAGAGATGCCGCCTAACGGGCGCCAATTATACCCCCCCATGCGTTGTCAGACAAATTTTTACAAGTATTTGACCTTGAGGAAGGTCAACGTAAAGGTCAAGGTCAGGTTTGTGTATATCAATCTTAAGTACTAGTGAAAAGGTGTGTGGTGTGTGAATATTAAAGAAATCGGTCAAAGAATAAGGAAGTTATGAGCAATGTTAAAGTTTTTTGTAACGGACCGACGACAGACGACGACAGACGACAAGCTGACTCCTATATACCCCCTTCAAACTTCGTTTGCGGGGGTATAATAAATGACAAAACAGGTTTTCTTATGATATTGGTCATATAACAATTGTGGAAAGGACTGGAAGGAATCTATGGACTCTCTATGCATTGTACAAAGCATTTAAGCAAAATAATTTTTTACCCTTACAAGTCCAATCATAACAATTGTCATCTGCATTGTTGTGCGCCAGAAATTTTAAAAGTCATTGTTACAAAAAGTGTAGGCCCAGATCAGACTGCTCCCCTAGAAGCAGTCTGATCTGGGTTGACACCATTTGCCTGTATGCAAAAATATTTGATGAGGTTGCAAGAAGATTAACCCATTTTATCATATGACGTCGCGTCTGAGAGTGTGATAACGCCATGTAATATTTTCAATAATCCACTAGTGGATTAAATATGCAAATTAGCTAGATACTTCCCGTAACGTAACATGTACGACGTCCTTAACGACGTCGAGTTTACTAACGGCGCAATATTAACATTTTTGAGAACAATCGTGAATAAAATGCATTTTAAATGTCATATGATAAATAGAATCTTGCATTTGTGCTCATGTATTATTGAATTTATTAAACTCGTTGAGGAAAAGGGATAAAATGCGACTATGCCTCGCATTTTATCCCTTTTCCTCAACTCGTTTAATAAATTCAACAATACATGCACTCATGTAAGATCCTCTATGTATGAGGGAAACCCCTAAAGGGGTATCTTGGCAAACAGTGCAGGCCCAGATAAACGCTGCATTCTACCAGGGCCTGCACTATTTGCTAACAGAATTTTCCATAAAAAATAGAATAACAATGAAAAAAAAGGCCTGACACCCTTTATATGACAAATGAACTTGTCCAACATATAGATATGGAAGAGTCCACTAGTAAACAATGGGTTAAGCAGATGACATAAATAGACCACAGTTTTTCTTGGTGTCTTGAGGGTTAAGAAAGCACTGAGGCAGGCTACCTGGGTATATATACTGTGGGAGGGAGGTACCTGGAACAGCTGTCTGTGGCCCTTGCTGAGAACTAAGTCCTCCCCCAAAAATCTGAGACTGTGCTGGAAATCCCTGCTGCAAAAGGAAAGAACACTACAACTGTATATTCAAGTTCAGCTCATAAAGGACGAATAATAATAATAATGTGAAATCAGAAGTGAACTGATTTGATAACAAGACAGCTTATAACAAATCCATCATACTGTTTGGAAATTATGAGCTCTTAAACATCTTTCAGGTAAATGTGGATGCTGATGCCTATTCTAATGTTGATGACTCCAAGGCTGGTGGTAGCGCAATAGTTCCTCCTGGGCTTCGTCCAGTTGAGCCAAAAAAGAACAAGAGAAAAAACATTTTCAAGAAAAAAAAATCTGCTCATTATCCCTAAGAAGATTTTATAGCTCTTTATTTCTCCAAAGGTAGTTTTAAGGAGGATCGCGCATAATTGAATCTGCCGTAATGAGGTTTGAATTTTTACCTCAAAATAATTTTTGTTTCTGTTTAGTTTTCAAAGTGTTTTCTGAGGTTTTTGTAACATTTAATAACCATTGCAATGTGCATTTTGTTTTAAATTATTTTGCGACTTCATAGACTGCTTTCCGGTCTAGTCCGCATGGCTGGAAGCACAGGAAAATAGAGGGATAAACAGACTAACCCTGTATTTTTCCAGCTACTGATTTGTTTGCTCCGATTGCAGCCCATCAGCTGTCCATGGCAAATCTGAACTCTCTTTAACGCACGATGTTTACTTTATTTTTTCCATTGGTGTCAAAAATATAGCCTCGAAGAGCCTATCAGTTCACATATTCCACGGCCATACTTTGTCAACACAAACAAAACAATGAATCAATAGTGACGTTAACTTTAGTTTGTGTGACGTCATATATATGGAAAGAAAACACTGCCATATTTGGTAACTTAAAGTGCAGACTGTAATGCCTGGCAGTGCACAATATTCTTTTAACTGTCAGTCGCAGTCTCAGGTTCAATTACTGTTAAGCCATCTTAGTGAACAAATAGCCTATGCCAGCACCCATAATTAGGATCTTGCAATCAAGAGGTGTAGGCCTACTGGTAAACTGCTTAGAGGATCTAAGCCTGCCCAGGCAAAGCGGTGCGAGTCGGCCTGTCCATGTTAATAAACTCTATTGGTTCAATTGGCGGCAGGGTTTTAGATGACATTTCATCTTAAGGTCGGGTAAAAGTCCCACAAAATTGGAAGCGACGTCTCCAAAATGACCTTTACAGTGTTGACGGGGACATTAAACCTCAAATCAAACAAACAAAATTCAAGCATAAGCAAAAGGGTGTACAAGAAAAATTCACTTTGATCTGTTTCGAATATAAAGATGATGGTTTAGGTTGTGCCACACGGAGCCTTTGTATGCCCACACATCCACCATCAAAACAGAATTTTGTCAATGTACCGGCTCCAGCCCATCGGGCTGCATGATGCTTTCACGCAGAGCTGAAATCGACCGCATGTGATAACTAGTAAACCGCTTAGAAGTTCTAAACCTGCCCAGGAAAATGGGTCCGAGTCGGACCGTTCATGCATATAAACCCTATTGGTTTCGTTGAGCGGCAGGGCTTGAGATGTCATTTTAACGTCAACATAATATTGGTCATTTTGGAGAGGTTACTTCCCAATTTGTGGGTCTTTTTACCCGACATTGAGATGAAACCTGACGGCCAGTG
Source organism: Lucinisca nassula (assembly GCA_963580285.1). Classification (NCBI taxonomy): domain Eukaryota; kingdom Metazoa; phylum Mollusca; class Bivalvia; order Lucinida; family Lucinidae; genus Lucinisca; species Lucinisca nassula. The sequence goes on from OY757010.1 coordinate 217,620,183, forward strand.
AAACCAATCTATATGTTTATAAGGACCATCCGTCTTGCACCACTTTACCTGGGCAGGGCGGTCTACTCGTACTCATGTTTGATTGGGTTAGTATCATGCAGCACAATCTTTTTCTTCAAGGCCAGTTCGGGGCTATCATGCATTGTATAGACTATATATATGAGAAGTTTTTGGGCGACGCCTTTGAAGTGGTGCAGCACACTGAAGTGATTCAGCTATGATTTCAAAACTCGCATGACAAGATATAAAGCACAATGATGAAATGCATTAGGCTGTAATAAAGAGCCTTGAGGAACACCGACCTTCAATTCGAATTCTTCAATGGAACCAACATAAAAAGGCAAACAGCTCCGCGAATTAGCATACACCCACTGGACCATTCGAACATTCCACTCCTCCACTTCGAATTTTCTCTGTGCCTCCCAGATGACTTTCCGAGACACTCAACTAAATGCCTTCTCAAGATCCACGAAAGCCACTATGTGGGAATGTAACTGCCATTTTGGCTTTCCGCTAGTTCTTTCCCTTTGGTGTGTCTGATCGGAGGTGTTGGGTAATTGTATCTATTCCTGGTCATTGTCATCACTTCTATCTACTTTCGGAAAGTAAAAGGATAACTTATCTCACCTCCCTTTCACAGTTTGCATAAACAGGCAATAGATAATTAAATAGCGTTTCCGGTCAATATGGCATGAGAAAAAAAACTTGTCAAAATTATAGAAAAAAAAATAATTAGAAGTTTTTCTACTTTCCCTATAACGTTGGCAGGAACTTAAATGGGAAAAAGGATTTTTTTATTTTCTTTTGCAACAGCTTATTATTTTTTTTTTTTTTTTATCAATTTCAACCCATTTCATTAGGGGGGTGGGGTAATAGATTGTCAAAAAAAAAAAAGCTAAAAATGTACAATAATGTTTCCAAGGTATATTAATAACATACATCTGACATTGTTTGAGCGTCTGCGACAATGTAAATGGCTTCATATCTTTTAAACATGAACAAAACGACAATATGGCTATATCAGAACATGCATTTTTTGGCCAGAAAAATCCATTTTTCACACCATGAAACTTATAAATGGAATTGTATTTCAATTCTAATGAAATACTTTGATTCATATCACATTAAAGAAGCAAAAGTATGTGCAATAATAAAGGTATAATCCTTGTTCTTGTCATTTAAACAATATCTTAATGCTTTTTTAGCCATTTTTATTGGGGGGTGGGGTAATTTTTTCTGCAATATTTCTCTCAGATGCCTGGTGACATGGTCAAATTTCACGCCTATTTCGTGTATCTAATATTATTACACAATATATGTGAAAATAAGAAAAATCTAAAGACGAAAAATGCATTCTTTTTTCAAATATAGCGAAAATTGCATCTCAAAACAGCAAAACATGCAGAAAAGGACATTTGTAAATAGGTGTTTCGACAAAAATCTGTGAAAGAGTTTGTCTTTCACACATAGGTACACAAACATGACATTATCCTGCATTGTGTTTTTTTAACCAAACTTGGAAATATTGTTTTAAACAATTGTTATCAACACTTTGTCAATGACTGGGACAATTATTGAAACAGTCAATAATTTCGAAAACTGTACCCCTCTATAAGGCTAAAAAGCTCGAAAAAAACAATGGTATGCCTATATTTTTATACCGGCAAACGAATGCAGAGATTCCAAACTACAAAATATAAGCAAATAAAAAAATCTAAAGACAAATGAATTACTCCCCAGCCTCCTTAACACCCAAGTTCTGTTGGGGGTAAATGCAGTAGTAAAACCCATGCACAGAGCTATGTGTTATTGAAGGCAGGGTATGCTATTGCAAAGCAAACACAGGTCATGTTGACCTAGAAATCGTGTTTGTGTGTAGGCATTCCTGGTAATTCTTACCTGTAACTATTATAATAATGCCTGCTGCTTAGCAAAAACTGCTTAGCACACTCTGTTATTCTTCCCTGTAAATGTTGTTACAGTAATACCTGCTGCTGGAGTAATGTTTGCTGTCGCTGATACACAGAAATCTATTATCCTTCCTGCAATAATTACTGTTGTTCTAATAATGCCTGCCGTTATTGTTCCAGTAATGCCTGCTAATGAAAACCTGCTCAGCACAATCAGTAATTCTTACCTGTAATTGTTGTTCTCATAATGCCTGCTGCTAATGAAAACCTGCTCAGTCAGTCAGAAAATTCTTTCCCGCAATTATTGTTCTAGTAATGCCTACTGCTAATGAAAACCTACGCAGTCAGTAATTGTTTTCCGCCATTATTTTTCTAGTAATGCCTGCTGCTAATAAAAGACCTGCTCAGCAGTCAGTAATTCTTACCTTGAATTGTTGTTCTAGTAATGCCTGCTGCTAATGAAAACCTGCTCAGCCCCATCAGTAATTCTTACCTAGTAATGCCTGCTGCTAATGAAAACCTGCTCAGCACAGTCAGTAATTCTTTCCCACAATTATTGTCCTTGTAATGACTGCTGCTAATGAAAACTTGTCCAGCACAGTCAGTAATTCTTACCCATAGATACTGTTCTAATAATGCCTGCTGCAAATGAAAACCTGCTCAGCCCAGTCAGTAATTCTTACCTGTTATTTTTGTTTGTTTGATATGAGGTTTACATCCACGTCAACAATGTATCTGTCATTTTGGTGACATAGCTTCCATTTTTGTGGGGCTTTTATCCAACAATGAGATGAAATGACATCTCAAGCCCTGTCGCCCGATGAAACCCATAGGGTTTATAAGCATGGACGGTCCAACTTGCACCGCTTTGCCTGGGCAGGCTTAGATCCTCTAAGTAGTTTAACAGTACTCATGTGCGGTCTGATTTCAGCTCTGCGTGGAAGCATCATGCAGCCCATCTATTTTTTCAAGCCCCAATTGTTGGGGGCCGTCTTACCTGTTATTGTTGCTCTAGTAATGCCTGCTGCAAATAAAAACCTGCTCAGCAAAGTCAGCAATTCTTTCATGCAATTATTGTTCTAGTAATTCCTGCTGCTAATGAAAACCTGCTTGACACTGTCAGCAATTCTTACCTATAACTATTGCTCTAGTAATCCCTATTGCTAATGAAAACCTGCTCAGCACAGTCAGTAATTTTTTCTGTAATTGTTGTTCTAATAATACATGCTAATGAAAATCTGCTCAGTAATTCTTACCTTCAATTGTTCTTCTTGTAATGTCCGCTGCTAATAAAAATCTGCTCAGCACAGTATTTGTTACTTATAATTACATGTATTGTTCTAGTAATGCTTGCTGCTAAAGAAAACCTGTAATCAGTATTTATTTTCTGCAACTTTTGTTCAAGTAATGTCTGCTGCTAATCAAAACCATGCTGAGCACAGTCAGTGTTCTTACCTTCAATTTTTGTTATAGTAATGTTTGCTGATGCTGGAGTAATGTTTGCTGTGGCTGAGATAAAAAACTACTGAGCAGTCAGTATATTTCATAAATTTATTGAGCAGTCAGTAATTCTTACCTGCAACTGTTACTGTTGTAGTAAAGCCTGCTGCAGCTGATACATGGAACATCAGTATTCTTATCTGCATATGATGTTCTTGTGGTAATGCCTGCTGCTGCTGGAGTAATGTTTGCTGTGAATGAAGCACAGTCAGTACTTCTTGCCAGTAATTAGGTTACTGCTAGAGTATTTAATGCTGCAGCTGATATAGAAACTTACTAAGCAGTCAGTCTTCTTGTAGTAATGCCTTCTGCTGCTGGAGAAATGCTTGGTGCAGCTGTCGGTAATTCTTTCTGTTGTAGTAAAGCCTGCTGCTAGAGTAATACACACAGGTCAGTAATTCTTACCAGCAATAGTTGCTGTGACTGAAGTGCAGTCAGTACTTCTTACCTGTAACTGCTGTTGTTGTAGTAATGCTTGCTGCTGCTGAAGTAATGTTTGCTGTGGTTGATACACAGAGACCTGCTGAGCACCGGGTAAATCTGGAAAAACAAAATTCAAGACGTTCACAACTTCAAAGGTTGGAAAAAATTGTAATATTTTGGCTGTAAAATAATGTGAGTTAACTCTGAGAAAGGTCTGTATATAGCCCAGCTAGCAAAAAAAAAGTCGGGCCAATGTAGGGCCGACAGTGATATGACCTGATAAGGCCTGACGTTGGCCCACTGTTTTGTGGTGGCTGGGAGTCATACAGAATGTTTGAAGAATGAGACTCAAACAAGAACTAGATCAATAAGTGAGCAGAGGTCATGAACACCCTGATCAGTGCTATCTTGAGCAATAATTCCCTAAATACAAGAACTAGCAACCTAGAGATTTGGCAGAAGTTATCAGACAGACTTTTATTGATTGAGAGAAGAAAATGAAAAACAAATAAGCCTTTCAAGTCTACTGTCTTTGTTCTGATGCACGTGATACAGTCTTTGTCATGACACAAGTCATTATCAATGTTTAAGAGAGATAGAGAGAGAGAGAGAGAGAGAGAGAGAGAGAGAGAGAGAGCTGCATAACCCAAAATGCATTTTGTACAGGTATATACTGGTAGATATGACAACATGCAATTCAATAAAAAATTCTACTGCACAGGTAAATTGGTTAAGTGTGAGTCTAGTCATCTTGAAAGGCAGTTTTAAGGGAAACACAAAACATCTGTCTGATCTACTAGTAACTTTTTGAGAGTTACTTTCAATGTGTATAAACACATTTCTGACATACTGTCTGTTACATATGCAGGATCAAGCATCCTCTTTACACCCAAACACAAAACAATGCCTTGTCAAAAAACAATCACTCTAAGTCAGGCAGGATATATGGTTAATTGTACTTACTTTGAAGAAAAGAAGGTTGAGTCTGTGTTTGCTGTTGTGGAATCATTGGATTAGCCGTGGGATACTGAGCTGTGATTGGTTCCTGATACTGAGGGGCTGGAGCATGAGGTCTATGGGGCCTACTGGGGACTGGCTTATGAAGATGTTCTTGAGGTGCAGGACTACTTGTAACTGGCTGAGGGGACTCCTACAACACGGACCATCAACAATTAACATATTCTTAACACTTTAAGACTTTGATCTTTAATATGGCAAATATGCTAATAATTTTCCGAAAAAATGTGAGTAGCTTTTTCAACAACTAGAAATGCGTCCATAGGACACGGATGCCCCCGCCTGAAAATATGTCTGTTCGTATTCATCAGTAGAAAGTTATTGACCGTGTTTAAGTTTTGGACCCTTTTTTCACGTTTGACCTCTAAGTATGACCTTGACCTTGTATGTAAGGACCTTGGTTTTGTGTGAGGCAGATTGTCTCATGATGGCCAACATTTCTGCCAAATAATTTGAAAATCCATCCAGAGATAAGAAAGTTATTGACCGACCATTTTTTTTACCTTGGACCTCTAAGTATGACCTTGACCTTGGAGCTACGGATCTGGGTTTGCACGTGACACATCGTCTCATGATGGTTAATATTTCTTCAAAGTAATTTTAAAATCCATCCAGAAATAAGTAAGTTATTGACTGCGTTTAAGTTTCAGACCCTTTTTTTGACCTTTGACCTCTAAGTATGACCTTGACCTTGGAGGTACGGATCTGGGTTTGCACGTGACACATCGTCTCATGATGGTTAATATTCCTTCAAAGTAATTTCAAAATCCATCCAGAAATAAGTAAGTTATTGACTGCGTTTAAGCTTCGGACCCTTTTTTTGGCCTTTGACCTCTAAGTATGACCTTGACCTTGGAGGTACCAACCTGGATTTCGGACATGACACATTGTCTCATGATGGTTAACATTTCTACAAAGTAATTTCAAAATCCATCCAGAAATAAGAAAGTTATTGACTGCGTTTAAGTTTCGGACCCTTTTTTTGATCTTTCACCTCTAAGTATGACCTTGACCTTGGAGGTACGGACCTGGGTTTTGCACGTGACACGTCGTCTCATGATGGTTAACATTTCTGTCGAGTAATTTCAAAATCCATCCAGAAATAAGTAAGTTATTGACTGCGTTTAAGCTTCGGACCCTTTTTTTGGCCTTTGACCTCTAAGTATGACCTTGACCTTGGAGGTACCAACCTGGATTTCGGACATGACACATTGTCTCATGATGGTTAACATTTCTACAAAGTAATTTCAAAATCCATCCAGAAATAAGAAAGTTATTGACTGCGTTTAAGTTTCGGACCCTTTTTTTGATCTTTCACCTCTAAGTATGACCTTGACCTTGGAGGTACGGACCTGGGTTTTGCACGTGACACGTCGTCTCATGATGGTTAACATTTCTGTCGAGTAATTTTAAAATCCATTAAGAAATAGGGAAGTTATTGACTGCGTTTAAGTTTCGGACGCACGGACGCACGGACACACGGACACACGCACGCACGGACGGACGGACAGGGGCAACGCTATATGCCCTTTCCACCATTCTTCGAATGGGGGGGGCATAAAAATACCAGGGGCCAGTTGTTCAAAGCATCGTTAGCTTAACGAGCTTGTTAGTGGTCATATCTTCTAGCAAGTACAATATTGAAAATTTCGGATTTTTGCTGAAAAAATATGAGCAGCTTTTGCATCCGCAAAAGCTGCTCACATTTTTTCAGCAAAAAATTCAGCATATTTGCCATATTTAATGATCAAAGTTTTGACGGTACGTTAACTAACGACGTCGTTAGTTTTGAACAACTGGCCCCAGAGCATTAGATATAGTACTTTCTAGAATAGTTAACATTTTGACCACAAACCAGCTTGTTAAGGCAACAATGCTTTGAACAACTAGACAATAAATTTTATGTTAGCAAGAAACGTGAACTTAAGCAAAGTAAAAATAAAAGTGCTGCAATCACTGCATCATGCCCAACCACTGCACAAACATCAAGCAAGTGCCATAACACTGTAAAAAATGAATACAAAGTGAAGGTGCGTTAGTCTTGCCCTAAATAAATTTGACATGCAAATATGACTGAGATGACTATTTTCAATATTCAAGGGGCCATAGCTCCAAAAGTAAACCAGAATTACAGTTCTCGTTTTTCTCGTCTCATTTTCTGCAGATTCCCTCAAGGTGCTTCACATTTGTGTGAAGTTTACAGAAATTATCTCAATGAAGTTTTCTGCCTACAAAGTGTTATGTATAATTTTTTCTGATTCAAACATTATACCTACTGCCACTGGGTTACCTGTGTAACATGCTGTTTACTGGTTTTTAAAAGGAATTATCTAGAAAATGAGACACAGCACATTTATAGGTTGTAAATATTGTGTTTACTATTAAACTTCAAAACAGAATATTCTGGAATTTTGAGTCAGAGATTATAAAAAAATGGTAAACAGTATGTTAACAAGATAGGAGGAGGAAAGAAGTACCTAGAAGATTCCAGATCGGATTATTTTTAGCATATGAGCACATTTATTTCTACAAGTTAAAAAGATTTTGTCAATAAATTTTGTTAACTTTTTTCAAAGGCGTGTTTGCTTTTTCTTTGTGCTAAGCTTGGCTCATAACAAGAGTAGTACAAGTATATCACAAAAACCATAAAGTTCATAGAGCCATAACTCAAAAAATAGTAAAACCAGACTTATGTTTCTTGAGTTCTACATGTCATCTTATGTTGCTTTGTATTTTTGCAAGGCTTCAAGAACAATTTTCAAGTTATAGAAAAGGTACATGTGTATGACTAGAATCACTGTTACAGTGTTCAAACCGTGGTAACTCAAAAAGCAAGTAATTCAGAGTTATGGTTCTTGTGCTCTGCATATTATATCATAGTGATGTACATTTGCATTAATTTTCAAGAAAATATCTCAAAAAGTTTTCAAATTACAGAGCAGACACAAATATATTACAGAAATCACTTTTTCAATATTCAAAGGGCTATGACTCCAGAAGTCTGTTAGCTAGAGTTACAGTTTTTGTGTCTGCATCTCTTCACATGATGCTTTACATTTGTGTGAAGTTTCATCAAAATATCTGAAATGGTTTCCAAGTTACAGAGGGGACACAAGTACAGTTTGCAGAAGTGGCTATTTTCAGTATTTACTATGTTCAAAGGGCTGTAACTCCAAAAGTAGGTTAACCAGAGTAACAGTTCTTGTGTTCTGCATGTTGTCCCATGGTGCTTTGCATTTTTGAGAAGTTCCATAAAAATTTGTTTGAGACTGTGGTAGTTTTTGCCACTGAGTGTTTTTCATAGCACAGTGTCAGAAGGCATATTGCTTTTATAAGATGAATGTATGTTGTGTGTACTCATTAGAATTGCCTCATGGAGGCAATTCTAATGAGTACACACACCATACCTTTCATGAAAAACGTATCTTTCTAAACATTAGGATAACACATCCGTTTACTACAAGAATTCTGCCGAAGGCTATGTCATGCCTGTGGGGACTCTTACATTAGGGTGAAAGTTAGGGTGGTTGCAAATGTTATTGGCTTGATGGCTGGATGAACAAATGGATGAACAGACAGAAAACTGGACTCTTATACTGCACCATGTTTAAAGCAGGCGAGACAAAATGGTGTCTCCTGAACTTGTATCTTTGGACACATGTGCAGAGGTAAAATTCAGATCAGCCAGTGCATCTCTGCAAGTTGCGGGTCTAAATTAGTGCATGCACAAGTTGAATTATGTTAAATGTTTTCACTTTCATAAATGTCTGAATCTCATGTTTTTGTTTCTTATTTTTATGTTTTTTGATGCAGTTCAAATATCTCCAAACAGTAGGATAAAATGTTTTATTGTGGCTCAGAGCTATGTGCAAACTATAACTTAGGAGTTAACTGACTTTCAATGATTTTGCATTTAGACTGCTACCGTTAATACTAACAAACTGCCATTCTTGCTATAAGGCTACTAAGCCCCATACCAGTAAAATGTCCATATACATGTCTGTAAACAACTTTATTCTTGTTTATATATGGCATTCTCTTAGCAGCTGCTCAATGAATAAGCAGCAGAAAAAATAGGTACTCTCAAGGCTCCCAGGTTATAAAATGTTTTTTATGCTCAACTCAACTAAGCATGAAATTTGTCCTGCTCATAAAATATTAAAATGCCAACAAGTTGGCATTTTAATATTTATGAGCAGGACAAACATTATTTTCTGCTGATCAGAGCAGACAAATAACCTATTTTATCTGTATTTTTATATCTAAAAGGATTCAGAGTTTCATGCTCAAGTGAGTTGAACATGAAAGTAAGTTTTATACTGGCCCTGATAGCTCAGTGGTACAGCGTCCAATTCGGGATCGGGTGGTCACGGGTTCGATCCCCAGCCACATCCTACCAAAGGCATGAAAAATAGTACTAGGCGCTGGTATTTTTGCACAACTCTGATTGTTGAAGCCTTACTGAATGAATGAATGAATGCATACAAGATGGATAATGTTAAGTGTATGTATGTGTTGATACTCACCGGTATATGTTCTTCATCACTCTCTGGCTCGGCAGCAACAGCCCCAGAGAATGGTAACATTGGTTTACCCATCTTTGCCATTCTAGATATCAATTTAGCCTTGCTGGAGTCACCTGTGGGAGACTGAAATATAATGTCATAGTCAGACAACTGTTCTATTTACTGCCATTACTAGTTCTATATGAAACAACAAGAACTGTTACACCAACATACAGGACTGCTCATCTCAACAAATAGTTCTTTGTCTATGGAAACGGCGATAAAAGTGGACAGTTTTAATAATGTGACCATGAGTGGCTTTGGTAGGCTGCTATCTTTGATTGTGGCTTTTCTTGAGTAAGGTTTACTCACTATGCTCCACATTGCCAGTATTTTTAAAGGAAAAAACAGCTCATTTTATAAGCAAAAAGAAACTAAATTCTTACAAGTGCATTAAGCCATTTTTTAATGAATGGAAGCCTTATTTATCATATGACATCACGTCTGAGGATGTAATAAAGCCATGTAATAAAGTAGTGGATTAAATATGCAAATTAGTTAGATATGCCCCATAACGTTATATGTACTGAGTCCTTAATGAAGTCGCGTTTACTGATAGCGGAATACTGATATTTTTGTAAAACAATCATGAATAAAATGCATTTTATCCCTCTTCCTCAACTTGTTTTAGTAAATTAAACTAGAGAAAACGACCAGTGGGTCACGTATACCCCCGACCAGCGCCACCCTCTAATATATCTTTAGAGCTTAATTGTATGTAATATGGAAGCTATAGGAATCTATAAATGTGCTTGTAAAAGCTAAACCAAAGATAAAATTTCTATATGGACCAAGGGATTGAGGGCATCAAAGTTACTGAAGGGGTGGGGGCATCAATGTTACTGAAGCAGCAGGGTGGGGTATGCATCAATGAAATATTTGGACGGGTGGGGTAAGCATCAATGAAATATTTGGACTGGTATGCAAGATTGATGCAAGTATCAATTGGATTTGTCTTTGAGTTTAGGACAATCAGGGATCTATAAACTTTGTCATAAAACTTTAACCAAATGTAAATTTCTAAGTCTGTGACCTTGACCTATAGGTCACTGTGGGGGTGTGACATGCATCAATGAAATCTTTAGACCAGTATGTAACTTCAGTGTAAGTATCAACTAAATCTATCAAAGGGTTCAGAAGATACAATCTCTTAGAAACTTTTGATGTAAAACTTTAACCAAACATAAAATTTCTAAGTCTGTGACCTTGACCCCAAGGTCACTGTGGGGGGTGGAACATGCAGCAATGAAATCTTTGGACCAGTATGTAATTTAAGTGTAAGTATCAACTAAATCTATCAAAGGGTTCAGAAGATACAACCTCTGAGAAACTTTGACGTAAAACTTTAACCAAAATGTTAACGACGTACAGACGGAAGGATGGACACACAGACAGATGGATGGACAGACGAACAGATGAACGGCAGGACAAAAACTATATACCCCCATAGCATACTTCGTATGCTGGGGGTATAATAAGATATGAACACTCATGTAGGATTCTCTGTATACAGCAGCAGACCATTTCAAATTTAGATGTGAAAGTTTTAGTATTTTTAGATTTCTTTTAGAAAGTGGTTTAACTTTCTGCAAAGTGTGAAGGTCATGAGGTGTCTGACATGGGCCTTCACTGTTTGCTATTGACAAGTTTTGGGGTTTCCTATATAAAATAAGTTAGTGAAGAGGTCTAATTTATTCAAATTCCAATTATGTTTCTATGTATATTTCAGGACAAAGCAATTTACAGTAAAACCCTATATTCTGACATTCTATACAACAAGAAAGCAGTCTGAAGGACAGCCAAATCCCCCGCCGCACTTTGTATCAAGGCTCAACCTTGTGACCTTCACCTGTGACCTTGACCTTCAGTTGGCATGGTTTATTTATGGTTCTGCACATCAGCTCACTGTGGGGTATATTTCACAAAAGTTTAATGAAAATCCTTCCAGGGGTAAAGGAGATACGGAACTGACAAAAATTCAAAGTTTTAAACTTGTGACCTTCAAATGTGACCTTGACCTTGAGACGGCATGGTTCATTTATGGGTTCTGCACATCAGCTCACTGAGAAGTATATTTGACCAAAGTTTAATGAAAATCCTTCCAAGGGTTAAGGAGATATGGAATGGACACAAAATTCCAAGTTTCAAACTCGTGACCTTCAACTATGACCTTGACCTTGAGTCGGCATGGTTTCTGCACACCAGTTCAATGAGACGAATAATTGACCAAAGTTTAATGAAAATCTATCAAAGGGTTCAGGAGATATGGAGCAGACAAGAAAGTGTTATGGACAGACAGACGACGGACGGACGGACGGACATGATTCATTTATGGGTTCTGCACATGAGCTCACTGAGGGGACTAATTGACCAAAGTTTAATGAAAATCCTTTGAGGGTAAAGGAGATACAGAATGGACAAAAATTCAAAGTTTTAAACTCGTGACCTTCAAATGTGACCTTGACCTTGAGTCGGCATGGTTCATTTATGGGTTCTGCACATCAGCTCACTGAGAAAAATATTTGACCAAAGTTTCATGAAAATTCTTTCAAGGGTAAAGGAGATATGGAACGGACAAGAACGTGTTACGGACAGACTGATGGACGGATGGACGGACACACGGACAAACGAAGGCCATTCCTATAATCCCCGCTCTGCTTCGCGGTGGGGGATTAACAATAAAATGCTCTATAATGACATTTTCAATTGAACGAATTCTTAGCACAAGACGAGACAAATTAATGGACATATTCAAGAATATTATATTTGATATACAAAAGAAATGTGGATATTTGTTAGAATCACCTTGGTTGAGGCAAATTAATGAATGTCAACAATAGTGAGCTATATAGCCGAAAAGATCCTTTACTGCATATTATACTACACCTTAACTCTTATCATGCTGTTCACGACAAGCCCTATCTTTGGAAACAGTGTAGATCCAGATCAGATGGCTTCTGAAGTAGCCGTCTGATCAGGATCAACACAGTTTGACTTTCAGTTTATGAATTTGTAGCAATAAATAACATCAAGTAATTTGATTTGTTGATAGACAGAAATGGGTGTGGCAAGAGAAGGGTTAATAGAATTAGTTATTGTGGCAAATTCTTTATACCAGCAAAACGTTAGGGAACAAATACTGTCATTATAACATTGGGCGCATTTACCACAAACTTACATGAGCCAAATGTTCTGTAATAGATTTTGTCCTTCCCTTGATGGAATGGTCCTCCTGCTCATCTTCAAGTGGCTCTTCCTGACTAGGGGGTGGGGGTTGTGAGGGCTGTGGGGGTTGTTGTACAGGGGCAGGACTTGTGGAAGATTCCCGACCCACCAATTTTACCTGCAACAGAATATAAATATGTTCTATAAAACATTATCCTTTGTGAGTGTGCACGATTTTTTTCTGTGCCAGACTAGATAGTTTTGGTCAAGAAGGCCTCATCAGTGACCCTCAAATATTTTAAAAACTCTGCAGTGAAAGCAATGATCCCAAATGACTAGAGAATTGTTGTAAACACTCTAAATATTACAACTTAAGCATTAATCTAAGATAAATTCAATGTCCGAATGTCACGTCTCAAAAAGACAAACTGTGCCAGTCCTGACCAGAAATTTATTGCACATGGGATGACACTTGATGGCAATGAGCATGCACAAAGACTGGTGAAAATCGAAGAGTCAAAGTAGCTAGGTCAGCATAGTCAGATTGACCCTCATATAAATGTAAATATTTGAGAATGGGATCAATGATCACAGAAATCCAAATAATTAACCCCGTCACTTGGAAAGACGCAATGGAGGCGAAAGGGCTGAGAGTGAATGCAGGAAAGACAAAGATCATGATCTGTGGTACAGGTCTGGACCTCTTGCAGAGTACAGGCCAGTTCCCATGCGCTGTATGTCGCATTGGAGTGGGCAGCAACAGTATCTTTTGTCATGGCTGCAAGTTCTGGGTGCACAAGAAATGCAGTGGGCTCAAACGCTTGAAAGAGGACCCTGATTACAGGTGTACACGGTGCCAAGGAACTGCACGCCCCTTAGATGGCAGACCACAGAGGGAAGTCCAAGTCGGATCCGACAAGCTGGAGGTTGTAGCTTCCTTCTGCTACCTAGGTGATATGCTCTCTGCAGCGGGTGGTTGCGACCTTTCAACTACATCACATGTGAAAACAGCCTGGAAGAAATTCAAGGAGTTGCTACCAGTTCTCTCTTCCCGCCACCTCTCGTTCAAGACACGTGGCCGTGTGTATAGCTCTTGTGTGCGGAGCGCAATGCTCCATGCCAGTGAGACATGGCCATTGACAAAGCCAAACCTCCAACTTCTACAGCGAAATAACAGGGCAATGATCAGACAGATCTGCAATGTCAAGCCACAGGACACTGTCACCATCAGGTCCAGTGAGTTACTTGAGCGTCTTGGCATTGAGGACCTGGATCTCATCCTGAAAGAGAGAAGACTTCGCTGGTATGGACATGTGGAACCCTCCAACAGTGCAGTCAAGACTGCCTGTGACATACAGGTAGGTGGAAAGCGGGGGCCAGGAAGGCCAAAGATGACCTGGAAGCAGCTAACAGAAAGAGATTGCAGAGAATGGAAGCTCTCTGCTATCGATCCTCATGATAGACAAGCCTGGAGATCTGGTGTAAGATCTGCCATGCGTGCAGCAAGCCAGCTACCTGGAGGGGGGCCCACTTATGTGGACGCTGCCCCTGTACCTGCACGTTAATCAAAAATCCATTGATGATGATGATGATGTCACGAGAAAACATATATTTGGTATTTTTCACAAACCGGCCTGCTCAACTACACAAACTACCATGAAAATCCTAAAAATCCGGACACCTTGAGGACTTGCTGTAATTCTTCTAAAGTTTTAACAAATCTGGTTCATGATCCAGCAATGAGTCCAAAAGGTGCAGACGGAATAGCAAACAGTGTAGAACCTGATCAGACTGCTCCTGAAGGAGCAGTCTGATCTGGGTCTGCACTGTTTGCATAGGACAATCTGTCACAGTACGGATTTTTTTGTTTGTTTTGAGGTTTAACGTCCCCGTCAACACTGTAAAGGTCATTTTGGAGACGTTGCTTCCAATTTTGTGGGACTTTTACCCGACATTGAGATGAAATGACATCTCAAGCCCTGCCGCCCAATGAAACCAATAGGGTTTATTAGCATGGACGGGCTGACTCGCACCGCTTTGCCTGGGTAGGCTTAGATCCTCTAAGCGGTTTACCAGTACTCGTGTGCGGGTCGGTTTCAGCTCTGCATGGAAGCATCATGCAGACCATATATTTCTTCAAGCCCAGATGGGCGGGGACCATTATGGTATGTCACAAGAAAACCTGGCTTTTGGGGAAAATCACCTAGTAAAACATAAACTGGACTGCTCAGCTACCAAGACTAGCAACAGTCTTGAAACTTTAGATACAGAAACTAGAGGTATTGTAGTATACAATCTGCAAACAAAAAGGTTCATATCTGCATCTTTGTTATTAGCAAATACCATAAAACATATTTTTTCATGATGCATCATCTCATATATCAACTACTGTAAACTATAGACAAGTATGGGGAGAGAGAACACAGCTGCCATACAGTACCTAACACCAGCTGAAAGTTTGATCTTTGGGCAGACACACTGTCCCAACAACTTAGCCCTTAATGTGCTATTAACAAGTAGCAGACAACATTATCTTAGTATTCTGTCTCTTTTTTTTTCAGACAAAATATAGCTTGACATTACATGAAAATTGTCTGTTCAATGTAAAACCTTCTTTTCCATGATAAATAATAAAAAATAATTAGACAGTAGTCCATTGTAGAATTTTCAATGGTGTCCTAAAGGATGAGTTATTATTGCAGGCAGTTCTGTTAACCTTTAACATGCATAGAAAAACTGCATCGGAAAATGTTGTCTGTTTCTGTTGTCTGCTGAATCTTCTTGCAAACTTTTCAAACATATTTTTGCATAGAGGCAAACAATGTGGACCTGATTAGACTGCTCCACTATGCTCCTAGTGAAGCAGTCTGAGCTGGATCAACACTGTTTGCAACAATGACTGTTTAAAAATACTGCAGACAACAAAGCAGATGACAATTGTTGTGATTGGAATCTTAAGGTTTAAGGCATTCTGTAAAGTGTCTTATTTATAACACCAATATTAGGTATTTCTCAGTACTTCATTTGTAGGCTAAAACATTGTAAAATGTTTATACTGAACTAGAGCTGCCGCCTAACGGGCACCAATTATACCCCCGCATGCGTTGTCAGATAGTAACTCCAATTTCAATCTTAAGTACTAGTAGCAAGGTGTGTGGTGTGTGAATATTAAAGAAATCGGTCAAAGAATGAGGAAGTTATGTGCAATGTTAAAGTTTTTTTGTACAGACAAATTTTTACAAGTATTTGACCTTGAGGAAGGTCAACGTAAAGGTCAAGGTCAGGTTTGTGTATATCAATCTTAAGTACTAGTGGCAAGGTGTGTGGTGTGTGAATATTAAAGAAATTGGTCAAAGAATAAGGAAGTTATGAGCAATATTAAAGTTTTTTGTAACGGACCGACGACGACAGACGACGACAAACGACAAGCTGACTCCTATATACTCCCTTCAAACTTCGTTTGCGGGGGTATAATTATGTTATGTTATAAAACACCATAATTGCTCCAAACTCTTTTTAGAAGATCTATCATCAGAGAGCATAACTCACCTGAAAAGGTGTCTTAGTCTCAGATCTTGAGGCCATGGGCAGGTGTGGGAGTATTGCAGGATAAAAACCTTGAGATCATATTTATTATCACATCATATGTAAATCAAATCCACCATGTGGTTTGGAAACTAAGGTCCTTAAGGTCATTGGCATGATAGCACAAGGTTGGGTGTGGCTTATTTAGTAGATTTATAATAATTCTATATATAAACAAATCCTTCATATGGTTTTAAATATGAGCTGTTAACAATCTTGACACAAAATTTGAAAATAAAAGTTCTTAGTACAGTCAAACTTTGATGGCTCAAACACCTTTGGGACAATGGAAAATTGTTCAAGACAGTGGTAGTTTGATCCTCGGAGGGTTACCATTAGTGCCATACCAGGAGGCATAATGAACATAATTGTAGGATATCTTTTCA